>PIJE02000012.1:229867-242367 GCA_002895965.2 Coryphaenoides rupestris | reverse complement strand
AACAGAGAGGGAAAATAAAGGAAAACGCACTCCACACAAAGGAGAGAGAGAGAGAGAGAGAGAGAGAGAGAGAGAGAGAGAGAGAGAGAGATGCCTACAAAGTTTACACAACCCCCCCCCCCCCACACACACACACACACACACACACACACACAATGAAAACAGTATTCTTTTGTAATCTTATCTGGGAGATTTGGATCAAGCGGTTCAGGGGCGGCTGGAGGGAGGGGGGGGGGTGGATGGTGGGGGTGGTGGTTGGCTCCTCTCTCTGCCCGCTATTATGACTGTGGTGCGAGTCTTGGCTCCCGCCATCCCATGATTGGACAGAGACGCTCTGAACTGCAGACACAGGAAGGAGCGAGAGGGAGAGAGGGAGAGAGGGCAACACAAACTATTGGTATCTAAGAGAGGGGGGTCGAACGGGTCAAACAACAACCATGACCTTTGGTGACCTTCATGACAATTCATGATGACATTAAACTCCTTCGTCTAAATCCCTTCTGTTTATTTAGGAATATTTATCAAACGTTTGTTCACTTGCTGATCGTATCCTGTGATGTATATTAACATCGGGTTTCGATTGTTTTGTTGGTAGTACACGTTGATGAGAACATATTAACTACTACAGACATCTTGGACTATGTTTTACCCATGATGCATTGCTGTTCTCCAGATCCTTACCCTAAAACCCATAACCACACCAAACCCTCAACTTAGCCATCTGTCATCGAAAACCTGAACCAAACCATTTCTAATGAATAGCTACACTTCCATCCTTAATCTAATAGTAAAACTAACTATCTCACATTTGTATGGTTACAGCCTATTATATCCATTCTGCGTTGTTATAACCCAACACATTTGTGCACACAAAGATAGACGGTAGACGGGTAGCTAGTTACAAGACATCTCTTCACTAACACAGGAAAGAGACTATGTCACCAACTCTCGTATGTACTGTACGTACACAAAGTCTTTAGTTTGGTACGTGAATATACATAGAATAGCATCGGAGCAGACAATTAGTCGCACACTTCACTGTAACACGATCTCAGGGTCATTTAACTGCAGATCTTATGTCACAATATGAAACTCTAAAGGGCAACTTGGACCCCATGTTCCCATCATTGTGCGTCTAACTGATTAATGTGGACAACACTTTTTGAAGTTTGTCGAGCATTGAGTGAGAACGCAGCCACGAAATCTCTGCACTGTAATGCTTTGGGGCAATATCGCCCAAATCGGTCAATATACATCCTCTAAGAGTAAGAAAATAACAATGACCAATCATGATCATTGTTCACGTTTTCGGTGATTCTCCCAGCGTGTAAGAAAGGCGTGCGTAAGGTGAGCTCCAAGTCCCCTGAGGAACACCGCCAGCCCTTCCAGGACAAGATGGAGGCGTTCCTCCTCACCGGTAAGCAGAAGCACCTGACAACAACAACGGGGTCGCATGTCACAGAATTTCATTTTCCAACGTTCAGCGCACATCGTGTAGAAATTAGATTAGATGCGTTGAAAAGCAGACACATTGATTTCACATGGAAGACTTTTATTGTCACTGATGTGTTCCAAATGGCACATGGGATTGTAGAGAATTATGGTTTTTGGTCTGTTCAGTCGAGATAATAGTGGAGTTTCAGTCAATTTGCAAGTAATTTGTCCAATATCTTTTCTCTAATATAATGTCTCTTATATTGTTTTCTAAAGCCCAGAGGGGCCCTTAGTGAAGTTAAGTGTAGTTCAATATTTGTATGAATGTAATCATAAATACTGCTTTATCAGCAACCTTAGAAGTTGCTAGGTAGCACAAGAATCCCAGGGGATCAAGGAATCTTTTATATTTCCCCCATTTCTCTCTCTCTCTCTCTCTGTCTCTCTCTCGCTCTCTCTCTCTCTCTCTCGCTCTCTCTCTCTCTCTCTCTCTCCATCAACCTCTCTACCGCTATGAACTCAATTCACTATTATGTGATTGTCCCAAGCAGTTTTCATTCAGATATAGGCTGCCAGTGTCCTTGGTTGCCCTGGTGAATATCTATATCTACAAAGTCTCCGTACATTACGTCGTGGTATCTCTGTCTGAAGGATGAAGATAGCTGCGTGTGTGTGTGTGTGTGTGGGGGGGGTGGGGGGGGGGGGCTGGAGGGTAGGTCAGACTAGACATGCAGATAGGGATCTCTAAGATGTTTGGCAGTCCATGACAGATCCCCAGCCTCAGGACGTTCACGTTCAGAGCTTGTCCACGAAACGCAAAGACGATTGGATGATTTCAGTGTGTACTGTATTTTTATTATTACATCACTGTTTTCTTTTCTGACTAAAAGCAGAGTACGGCCTGTTTTGAGAGAAATGTCTTGTTACAGTCCAGTTTATCGGAGGCATGTAAAATACATTCGTTATCAGTTGATCAACTTATGAATTTTGACCATAAGAGATCCATGTTGTGTGTGTGTGTGTGTGTGTTACTCTTTCAGCACGGAAAGACCATGAAGAGGCCTCACACCTCTTGATGACTACTCAAAAAAGGTGTGTGTGTGTGTGTGTGTGTGTGTGTGTGTGTGTGTGTACATGTCTCAGCTTCAGTTAACAGACTAATGTACTGTAACTAATTTGCACTCATGCAGGCAAAGGCAGGCAAAGGACTGTATTTACAGTTTTCTACTTCTTGGTTAGCTCCTATCTAGTTAGCTTTCACCCTCATTGACACAAAATGTCATAATCTAAGCTGCACTCGGCTAACAACAAAACCAGCTCATCATAAAATTGAGAAACAGGTTGTCGCAAATGAAACGCCATAAACCTTTAAAGAAAAACAAGCATCTCTGTCATATGATAACATTTTATAATATAATAGGAATAATAATCTCCTTTCTTTTCTTGAATGACTGGTCCTTTGTTGCGGGGCAGGTTTGAGGAGCTGGTGCGGTACTTTGGTCTGAGGCCCAGGGCAGGGGAGACGGAGGTGTCCACCACACACCTCTTCCTGCTCTGGTTCGAGTTCTGCTCCGACTTCAAGAGCAGCTGGAAGAAAGAGAGCAGCAAGTTCTCCAAAGAGAGGTGTGTGCATGTGTTTGTGTGTGCCTTAAGTCATGACATTCTTGTGGTATGCATGCATAATGAATGAATCAAATCGCCGTGAATCAATTGATGATGAATTCATCCATTATGTTTAAAATCGCTGTGGGTCCAATTAAAAAAAAGTAATTGATTGCAGCTTTCATTTATGTTTGTTACGCAGCAGTTTAGTCCCAAAATGGGACCAAACAAAAACATCTGGGCCGCAACTGTATTGCCTATTGATTTATCACATTTACTTTCTGATCCCACAGAACTTGCCCAAATACAACACATTTCCCTGCAGATAAGGAATTGGACAACTGAATTTGTTGTTGTTTATGTTGTTGTTGTTGTTGTTGTTGATGTTCATGCTTGGCAGACTAAAAGAGGCCCAGCGGTCAGTGCGGAGAATCACCACAGACAAGAAGGTGGAGATCAGGCAGATGAACCCCAACAGTCTGGTAAGAGACAACAACAACAAGACAACATCCCTCCCATACATCACAGTTGTGTACATAGGACACACATTGCCCCTTATTTAACACACAACAACAATAACATGCGTTGGCTACAGTTTGTATTAACATTGGATTGTATTGGATTGATTGTTTTGACTGATCGTTGCTTGCTTTGATTTGTCATACTTCAAATTAAGTTTTGTGAATCAAACGATTACATTTTGAGATCAAGTGTGTATAAATGCTTTCCCCCCCATCCTCAACAGAAAGACCGACTACGACAGAAAGATGCCACCAAGTCTTCCCCTCGAGACGCATGAGGAAGAGGAGGGAGAATGGAAGACGACAAAGGAGTCAAGACTTTTCTCTATGGAAAGCCAAAATGGTCACATGCATGTCTATTTCTTTCTATGTGGCCATTTCATGTTGATATATGTTGATGTATGTATTTTATGCTGTATTTTTTTGCTGTACTGTACAATATGCTGGTAGCCAATAGCAACAAAAATGTATACCAAACACAAGCTACAGTCTCAAATGTAGAAATGGCCAATGTCTCAATGTCTAATTAGCTGTCTAGACTTCCCTCAACAAATGTAATTGTTTTGAGAGAATCTGGTGGCTAGCTCATGGTTGCCATAGCAGCCATGTCCAAATATGTCAATGCAACTTTGATACCCTCAAAACATACATTTTGGGATTAAGTTAATTATATATATTTTACATCTGTTTGTGTAAAGCTGATTCAACCAAATAACTTTATCGAGAGCCTATAGGCCTACATATAAAAGTGATCCAATAAGTCAATAGCCAAATAAAGATTTAATTCTGATGAAACATTAAACAGTTATTAAGCATGTTATTCTTTTCTATAAAGATTTGCTTGTGCTTTCATCTCCTCTGAATGTGGGCTACTACAGCATAAAAAAACATGGTTCACATGTTGGCCAGGTTCAATTGTTTATTCACAACCATTCATCCATGATATTTTCCCCACATACCGTATACACATATTTACAATATGACAGAATGACAGGATTTACAGTGCAAAGTGTACAACTCATTATAGAAAAGCCCTTTGCGTTTTTTCCCACACAGTGGAAACAATACTATGCTATTTAATAAAAACATATTAGGGCTTTAGTATAAGTGCAAGAATGTATATGCTATGTGGAATTACAGTTGGCTATAATGTATAGTGAATATGCCAAGTGGGGGGCACTTTTAGAAATCAGTTTTTTTGAAAATGTCACCAATATCGTAGTAAAAAGGGTAATGGTAATTTCCTACTTATAATAATAAAATCACATCAAATTGACCGAACAAATGTAGGGTTGCATATAGAATGGCGTTCTGAGCAGAGAGCGCAGGTCAGTCAGAACAGAACATATTCTCTTGACTCTCTTCACGCATGACCCGCTGGACTCGCCAAGACAACGGCACCTGAAATGATGTAAAAATGAAAGACAAGTGAAAAACTCATGGTGGCGGAGAACCCCAGAGACCGTCCCGTTATACCCAACCCCCCCCCACAGTGATAATGCTTCCACCGCGCTTGCATCTAATGTCCCAACATTCCCAAAGTTCGTAGCGTCCATCTCCACCTAGTCTGTACCACTTAGAAGATCCACCTCCGTACGGCAACCATCCACCTTCCCAGAAACATCTAGTCCAGGTCTATGGTGGTGCAGCGGCACTGCTTGACGCGCTGCACCCGTTTCTTCCTGGTGCCGGGCGTCTGACCCGGGCACACCAGCGTGTAGGACACGGTGGTGAAGGTCTTGGGCTTGCAGGTGGCGCACGACTGGAAGGCGCCGTCCTCGCCGTCCTCCTCCTCCTCCCGGTACACGTGTCGCGGGATGTAGAAGGAGTTGCACTGGCCGTAGCAGAAGCGGTTGATGATGGTGCGGCTCAGGCAGCCCGCCTCGCGTATGGTCTGCTTCAGCGGCTGGGTTTTGCACCAGTCCATCTTCAGGTACCGACGTTCCGTGACGTGCAACGCCTCCTGACTGGACTCCAGGACATCCTCGGCGGTCGACGATGATGACGATGATGATGATGATGGCCCCATGGCGCGGGTAATAAATCCAGCTATGGGTGTCTGCGGCGACCGCTCGGATTCGTTCGGGTTATATTTGTAGCCGTGCGGAAAAGTGGAACCATGGAAAGTCCCGGCGTCTGTACTACTTCTCAGGCCGATTAGTACCCCCAACACTACGGCTGAGGTGAACACCGAAGTCCTCATGGTGGCACTGATGGCAAAGACAGAGGGAAATGTATGAGACACTTTTACGCGCGGCTTTTACGCGTCGTTCTCAATGTCAGATATGCAGTGTAAAGTAGTCTGGAGGACTCACCCGTCTTTCATCCAAGCAACACGAAAGTCCGTTTGTCCCCGGGTGGGTGCGTTGGATGTGTAAGTGAAAGACGTCCGACGTCAATAGAGGATATGTGAATGACATGCCAAAGTGTCGCCCCCGCTGCGTTTTTATAGGGGAACTCTGTGGGACACACCCACCCAGTCGTGCTCAGTCCTTGGTTTGGTCGAGACTTGGAAATAATAGACCTCACTCCCAACATTTGAAATGCAAGTACTTTATTTGAAGAGGACATGAACAAAACACAACACAACATGGCAAGGTGCCATTTGACCAGAGCTGGCCATTTAATGTGGAGCAACATTGACTCGTTAAGCATGGATGTTAATCATGTGGTCCGATGCTTGGTCACAACCATTTATCAAGCTTGAAGCATTTGACTACAGAAGAAGGTTGTTACAAATAATCAGACTTGCCTTATATGCTACATGTGTAGTTTCAAGTACCAAACAAACATAACGTGAATAAACAAACAATGACATGTCACGGTGATAAACCTCGATCTCTGTACACAAATAATTAAATTGGTTTTCTTATGAGACATTCTTTCCCTGCAGTCCACACCGTTTTCCTTTCGAACCAGTCAGCGTTTCTGACCGCTAGTCTGCAGTCTGGGGGGGTGTGGTGGTGGTGACGGTGGTGGTGATGCTGGTGGTGGTTTGGCGGCGCACAAAAGTGGTTGGGGTAGCCTCCTCCTCCTCCTCTTCATCTGAGAAGTGGGGTGCAGATTTCTTGGCGACCACATTGTTCAGCTTCTGGCCCATCAAGTAGGGGTTAACACTCTGGAAAATATTAGGACACATTAGGGACACATTGTGGACGTATTGAATCCACATGCGCACACAGACACAAACACCTTTTGCTGAACAACCGACTGGAGGTCATTAGAATACAGACATTTGTTACAGAGCCTGTAGCATTGTTTTTTTCTGCAATATGTTTCTTTTTATAACATCATGACAATGACAATACAACCGTTTGAGACCAGAAATACATGTGCTTTTCAAGCCAAGGTTGTTTGTCAATCAAGCTATAAGTTTATGTGGCTCTCAAATGTTCCTTTCTTTGTAGCTGAAGAGACTCTTTGTTACAAATAGAAAGATATTTAATAAGGCTAATAATAAATAACTTAATTGGACGAATAGCCCTATTCCAATTTGTGTGTTTTGGATGAACGTGTCTACGTTTACATTTAGCAGGTTTAGTACATCATTTTCATTCATGAGTAAATTAATTGACATGGCGGCGAGGCATCATAAGACACCTCCAATTGCTAAGAATTCGTTTTTTATTTATTTATTTATTTTTATTTTAAATCATGGTCCTACCCTTTTCCTTCTCTTCGGGCCGCCTTTCAGTTTCTGGTACAAAAGCTCCTTGTTCTGAAAAAAAGATTTGTTGAACGAGAGAAGAAAAAAAAAAGATGAGACAGAATTTCACGTTGGTTTCATTTTGTCAGCCAGTCCCTGTTAGTCTCAGAGTTACAGTCAACAAGAGTTGTTTGGACGGCCGAAAAGTGCCATTCTCCTCAGGGAGAGAGATTCAAACCACGTTGACAGAGGTCAACTATGTCTGTCCCTGCCTTTTCTAAACACACACACACACACACACACAAATATGAATGTTAAAATAATCCTACTGCACAGCAATGTTTGGACAATGACAAAGGGACTAAAATGTAATGTTACTTTGAATACAAACCAAGCGAGTCCGAAACTAAGATCCTGCCGGTTAAATGGGATGAGGGAAATGTGCAACATTTAAATGGTTCAACATCTCTCATCTTGTTGTGTACACAACACCGTCTGTTGTGCGCAGTGTGCCTCCGAACTTACCCACTTGGCCAGGGCAGGGTAGTCATGCTCGGGGTCAAACAGATGCTGGTGCTTCTGGAACTCTCTGCTGAACTCTGCCGTGTCCAGGGCCTTCTCCAAGCATCCGTCTGATGCTAACACACACACACACACACACTTCTGGTCAGGCCCGGCACAATGGGGGGGCTAGAGGGGGCTTCGTCAAATGTACATTGATTTGAAGTTAAACTCCACGGTTGGTGCTAGTTTGGATCAACCAGAGGGACTGCACTGCTGTGATTGGTTGTTGTCACTCTCAGTCCCCTGCTCCTAACCCTAACCACCAATCACAGAGCGTCGCTCCAAACCACACCTGGCCTAGTGTATGCGGTGCGCGCACATCAGATGAACTGCCAGTGTAGAGCAAGGCTGGCTGGAAACTTCACAAAATTGACATCTAAAATTACTGTGGATAGACAATGATGCCACAAAAAACACGGTATTTTGTGAGGTTTGCCCAGTACAGCTAGCCCTGCTTCCATCAACCACACACACTGAAAGTTACTTCAAGCTTGACTTTCAGCTTGTGTGTGCATGCTTGCAGGCATGTATGTGTGTGTGTGTGTTCGATGTTAATTTTCTATGGCGCTGAAATGCATGCGTTTCACTCCCTTTTAACTGCCCCCTCAGTCTCTTCATCCTGTCGCCGGCTCTGGTTCTGGTTGGTACACTTAATGAAGAAGGGATACTTTAACCTATTGAACATGTATCCTCTTTTGGTTTGGTATTAAACTGTAAAAACGAAGTGAGCTTATTTTGTATATTGCAATGCATATGCCTGAGGCTTATACCTGAACAATACTGTTGATTACAAATATTGTTGAGTACATAAAAAAAAAAAGGTCATGATGAATTGGACATATTCAGCCTGACTGACAATTTATTGTGACTGAAAACAGTGCTCTGGGTCGTACCGGTCTTGCCAATGGGACATGGGTTCGGGGGGTCGGGGTAACCGTGGTCCTCGCCGAAGTCCTTGGGGACGTTGTCGCCCGTCAGCTCCGCCACAATGTTGGGGATGTTCCCGTAGGGGCCCAGGTGCTGCAGGCCCTCATGCGCACCCCCTGGTGGCCAAGGAGAGGTAGTGCACCGGACGTCAATTTCAAGCTTTCAAGGCAATGTTGTGGATAAATTGCAAAGACTACAAAATAAATAAACTAAACACAAAAACCTCTCTTTTATAGACAGACAATATATATCCTACCTTGTATACTCTGTGGTCCAACAATATTCGTGGCCTGATGCGCGGGGTACTCCACCCTGGGCCGAGCGATGCCCAGCTGCTCCATCACGCCGTGCAGCAGCCGCTGTATCTCGGCCTCGGACACCTGGTGGTCGGCGGGGCGAGGAGCGGCGCGACCCGACGCCACGTCCACCAGCAGCAGCGCGTTATACACCGCCAGCGTGCCGAGCAGCGATAACCGGACCGCGGAACCCATCCTGTCCATCACACGCAAGATAAAAACGATGTAACCAACCGGTAATCCTGTGGGATGAGACTCAAATGGTGAAGTGTAAAAATAAAAAACGTGCGAGTATTTCAATAGAAAGAAGAGACCACTGTACGTCTGACGTAAACACGACCAATATGCCGCATTACAAATGAGAAAAAAAAAACCGCCTAATGGACGACACAGCGCGGATTTCCCCTCAGCAAATATCCTATTGACCCTACTCAGCAAAATAAGGGTAACAAAAAAATGTATATATATATTGCAAGGCTTACATGCCTTACCTGGTGAGCTGAGAGAGAGCCCCTGTGTTCTACAGAGCAGCAGAGATGCTGGTCCTCCTCCAGCAGCAGCAGAGCATCCTCTCCTCCCTCCCCCCCCCCCGCGCGCTGATTGGCTGCTGCCTAATGTCAACATTCTGGCTTCAGCAGGTGGCGCCTTCTGCACTCATAACAGCCCGTAGCACACACATAATAGGAATAGAAAAACAAACGACCCACAATTGATGCAACCAGGCGGTTTATTGGTTTAAAATATACAATTAAAATGTGGAACATTGATGCGAAAAGCTGACAATAGAACACGTTCTCTGCTATAAAAATATCATGATAGCGTGATAGTTTAATAAAAAATAAATAATTTAGGATATACAAATACATTGCAACAAACGCATTAAGTAGCAGTACATGTAGTACAGGCGAACTGTTCCGAGTTAACACGGTTGGCATCACAGTCACATGGAGCGCCTTCTCCAGGACGTTGGACGCTTGAGTTTCCCCGCGCTGGTGAGCACAGGAGAGGCGCCCTCGTCTTGACCCCGGACACCCCTGGCCAAGCGGGCAAGTCTGCACACACACCAAGGGGGTCCAAATGATTAATGCAGAGAAATAATCTGTGGTTCATGATTGTTAACACACACACACACACACCGCTCCCTACACACCCACCCACACACCTTTTGAGTCTCTCTTGTAGAGTCAGGAAGGAGTCTTTCCCATGTGCGTCATCACACTGCTGCTGACCTAGAAACCATCCATAGAACACCACGTCATCTCCAGTCAAGCAAATCTCATTTCCAACATTGCTATACTGATGTTACATTTAGCAGACGCTTTTATCCAAAGCAACTTAAAGAGTACATTTGTTGAAGGAGACAGCAATATAGCGCTGTGGTTCATAAAGATAACAGAGCAGGTTTCAAGCATTCATAGTTGCAAGGTTGATAGAACGAGTTTCATAATTGCTAGGCTGCCTGCATAACAGCTGTGATAAGAGCCGACATGCCATTCTGAGTGCATTACCAACATGTCAAGTGCAAATAAACTAAATAATGTTAGTTTTTTCTTTGCATCAAAAATAAGTTGATGTCCTATATGCGAGGCTAGCCACAAACAAACAAAAAAATGCTGCCCCGCTTCAGTGACATTCTGTGTGCTCTGCGCCATGAAAATCAAATTTGCGTTCAGTGTGATTTGGGCTTTACACAAAAAAAAGAAAAAGGCAATTTTAAAGCTACAAACTGTCCCGTAGCCCGTAATTCCTGCTGGGGAAGCCGGGTTTGAGGGGCAGGGCTTCACGAGGCACCATGTGACTGGATCTTACCGAGGTGCGGCGCGTACGTCCTGAAGAGCAGAACGTTGGGGAACGACTCCAGACCCAGGCTCCTCTTGAGTGGCCGGCTAGTGGAGGCTGTGGGCTCCTGAGTGTGGCCCTCAGACGTCGGGGGGACTATATATTAAAAAAGTACATTAAAAAAGTCTTTGTATTGCCGGTATGTTAGTTTAGGTTCACAGATGCCAGATTTTGACCAACCAATTGCATCCAAACCCAACAGATGTATAACCATCAGTCCTGTCATTTTAGGAGATGATTTCATACTCTTCAGGCAAGACCACAAGCTAGCATTCTTTGCTGACCTTGGAAACTTAATCTTTTTTTGTCTTTCTTCTTGGAGGGGGCATCTCGTACACGGCAGGAGCCAAACAGGAACGCCATGCTATCCATAACCACTTTTGGAATCACACCTGGGGGACAGGACAGACAATGATAATCCTTCGATAGTTTTCTGTCCGTGACCACATTCAAGTCACTTTTGAGTCCATAAAAACAATCTTTTTTGAGACAAAAGGAATGTGTGTACTAAATATCCGAGGGTTGTCGATGAAGGTCTGCAGCACATCGATGCAGAGTTCAATCTGCTGCACGGACAGTTTGGACACGTCGGCCGGAAAGAGGCAAGGGGTGAAGATCACGGCCAGGTTTCTGCTAGTCATCAGGTTCTCATCACACCTGACCAGGTAAGCACATCAGGGTGGGAGGTTATAGGCCAGGTTCACCAAAACAAACCTACCAATAGTTTAATACAGAATGACGGTCTAATTATGCTTCTTTGAAGACTTTAAAAGCGGAACGCAGCAATACATTTATAAATGGTAAATGGATTGCAATTATATAGCGCTTTAGAGTTGCCTGACATTCACCTATTCCTACACTGACAGCGGTGCCAATCATGCAAGTTAACAACCAACATGTCAGGAGCAGTTAGGGTTAGGTGGCATCTTGCTCAGAGACACCTCGACACTAGCTTGGTGGAGCCCAGGGATCGAACCAGCAACCTTCATGTTGCCAGACAACCGCTCTTACCTCCTGAGCGACTGCCGCCCCAAATAAAATACAACCTGCATGTTGGAATACAGACTTTAAGAAAGCTACAGGGGGGCATGACCCCAGCACCGCCGCCGCCGCCACCCCCCTACCTCTGGGACACCTGGTAGAGGAAGGTGAAGAGGTAGAGCAGCAGGGAGGCGTTCCTGGCGGGCAGCAGGCAGGACAGCAGCTGCAGGGCCGAGGTCCTCTCCGGCACGGTGGGCAGGGCCTGGGCCTGCAGCAGACTCTCCTGGAGCTCCGGGGGGAACAGGGCCTGCGGCAGCTCCCGGCAGAAGCACTTCACCAGGCTGGCCAGGTCGTACGGGAGGGCTGTGGCCAGGCAGCCCTCGCCGCGGTTCAACTTGGCCTATAAGGAAGGGGGGGGGGGGTTGACCTTGTATGTTGTGACAGATGTAACAGACTAAAGTAGAGCATCCTCCAGTTTGTTTTAGATTGGATTGTACAAGGTTTCTTTGGGGTGAATGAATTGGGTTCATGCGTTTTGAATGGAAAGGTGAATCATCTCGGCCAATAACATCTTAAAAGACTGGGACACACACACACACACACACACACACAGTCTTACCCTCAATGCCTTCATGCGAATCAGAGAGCCTGGTTTGCGGAACAGTCCTACGGTCCCGGCGCGCTCCAGCA
>PIJE02000012.1:178183-223906 GCA_002895965.2 Coryphaenoides rupestris | reverse complement strand
CTCTTGCTCTGGGCCTCGTCGCCCACGTAGGAGTCCTTCTGCCCCATGCCCACCATCACACCCTGGGAACAAGCACAGCACACACGTTAGCGCGACAAGATGACGACTACACACACACACACACACACACACACACACACACACACACACACACACACACACACACACACACACACACACACACGCACACACACACACATATTTGACTCACCTGGTGACGGGGGCGTCCCACGATGGAGGGGAAGACGGCGCGGGGGGCGTCGTCCCCGGCAAACCCAGCCTTGACCAAGCCAGAGCCGTTGTCGCACACAAGGGCGGTGGTCTCATCGTCGTCACACATGTTTGGTGTTGTGGGGTGTCTGTGTCTGGGCCGGCCGGTTTACTGTGATCACAGAGGACAAACTTCCGTTAGCTTTCTGTATGTGTTGCTGTGCTTGTGATGAATTCACCAGGATTCCTCAGGTGATCTTGCCGATCTACTCTAATTTACTAGGTTTTTTGTCAGTCTAGTATTCTATTTCACACGTCATGCTTCAACATTTCCTGTTATATTTACATATGCTAAACTCTCAGCCACCAAACCAACCACAATGCATTCAGATTCAGCTTCTCCGGGTCACTCTAAGAACCATAGAAAAACCAAAGAGACACACACACTTACACACACACTTACACACACTCACACACCACACTGACACACAGTGCTATTTTAGGAGTTGCAGACCCTTGTCATGTCGCCCCCACCGCCAGCACCACCCGTCCTGCAGGTCTAAGCCTCAGCTAGTTAACAGCTGAGCCACCAGCGTGTCTGTTGACAAGTGGCAGTGGAGGGCGGGGGGGGGGGGGGGCAGCTGTTGTGCCTCACAGCTACCCCCTTGTGCCTCTGCCCGCTCCCCCCCCCCTCCCTCCTCCTCCCAGCATATGCCACACCATCCCTCCAGTCTGAGAGGCTCCGGGCCTAGGGTGTGTGAGGGGGGGGGCTGCATCCCAGACTATCAGCATCACTCATTCAGTGCCACCACCACCCTTCACATAACACACACACACACACACGGACACACTTGTTGGTTTCAAGTCTACGCCGCTGTGACACGGCTGCTGACACAGAAGTCATCCTCTCTATCCATCCATCGACTCCAGAGCTCTGCTCTCTAGACGCTTGGTCCATCTCTCTCTGCACACTTCCATCTGAAGCAAAATACCCTTCCTTTACTGTCATTATGTATATTGTGCTATTCTCTTGTTAATTTGTTGCCTACTTTTGACTTCTTGAATGCCCCCTATGTACTGTCGCCTGCCACGTCACAAGAGTTTCACTGTACAGTGTGGCCCTGCGTTGTGATGTACATGTGTCAAATAAAACAATTTGACTTTGACATTGTTTTAACTGCCCTCTCCTATCCTCACCTCTCCATCCTCTCCCTCTCCAATCGTTCTATGCCGGCGAGCTATCATTGAGCGTCCCACTGATAAATAGGAAGTAGCCGCATCAAGGAAGTCAATCCAAAGGTGCACGCACACACGCACACACACACACACATTAGACCAGTAATAGAGCCTACAGCCGTCAGCTCATACAGACATTTAGGTCCCCAAAAAGTGAGAAGAGTCAGACTACACACACACACACACACACACACACACACACACACACACACACACACACACACACACACACCACACACACACACACACACACACACACACACACACACACACACACATACACATACACATACACACACACACACAGACTCTGAAAGGCAGAAGAGTGACAAGAGAAGGAGGGTTGGACTCACCAAGTGTGTACAGCAAGACTGCAGTTTCCACTGGGACAGAGGAACAGGAAGCAGGGTGCTGCTTAAATATGCCATATCCCCCCTGGGCTGGTGGGGAGGGTGGGGTGTGAGTGTGTGTGTGGTGGTGGGTGGTGGGTGGGGTGTGAGTGTGTGTGTGGTGGTGGTTGGTGGGTGGGGTGTGAGTGTGTGTGTGGTTGTGGGTGGGGGGTGGGGGTCCAGTGGGTGGACCCAGGAGTTCACGCAAGCCCAAATAAGAGGTGCTCAGTGGAATGGGTTGGTAACTCAAAAGCAAAGTAATCCCATGTTAGGGGAGGAATGGAGGGGCCCTCGAAGCCGAGAATCCCTCCACCTCTGGTGGTGGTGGTGGTGGTGCCGTGTAGAGCTATGCAGGGGATGATTCAGAAGTGTGTGTGTGGGTGTGTGTGTGTGGGGGGGCAGGGCGGTGATGAAGGGAATTTATCTAAAGGTGATCGGACTCATACTCCCAATGTTGACACAATATCCAATGAGACACAAGATCCAAGCTGTTTCTAAGCAAACCTGACCCGTCATGGTGGATGGGGCTGCATAAATAACAATTTAATGTTTTGGGAGAAAATGTGTAATATGTTTCACTCATCAATAAAGTATAGTTGATGGTTTTCATTCCCGACAGCTCCGTAGTCTGGTTTAGTTAGTCTGGCTGACCCGGTGCTGGTGTCTTCTCCGACCAAGACACTCCACAGTCAGGAAAGACATCGATTATGCAACTCAGAAGCTCAAAACGGTGGTGTTGTTTGGGGTTGGTGGGGGTAGGGGTGGGTGGGTGGCGTGGGTGGGGGGTGGGAGGGTAGGGGGGGCTTAATGAAGGAAGTTAGAGGCAAGTGGCCCGACGGGACACTTGGGCTGTAACGGCATGTGTCAGTTTGAGAGATATGACGAGGAGGTTTGGAAGCTTGCCAGACATGAGGTGAGATAGGAAGGGGGTTTGGTGGGTGTGTGTGTGTGTGTGTGTGTGTGTGTGTGTGTGTGTGTGTGTGTTGTGGGGGGGGGGGGGGGGGGTGGGCGGGGGGGCAGGAAGTTAACAACTTCAGCCCCTCTGCCAACAGCCAGATTCCAGGCACAGCCCTCGTCTGCTGCGTCCGTCAAGCCGAGTCCTGGGCCCTGATTGGCTCTCCTCTCTCCTTTTAGGGAAATGCCATGTGGATGTGTGTGTGTGTGTGTGTGGTGTGTGTGTGTGTGTGACAGGTGCTTGGGATCTACAGACCGCTAGCCTGTAGGATCTGGTTGTCAAAGGAGGGAGGGGGGGAATCTGATTGGCTAACTCTTCTCAACAGTCTCCCCTAGGAAGCTAGGGAAGGCCAGCGACGTCTTACGTTTGTTTGTTTTTAGATTTTTTCTGTGAGATAGACTTGAGATGAAGCCAGAACCCCCCCAGTGAAGGAGGAATGGCTACTAACCTATTAGGCTATTTCTGTAGCCAGCCCTATGAGCCAACCTTTACAGGATCGGACACAGGCATGCTAGTTCATAGACTATAGTTTAGTTAGTATAACCAATTTTGGAGTATTGTAAAAATAGGATATCATACAATGATCCTTTCAAATGATTTCTAATTTAATTTGTAATCCAATTTTAAAATCTCACGATTATGCTAATTGTTTTGTTATTTTGTCTTTTTATATTGCCTTTATATTGCCTCCCGAATCTGGGAGATTCGTCTGATAATTCTGACTTCTCATTGATTAATTTTTCTTGCTTAGGGGTCAGGGAAGGCTGTCTGAAAAGTTTACTTGATTTACCTTCTTGAGACTTAAGTTGCTGTTTATATTTTATATTTCCACATGTATTTTTTGTATGTCTGGTGCCGGTTTTAATCATGATAAACTAGTGTTTAGTGTTTCATCAGAAAACCCCCAGAATATAACAGTATTGACAATATACTACGCCACTTTCCACTCTCTCACACTGACGAGTAAAGAGTAGTGTTACTACTCAGTAGTTATAAAAGGTATGCGCTGTGTGTTGTCAACAGTAACTTGAGTAACTTAAAGCCACCTCCATCTCTCTTTATCACTATCCTAGTTTCTATCAGGGTTAGCTGATTGTTCCTGTTGGGAGGTAACCGCTTTACGGTCCACTCCGTCCTTACAAGGGTGTGTTAGAAGCCCAGGATTTGTCTGTCTATCTATGACAGCTGCCCCAACACACATGTGCTCTCACACACACACACACACACACACACACACACACACACACACACACACACACACACACACACACACACACACACACACACAACACACACACACACACACACACACACACACACACACACACACACACACACACAACAGACACACAGACACCAAGGATTGTTAATCCTTGGAAATAGATTTACAAGAAGAAACAGAAGAGTGTGTGTGTGGTGGTGGTGGTGGGGAGACAGAGACAGAGACAGACAGACAGACAGACAGAAAGAAGTCTATTATAAAGAAAAACCAGGCAATTGCATCTTGGTGGTGTAAATGTGATAGGTATAGGCAGCCTACTCCATTCAAATAAATGCATGTATATATTGATACCTGAGCAATTTCACAATTTCTGCACAGAGTTACATTCTAGTTATATTCTGATATATATATATATATATATATATATATTATATTGTCTTGGACGTGGAAAATGTGTGGTTTGTCTGGGTCCAGATCCCGGCCATTTGATTGGCTGAAGCGACCTTAGCAACCGTCGTCTGTGGTCTTAGCAACCAGGAAGAAGAAACAAATGGGGGACAAACGTGAACAAGCGTCGTCTAAACGAGTCTTCGTCAACAACGCTGACAACTATTCTTCAAAGTGTATCGCTCAGGTATGATGATGGATGATGATGATGATAATGATGATGATGATGATGCGTAATTTTGAGACAACTTTGACGCGTAGTCCTGATCGATGAACTGTTTCATCCCGCACAGTATCTGTCGAGCTGCGTGGTCGGGGAGTCCGCGGCTGGGGATGCTGAGGACGAGGAGCCGTCTCACGACCACCAGCAGCAGACTTTCACGGTGGTTGGAACCGTGTCGGCTGCCAGTCAGGAGAAGCTAACCTTTCTCCAAGATGTATATGTCGTAAGTATCATGGCCTGGACTACGGTTCTCACGGCATGGGAGGTTCTAGGGGGCGGGGCAACAGCGGCCCTGTGACACTGAGCTTTGACCCCACCTGTGCCCCCCGGATGAAGAGTCTGCATTTTATTTCGTTTTCATTATTGTAATGTAATTAAAAGCTGTAACTAACTAAGTTACTGAAACAAATACCAATCATGGTATTTTATGTTGCTTTTGTCATGTGCCATTACTTTATATACTGAACTAAACATATTGGGAGCTTGAACACTGTATTTGTCTCTTTTGTACCCGGGTTGAATGTGCCTCTCTGACCAAACAACCGACCCAGCCTGCCCCCCCCCCTCCAGTGAAATTGGTCTAGATTTCACAACCTTTAATATAGCTAGCCTGCGTATTATGTTTTACAGTCACCCAGTCGGGGGCAGTTGCTGGGCCACCTGCTGGAGTGTGACGTGGTGGTCTACAACGTCTCAGACAACACCACCACCCGGGCCCACGTGGACGAGGCCCAGTGGGCGATCACAGGCACGACCCACCCGTTCAACCACCAAGTGAAGGAGAACGTACTCACGATGTAGACAGAGGCCGTGGCCCAATTGGTTCACCATTTTGAAGTTGCAGTCCGAAATCTGAGTGGACGAATCCTCCTATATAATGTAGTACTTTACCCACAATGCACTGTTGTAAAACCGATGTACATGACTGTATTATAAGAGATGATGGACATGTATTTCCTCACTTAATCCCAGTTTTTATTTTAACTGGATTCATCCAGGTAGTCGGTATATGCAAATTAGCATATTTCTGCATTAGCACTATTAGTGTCTGACTCTGCCCCATTCCCTGCATTACTTTTGCCAAATAGCGTGCTATATATACTGTAAGTGCACACTATGTAGGGATTAAGGAATGAGGAAACAAGTGAACCAATCCCAACATGGTCACACTAACAATGATGCAAGCATTAACCATATTCACCTGACCAACAGAACTCCACAGCCAGATGGAGAAATTCAGTTCCCAGAAAATGTTCATCCTCGTGTCTTCAGTGATGACATGGGCCTTGACCAAGCCACATGAGGTCAGAGTTCATGGCTGAAGTGTGCTTTAAAGGGCCACCTATTTGACCACCAGTGTGTGAGCATGATTAGCCATTACAAGCCGTTTCAAAATTGTCATGTGACTAAAATTGTCATTGTGACACAGTGACACTCAGATGTATGACAAAAAGATAATTCTACCAGCCCAGTGGACTGTACTAACGGGTAGGCTTATCTACCCATCTTACATCTGGGTGGACACCCCCACTTGTGATTGTCATTGTCACTATGTCACAATGACAATTTGAGTTTACACCTGAAATAGGGGTTCTCATAGTCAACACAGATATTGTACAATGTTTTATATATATGTACAGTATGGTTGTCTCTCCATAGGATGATCCGGAGGCTCCTCTAACAGATGTTGACTACATTAGGAGAAGGCCACATCCCAGCTTCAGACATCACAACAACTTGGAGAAGCTTGTGCTCAAACTGGGCAGGGAAGTAAGTTGGGGAAGCAGGCACTTGTAGGGGGGCTTCAAGGAGCATTTAAACCAGCAATAGAATCTAGAGTATTTTTTAGAGCACGTATTTGTGGAGCATTTGAAGTGGATCTTATAACAATAGGTGAGAGCTCACCTAATTAGCATCGGTGGTTTCAATGTCCAATCGTTTTAATTTTACCTTGCAGAAGAAGTCAAAGCTCAGGGGATACGTCGTAGCGAGCGGTCTTCAGTACGGCAGAGGAGAGAACATCCTCCATTACTTCTTCAAGGTAGCGTCTCACTTTGAAATACTCGATTGTCATTTCTAACCATTGTTTCTAACCATTATTTTCCATATCGCTCCATGTGTTATATTTGGATAGGCGTCTTGGTCGATGCAGTTTGCAAAAGTGCCACTATTTGGCCAAGGCGACAACACCATTCCTATGATACATATACAAGACCTTGCAAGGTGACATATACTGCATTCCCTCTCAGAAATTACATTACACACTGACACACAGACACAGACTTTATACCCATATGAATATGTATTATACACAGTGTGATTCAGAACATCATTGACCACCGTCCAAAGCGTCACTACATCCTGGCTGTGGACGACTCAAACAACACATTGGAAGACATTGTCATGGTAATCCAATTTAAATAACAATAAACACGCATACTGATCATATGTGGTCATTGTCAATGTGGGGGAAAAAAAGACAATGCTCATCTGTGGATCAACATCTCTACAGACAATCAGTGAGGCGCTCGGGCCAGGCAAAATCAATAAGTTACCCAGAGAGGAAGCCATAGGCATGAACGCCTTGCAGGTATGTGCACTGCCAACAAGTTGAATCCCTTGAAAGAAATAATAATTTGAGTGGCATTTATATTATCCTAATTTTTTATATATCTCAATATCTCAAATGTTATTTAAAGCATATTTCTGCTCTCCCATGTTTTGATGAAATTGCATTTTGAATGAGTCATCCATTCAACTGTGGTCAGTTAGTCAAGCAAACATGAGAACCATGAGACTCAATCAAAACACAAATAAAAAAATAAAAAAACAGTGGGGCAAGTAAAAACTGCTGATTGCACCTCAATATGAATAGGGTAATGCGGCAATTGATGCAATAAACAGACAACAGATTTGCAGATAACAATATCTATTGCAACTCATAAACAATGAAGTCAGATCTCCTGTGTTTTTTGTTCAATTATATTTTAATCCAATATGCCACTACATGTGAGTGACTTTCTAGTCACCATGAGGACCTACTGGGAGTCATCAAAACATCTGTGTGTTTTAAGCCAGAGGAGCTGGAGTACCTGAGTGTGGACCTGCGGCTGAAGGCCTCTCTTCTGAAGGAACACTTCAGCCTCCGCTGGACCTCGGAGAGTGGCTTGAGCGACAACATGGACCACGTCGTGGATGACTACAAGCACACCAGGCAGCTGCTGGTGAGTCACGTGGAACCCTGTACCTGGATGTAGGTCAATAATTTACATCAATTGAAATATCACTTACCATGTCAGGTTTTCTGTGATTCTGGGTGGAATCACAGAAAACTCTCCCCAGTGCCCTAGCTAGGGCCGTTCATGTTACCTACTATTGTCCAAGCAATGTGTGATCGCTGATCACTTACTTGCATTAGTAAATGAACACACACACTAGACACTGTACACACAGAATCTGTATGCCTATTCCCTGGTTAAGTTTGGCATTGGTTTGAGACATTTGTCATGAAAAAATTTTAAAAGTTGTAATCTAAGGTCTAATTATAGTTTTTGTACATTTCTGTAGCCAATTAGAATCTTCCTCACCGGCCCTCCCGCTGTGGGTAAAACTACGGTGGGGCAGAAGCTGTGCCACCACTATCGGCTGCCCCACATCAACGTCCACGAGGTCGTCCAGGAAAGGATCACTCAACTTGTAGGTTGGAATTGGGTGGGAACAGGCCTTTGGCTGCATTCCATTTGTACTCAGAAGTCAGTTTCAAGCTATTTCCGCGTTCCCAGTCGGAAATTGCAACTGGAACGCCCCCTGAAGTCGGATATCTGACTCGGAAAGTCGGAATAATCTCGCAACCCGACTTCGAAATCCAAGATGGTTGCTCCGCACATCAACAGTAGTGAAAGCTGTAGTAATATACTGCTTTTTAGAACTTCTGCCTATTTATGTCTCATTAAATCATACACACGGTACTGTCCACCTCTTCTATCTTCTACGGTGTTTGTATGAGCAAAATGCAGCATAATACGTTATCAGCTGGTTCTGGTTCTGTAGTTGTCTGTTTTCCGAAAGAGCAAGGGTTTTCTTTCCAAAAGGAGGAGATATTGAAGGGCGGCGGTGACAATCCTGAAGATGATGATGACATGCAGGCGGAGACCAGGAACCAGCTAGAGGTCATTCAGGACAGCATGGCCAAGAACGCAGGTCAGCGGTCCAGCGGAAAAAGACAAAGAAAGCATTTGACACACAACACAAATGTATGGTTCGTGCGTATGCTGAAACAAACACATTAAAAACGTGTACTCGTTTCTCCCTGTAGGTCGATTGGAGGACCACCTCATTTTCCACATTTTACAAGACAAGCTAAACTCCAAGCTGTGTACGAACCAAGGCTTCGTGTTGGACGGCTTCCCAGAGACCTACGAGCAAGCCAAGAGTTTATTTGGTACTAGGTCCAAAATGACATGACGTCCATTCAGGTCATACTGCTCTGAACAATATTCCTTCTCCATCTAATTCTAGTCTATGCTTTTTGTATGCGTCCTGCCCAGATGAGGAGCCTGAGGACAGCATGGATGGGAAGTCCAAAGTACAACCTGTGTACAACCAGAGAATCACCCCAGGTTGAGCCACATACCCTCTCACCTCATCTGCATGCTCAGACACATGTATAGACTTCTACTACCTGGTACTACTGAAGGAAACTGTCACTATTTCTTTTTTAACACCGCTCTGCATTTACCTATTTAAGAAGTATGAAACATGGAAATAATGCTTTTCCTTCACACACACACACACACACACACACACCTTTTTGTAACCCGATGTCTCGACAGAGCATGTGTTTGTGCTGAACGCGCCGGACGCCGTCCTGTCGGAGCGAGCGCAGGGCGTGCCGCAGAGCGTGGCGGAGGAGCGGGGGTACACCCGCCAGGCGCTGGAGGCCCGCCTGGCCCGGTACCGGCTCGCCAGCGGCCGGGAGGACACCGTCTGGGACTACTTTGACGAACGGGAGATCCACCCGGAGCACATTGGTGAGGGCCACCAAATGTGCGATATCAGGCAATATGTGGGAATGGATAAATACACAAACGACACAAAAGTACCAATTCTGTGAGATATTGACATTGTACCTAGATATGCAAGATAAGATAAGATACAACTTTATTAATCCTGAAGGAAATTCTTGTGCCAGGTTGCATAGCAATACAATAAAACAATAGAGAAATAAACAGAATAATAAAAATAAAATAACAGATTTACAAATGTACAGTAGGTCTAAGTCCTAGGAGAAGTATAAAAAAATATATATTTGCATACACAGAGTAAAATTGTGAGATCAGGAAAGGCAAGACTGAATTGAATCCATGGACATGGTAAATACCTGAATATGGTGTTCAACGAATAAATGCAAACAAGAACAAAAAAATTGGCATAACAATAAACAGGTAGCCTATTTTAAGCAGGAAAATGTCACCCAAAGAACGGACATGAAGGAATGAAACTGTTATGAAATATATAATCCAGAATTCCCCACCTCCCCCCAGGGGATTAATAAAGTTATTCTTAATAAAGTTCTTCCTAATGCACACCAACCACAGAGGTGACCTCTGATGACCCCGAGAGCGCGGCCGTGCTGAGGAAGATAACGGAGGCGGTGGGGGAGCCCAAGAACTACGGCCCCAGCCTGGAGGAGCGGGAGGCGGCGGAGTGCAGCCTGGCGGAGGCCCGGCAGCAGAGGCTGGCCCTGGAGGCCGTCGAGCAGAGGCAGAGGAAGGAGGCGGGGCTGGCACAGCTGGTTAACCAGCACGAGGAGTGGGTAAGCAGAGAGAAGAGTCTGCACCAATGAGAAGGGACAGCACTGAGAAGGTAGAGCGTTCTGAACCAATGAGAATGGAGAGTGCACTCTGCACCAATGAGAAGGGAGTGTGTTCTGAACCAATGAGAAGGGAGAGTGCGCTCTGCACCAATAAGAAGGTAGAGTGTTCTGAAGCAACAAGAAGGAGTATTGTGAAGCAATGAAAGTGTGTTCTCTGTACCAATTAAACAGGCAACAGCTTCCCACCTGTTGTGTTAGGACTAACTCAATGCCACCCCCTGGAGGCAGTATGTTCATGCAGACATAAGGCCTTTTTACACAGAGATCCCACAATGTTGCCTTTAAGAAGATCCATCATTCTGCTGCCTGTAACAGCATCAGCTTCTAGTTTGACGTACGTATATTACAGACACGTCGAGCAACTTTCTAAACAGTAATGGCTGGTGAGTGTTGAGGTGCTTTTGGTAGCCCTGTCAGGTGAGGTGGTGTGGTGAGGACCCAAACACAGGCAGTGGGTTGAACTTAAAAGATCCTTTAATAAAATAAAATAAATAACTCAGATCAAACTCAGCACAGCAAAAAACTGGACTGACTAGGACTGGAGACAAGAACATGAACCAGGATACCACAGACATCAACAACAAACCGACCAAGTACATGGGATTGGGGAATGTATAAATAGGGAGAAACTGATTAGGGAAGTGGAAACAGGTGCGGACAATCAAACACAAAACAGACACATAACTGCTTCAGTCCAGCAGGGGGTGCAAACCAAAACAAATCCCACTTGAGGGGGACAGGGACAGACCGTGACAAGCCGTGCACATTCATACCACTCTTCAAATGCTAGCTAACAGCATTCCACATCTTCTTCCAGCAGCAGCCAAAAGTGACAGATTTTCTCCTGGTATTCCTTAGACCAGGAACATGACAGAGGTGAGGAGACAGCAGACTGAGCGGTTGGAGGCGCGCTCTCTGCCCCTGAGGAACTACCTGATGAAGTACGTCATGCCCACCCTCAGCCAGGCCATGCTGGACTGCTGCACCGTGAAACCAGAGGATCCCATCGACTATTTGGTACATCTAAAGGCGTTTCCCATGCAACGCAATAGGCGGGCGGTTAGAATGAAAGCCATAGAACCTATGCGAGCATTGCTCCAAGATGGTCCCAAAGCGTGCAGATCAACCCATAAAATAATGTAGAAATAGAGAAGTGTCAGATAAGAGATAGCACCACAAAATAGCAATGTTTGATTAATCTGTTAAATTTAAATGACATAGGTGCGTAACATTGTCAAAACCAGTTCCCTTATCTGCCAGTTCCCTTATCTGCACGTAGAGAAATATAACATAACTGGTTGTGATTTAATATAAATGGATTGCATTTATTTATCCAAAGCACTTTCCAGCGGCCTCACATTCACCAATTGACAAGGGTAACAACACTTAAAGTAACAACCAGCACGCCAGAAGCAGTTAGGGTTAGATGTCTTTCTCCAGGACACCTCAACACTTTGAACCAGCAACCTTCCAGTTGCCAGACAACCACTCCTGCCCCCTGAGCTACTGCCGTTACTATAGAAAGCATTAAGCCTAGGCCTAGGCTACAGCCTTCGTAGTGTTCTACCAAGTCCTACGAGGCTTTAGCACACAGCTTACCTGTGTATGTATTTATTTGTATATTGTATGTTGTCTAAACCTTTTTGGTCCACCATAAACCTCTATGTGCAAAAGGAAAGGGACAAAACCTTTCAGTATAAAATGCCAACTGGAAGAACACCATATAATATCATGCAGCAACTGACGTGGAACACTTTCTACACCCATTTTGCTATTCTACAGGCGGAGTATCTTCTGAGGAACAATGCAGAAGAAAAAGAAGACTCCCCATAAAGGACACCGTTCTGGGACAAATCCAGATGAACCGTAACACTTTATTATTATTAATGTTTCTTTCCTGTTATTAATTGAAAATATATATATATTCATTGTTCAACAGGTTCACTGCATCTTGTGTTGAATAAAGTATATTCAACAATGTTAACTTATTAACTGGACCATGGACAGGATAAATATACACCAGGTTCACTGCAGTTTGTGTTATTGTTCACTGCAGTTTCTGTCCTTGTTTGAGACCATTGAGCTCTATGTTGTCATACTTCTATTCAAGTTGTTGTTTCTGCGATGGATCAAAGATATTTTTGGAGCACACAGCGAAGCGGCCTTTGAGCAGTAGACTCAATATGATCAGAATAGAACGAATGGATCCTGCTGAGCAAGCGAGCTGACGGTGTGAGCTAAGAGTCCCTTGTCGATGAGGAGTTCATCAACTAGTAAGGTGTTGACTGTATCGACAGCCTCTCAGTTTATGTAAGAAGCATGTAGTCCATTCTCAAAAGTGTGGGGAACTCAAAAGAGACCTCCTTCGAGCCGGATTTGAACCAGCGACCTAAGGATCACTACGTGCATCATCTACAGTCCTCCGCTCTACCAACTGAGCTATCGAAGGGCCCACGACCGCAGGGGGAACTCATGGCCTCAGGTCTTCGTCACACACACAACAGTTTTATACACATGACCCTAACATAAGGGTCATGTAACACAGACTATATTGTACATGGCTGCTGAAGAAATCGTGGATTTAATTTACGAGACAAAAAAGGTTTTGCTCCGTTAAACAAGCAGGTGACCAGCGGCTCCTGCTGAACTCGGACTGATGCATTTCTCAGTATAACAGCTGGAGTTCGAAATACAATCTAATTGAGATGGTAACTAATTTAACACATTTTTGAAAGCCTCAACTTAGACTTAAATGAATTTGTAGGCGAATCGACACAATGCTGCGTTCACCGATTCAAACAAACCACATTCATTTGAATACTTTATTATAAATCATTTGCACTACAGTATTAAAGTAACATCAAGTGCCGTGTCCTTCTAAACGTCCGTGTTAACTGTGGGGTTAAGCGTCAGTCTTCTCAGCAGACACCTCCTCCTCCTGTACGGTCACCGAGCCCGGAGCGGCGGAGTCACTCATTATAACGCAACACACTGGAATGGAGGCACACGGGGGTCCAACGAGCCCGTCTCCAGATTCACACACACACGTACAGAGAACATACAACACAATTCACAGTCGCTGCTCCATTTATGTTATTACTTATCCTGGATTCCAGTGAGTGAAAGAAGGGAGAGGGGGGGGGGGTTAAGACTTAACATTTCACTGTAGTTAGTGGAACTACAGGGGAAATGACACATTGTAACATACAGCTTGTTAGGTACAGAGACAAGGCAGAGCCTTCTCTGTGGTCACAGCACAACTCAAGACAGTTGGACAGGGTTAGAATATGCATGTACAGACACAAGAACATCCTAGGATCTGTCCAGTGAATGGCAATCAGCTTTTTATTTCCCATCCCATGCATTCTCTTACAGAGCTCTTATCCAGGGCCGGGGCGCGGTGGGAGCAGGCTAAGCAGGGGCCCCCCCAGACTTCCTTCTCCCCAGCTCCTCCTGGGAGATCCCAAGACATTCCCAGGCCAGCTGATGTACCTGATATAGACCCCCCCCTTTCAGCCCAATCTCAGCCCTCCTGGTTTCTCCATGTTTTTATTTCTCCTGGGATTTTATCTTCCGCCTCTTTGAAGTCTATGCACTGGGCCTTGATGCGCGCACACACACACACATGCACGCACGCACGCACACATACATACATAAAACCCATCGCCGAATCCAAGATTAAGTATTGGGGACAAAACTGTGGGCTCAACCAAGACACATACACATAAATGTTCTAGATGGACGGAGACATGGTATATTCCAATCCGTTGGCGTCTCTCTCTCTGCACCACGTGACCACATTCACACAGTTCTCCATACCAATAAATACTTTGTCCTCTTATACTTCTAGAAATCAACTTACAAACAAATAGTAATTTCACTGTGTAAATGTATTGCCTCAAAGTTAAACAGGGTAGAAAAAAAAAAGGGAGAGAGATTAGAAATTCTTTGAAGAGTGAAAGTCAGGTCCACCCCCGCCCCCTCCTCCCCGGGCGGGTGGGGGGCGGGCGGGGGGGTTGGGGGGAATGTCCTCCATGTTCAGGCAGCGCAGATCAGGAGGGGGTAATGCGTTACCGCAGATCTGCAACCTCCGCAGTTTGTCTCCATATGCATTTGATGGCATGTGTGTATGTGCGTGTGTGGGGGGGACCGTGTGTGTGTGTGTGTGTGTGTGTGTGTGTGTGTGTGTGTGTGTGTGTGTGTGTGTGTGTGTGTGTGTGTGTGCATCATCATGCGGGCGTCAGCAGCTGCTGGGCCCAGGTCTTGATGGCGGAGGTGGTGTGCTGGAGGAGGAGCCAGGTGGAGTTGGTGAAGGACACGGCGTGGCCCTGGAGACACGACACCGAGACCTCGCCGCTGTGGACACGGACACACACACACACACACAATAAACCAGACATGAACACAGGACTTCAAACTAACAAAGGGTTTGGAGGTATAAGTAACAGAGACAGCGAGAGGGACAGACAGAGACAGAGAGACGGAGAGACAGAGAGAGAGAGGGACAGAGAGAGAGGGGGACAGAAAGAGAGAGAGAGAGCGAGAGCGAGAAAGAGAGAACTAACATTAGCTTCTGATTGTTATTGTCTCAATCCACAGAGCTCAGAATACACTGATTCTTACTCATAGTACACCTTTAATTTCAGTCACTTTGGACAAAAAAATGTAAATACATAGATATTTGGTTTTGGAAAAATGTGAGCACACTCAAACTAGACTCAAGACAAACATGTCTGGAGCAACGTTGTGGTGTGGACACAACCACAGTTGAACTCTGAAACGGTGGAAGCTAGCCCAGTCAGCGAGTGAGTGAGTGAGAGAGTATATATTTATATATACACAGTATATAAAGGACTACTGACTTGCAGGAGTCCTGTAGGCTCTCCCAGGCCCGCTGTAGTAGCTGGGAGGTGTAGGCCATGGCAGGCAGGATGTAGTCGTGATGGAGGATGAGCAGGAGCTCCTTCAGGTAGGCCAGCACCTGGAACACGCTGTCTGGAGTGTTGGTGTTCACCTGCAGGGGGGGGAGGGGGAAGAGAGAGAGAGTGAGAGAGATAGATAGATAGATGGAGAGATCAGTTTTCATTCTGTGCCAAATAGGGTTGCTGACCATGGCTGGTAGCCTTGGGTTTCCCAATGAATGTCATTGGGCAGCGATTGATGTACAAATATGGCTGTGGCCTTGCGTTTGCAGCCAATCAGATTAAATAAGTGACACTTATGCTTTCATGGCTCACACTGAATCCAGTTGGAAGTAAAGCAAAAATATCACCCATGTCTGAAAAAAGCCTTCTGTGCAAATGCCAGTTAACTTTAACATCGTTATTCAGTGTATTTCAGATTAAACTGTTTGGATTGCGCCGGAGAGGGTGCTGCCGTTTATTTAAAATTCTGCAGTTGCGTTCAATTTGGACCAATTTGAGTTTCAGCCGATATGCTAGATCGATCAAATTCCATGTGATCGATTGAAAGTCTAAAATAACCAACGATCATGTCACAGAGAGAGAGTGCGAGCGTGCGTTGTGAAGGGGGAAACGCTACCCATTCTATTAGCAGTGGCGTGCTCTCCCGCACCCACAGGATCAGGCGGTTGGTGTTGTGGGCGACGAGGGCGGCGGTGGCGTGAGCCTTCTCCATGGCCTGATCCATCAGGGGCCCCAGGACACGCACGCTCTCAGAGTAGTAGTGGGGCGTGTTCATCTCCAGCCAGCTAATGAAGGACACACACACACACACACACACACACACACACACACACACACACACACACACACACACACACACACACACACACACACACACACACACACACACACACACACACACACACCACACACACACACACACACACACACACACACACACACGTTATGTTTTGTACATAAAAAGATGATTATATCATTTTATGGCTCAACAATATTCAATAAGAAAGGTTTTAGATGTATCCAGTGTAGTAATTATATATTCAACAAACAATGCTGTATTAAAACCATTATCCACTTATTATATTGTCAATATCGTACATATTGTAAGATCCACATCATTGTGGGTTGGAAATGAAGGTCAAATTACAAACTTAAAAACGCAGTCACCAGCTAACGCCTTGGTCCCCTTAATCCAAGGCTCATGACTTGTTTGACAGGAGCATGGTGGGGGGAGGGGGGGTTAGGAGGAGGAGGGGTAAAAGGCAGGTGTGTTACCTGAAGCCCTGTTTGGTATAGAGGGTGACCTTGCCCCAGGCCTGCTGTGACACCCCCGCCACGCCAGAGCTGTGTAAATACCGCGCCGTCCTGGAGTCTTGGGGAAAATCACACATGCTGGCATGAATCTTGATAATGATGCACATGACCATATGCGTCAATGCATTGATTGAATGCACTCTTTTGGATTGTTTACATTTGGATGTTGCATTGATGAGCAACATAGAATACATTTATAAATCAAATGTTAAAAATCCCCATTAATATTGTGAAAATACAAATTGTTCCCCTATGGGCCTCATTCAGCTGGCAACTTGGTTCCAACCACCACCCAGCTAGCGATTAGAACCAAGATGGCTACCAGGCGAACAGGGCCCATGAGGCCAGTTGCAAGGACAGCAAACACGCTGCTTGTGCGTGCGTGCGTGCGTGCGTGTGTGTGTGAACTAACCTGCAATGGAGCCATGGGAGCGGATGTCCTGAGCGATGAAGCCAGCGACGAAAACCAGCAGGACCATGAGCAGCCTGGACCAGGGGAACCCACCGCTACGCATCTTCACCTGCAGGTTCTGCCACAACAAGCACACAGGGAAAATGAGCCAAGGAATCCAATGGACTCCCGGTGAACGGGCCGGCAACCTCCATAACCGAGCTATTTGCAAACGTGTGCCTGGTTTAAGGGTGTCCTGGTTAAGACGGTCGATCTTGGTTTGGTGGTACATTTAGTTGGATCTTCAGCTATACAGCCAGCGTCAACACATTTCCTGGTCCCACCTCCAAGGGAACAGGCCATGTTGTGTTTGGCACGGGTTTTCGCTCTGGCCATAGCACAGAAACAGCCCTGGTCAGGGTCACTAATGACCTGCTGATGACAGCAGATGCTGGTTCTCCATCTCTCCTCATCCTCCTGGATCTGACCGCAGCGTTCGACACTGTCGACCATAACATCCTCCTTCACCGTCTGCACTCCACCATCGGTCTCTCTGACTCTGTCCATAACTGGTTCATTTCATATCTCACCGGGAGAACCAAGTATGTCTCCTTGGGAGAGGCAAAATCCGGGACACACTGTCACCTGTGGTGTCCCTCAAGGATCTGCCATGTCATCAGCCGGCATGGAATGTCTTTCCATTGCTATGCTGATGACACACAACTTTATCTCAGAACCGACCCAACCCCCTCTGCAGTCCTGCCATCATCTACACTGACCACCTGCCTGGAGGAGATAAAGGCATGGATGAAGCACAACTTCCTGCAGTTAAACAGCCTCAAGGAACTCCTCACTCCACAAACCGCCATACGTAATCTCCGCTCTGGAACTGCCAACCTTCTCAAACTTCCCAGGACCAAGCTCCGTACCATGGGAGATCGGGCCTTCTATTCGGTTACTCCCAGCCTATGGAATGCTCTCCCCGACCATCTGAGAACACCACAGACTGTGGATGCTTTTAAGCGTGGCTTAAAAACCCACCTTTTTAGTAGAGCTTTTTTTCTAGATCCTGATAGGTTTTTAGTTTTTGTTTGTAGTATTCAATGATTTTTAACTTGTAGCACTTTGAGATTGCCAAAATGTATTATTATTATTATTATGGGGGGGGGGTCCAATACTTCAAGTCGACTCTAGGGCAGGGATGTATGTATTAAGAGGGCTTACTTACTTGGCACAGTGTGTTGCACTCCAGGAGCTCCTGGGATTCGATGGTGTCCCTCATCTCCTCGTTGGTCACCCGGAACGACTGGATGGTCTCCTGGAGGTTCTTCTGCAGCTACACAGCACACCGCAACCACAGGAATATTGACAGAGATTAGTCTCCCTTTTATGCAAAGTCTTAGTCAGCGGACTTCTTCAGATGAGTGTTTTTAATGCTCAGAGCACGGTTGGGCAGGGTGTTTAGGATAAGATAGAAATGTATTCATCCCCAAGAATTTCCTTTGGGATGAATACAGTGCAATCTTATCTTAGAACACCCTAACAAACCACTATGACGACCCTGTAAAAATAACTGAAAAACATGTACCTTGGGTGGCAAAACCTTCCAAGACTTCAGCAAATGGTTCAAAAGAAGGCTGTGGAAGGATTAAGAAAGGGGGGGAGGGGGGGGGGGGCGTGGGGAGACACTTAAAAAAAATGCAAAAATGGCAACACCTCAAAGATAACGACAATATGCAACTCCATGCTAATGTAATTCAGTTCAAGTATTTTTCCATTTCACCAACAATCAGACTCACCTGGACTGGGGTAGGTGTTTTGTGTACAGCTGTCTCCACACGCCTAGAGACTGCACGTCCACACACAAGCACTCTGTCATACTGCTCAGCAGCTGGAGAGGGAGAGAGAGCGACGTTATCATTGATCACAGAGACGATTCGTGTCATAACATAATCAGAATCAGCTTTATCGTCTTTACACACAAGGAATGTGCTTTTGTGAAATTGGTGCATAACAGAACATTTAAACAGAAAGCCATAATGTAGAAATTAGAAAAAATTTCAAAATAAGCAAATAAAAGGTGCAAGAAAAGTTAAATATGAGAGTGTTAATGTAACGCAATAGTGTCTATGGGGGCTGGGAGTCAGTGGGGTTAAATGTTAATATAACGTGTAGTATAGGGGGTCCATTGGGGGTGGGAATCGGTGGGGATCAGTGGGGGTCCTGGGCAGGGTCGGACTTAGGGGGGGTGGGGGCCCCTGGGCTTGAGTCATTATTCGGGCCCTACCTACACCAAAAATTATAAGCTACAACTACTCCAACCAGGACCTATGACCAGAAACACATGTATCCCAATGGAGTATGCTATTGGCAGAAAGCACATGAAGAAAAAGCAAGGCTGTTATGTGAGGACAACAGAAAAACATAGGAGTATGCTATAATTGAATAGCCACTACAGCACAAGGTCCCTCAGCAGGCAGGCAGGGGAGAAAAGAGAGAGCGAGAGCGAGACCAGTAAGCTTCTGCATTTTTCCCATGGTCTCCCTTTCGCGTTCCTTTTGCATTTTTCTTTTTTGCGTTCCACTCTCGTACCTCCGAGTCCTATCCGCCATGATCAGTGACAGATAGCGCGCCAAAGATGATGCCCCTGCCCTGACGTCCACGTAAACCTCTCCATTGGCAGAAGCGTAAACCAATCAACAAAGCTAAATATGACTGACATATAATTAAACACCTCATACATTGGAGCGTCCAGTAGGCGTACTTTTTCCAATTTGAACATAATTTGTGAATTCGATTTAAAGGGGCATCGGCCAGTCCAGCGGCCGGAATATTACTTTGAATTTTTTTTTAATGAAATGTATTCATACATTTGGATTAATTTCGGGGCCCTTTGTAGACCGGGGCTCCTGGGCTCAAGCCCAGGGTAGCCCATGCATAAGTCCGGCCCAGGTCCTGGGTCTTGTTAATGAGGTCAGTTGCCGTGGGGAAGAAACTGTTCTTGTGGCGTGGGGTTTTGGTCCTGATGGAGGGGAGGGACTCATAAAGTAAGTAAGTGACCGCGTGTGTGTGCATGAGTCTCCCATACCTCCCGCTTCATGTCGTCAGGGCAGTGTGGCGTGGCGCGGGACAGGAAGGAGGGCAGGTATGTGTGCAGCGTGCTCTCCGGCTTGGCGCCGAATGCCAGCACTTTGAGGCGCGGGTACAAGCGCTGCAACTGCTCCTGCAGGCTACGAGTGGGGAAACAAGAATATCAATAACTACACACACACACACACACACACACACACACACACACACACACCACACACACACACACACACACACACACACACACACACACACACACCACACACACACACACACACACACACACACACACACCACACACACACACACACCTTGACGACAGGGCATTTTTGGGCATGAAGGCAAAGTCCAGCAAGGGGAAGAACTCTTTAGGGCCCATGATGCCAAATCCTTTCGTGAGGTTTGCATGAAGCCTGCAGACAATACAAACACATCAGGATAAAGGCCTGTGTTACAAAGTTAACAAATACAAGGAGTTATGCAGATGTAGGTTCCAGGGGCCTCATTTATCAATAGATCGTAGAAAAGTTCTAAATCCTATAGAACGCATAACATTTCGAAAGTTGATACAAACCAGTCGTACTAAATTCCCCTCATTACCATTAAGGTACGCCCATGTATCACCATATATGGTCACAAAACATCCCCTTTAACGCCATGGGAAATGTGTGAATGAATGACAACGGAAACCGATGATTACATTATTGATGGAATGAAAAAGTGAACAGAAAAACACAAAATAGAGAAATACATATGAGATTCAAGTTCTTGTGACAGAAGAGTTATCAAAGTAGAGGAGGCTTTTTGGTTAAACTTCCTACCATGCTCCCTTCTCAACTAAATTGCGTGCAGTGATATTTTCAAACGCATTCTTGGTGCCGCCCTCGAGTTGGGATTTTCATTGCTCATTACCAGACCTACAGCTTTCTAGATGTAGGTCTGGATTTCCAGGCTAGATCATAGCATCAATATCAATCAATTCCCGCATCTGGTAACAAGTAAGCGCAGCAGTACACGTGCGCTTTGCGCGTCTGGTGGGTTCAGTCCGCGCGCACGAAAGCGTCCGTCCGCGTCTGGTGGGTTTCGTGCGTAATAAGTCCCGCATGTCAGTAGAAACAACGACTGATGCCATCATGGAAGGACCTGCTGCAGGCTCCGGTGCTGACGTTACAACCCCGGTAACAGACTACGAGCAGCCCGATGACAGTAGTGAACTCGGAGAACTCTGTGGTGACGAAGATAACGTTTCACACCCGTGGCCGTATTTGCAAGAAATGTTTTCGTACGTTGGAGTGAAAGATTCTTCCTACCGGATGAAGTGCCTCAGTTGTTTATGATAAAAAAACATTCAGTGATGTAACGGTTATTGCCGCGGATCAAGGAGCCCTTTTTCTCTTTGTTGATGTCAGCTCTCTCAAAATATGCTGTTTGGTCCTTGAATTTGAATGAATTGTGCCTGAAGTCATTGAATTTAATGTTGAAGGTGTGGGAACCACAATAGTGGTTCCCACACCTTAGTTCATAATGAAAATTCTAACCGTTCACTTTTTCTTTTACTTTTACTTCCAATACTTAAGTACATTTAATATCAGAAAATTACTTTTGATACTTAAGTACAGTAAATATCAGATACTTTAAGACTTTTACTCAAGTACATTTCTAAAAGGTGACTTTAACTTCTACCAAAGTCATTTTCTGGTAAGATACTTGTACTTTTACTCAAGTATCGCTTTCAAGTACTTTATACAAGACTGGAATTAATCATATCAATTGTCGAATTGTGAACCAAAAGCATATATTGGCCATGCTTGCCATGTCTATCGGGTAATTTTCCTACTCACTCCACCACTTTCTGTGCGTACGCATGCTCAGATCTGTGTGTGAAATTTCTCCCGATGTACACACATTTGACAACAAATTGATAAATCCCATGTTTTTCCAAAAAGTGTACGCACGGTTTAAGCGTGGCCATGGCCAAACGGATTATTAAAGACAATAACCACCCCAGCCACACTTCTACCGTCAGGCAGGCGATACCACAGTATCAAGTACCACACGAGCAGACTCAGAGACAGCTTCCACAGTCAGGCCATCAGGCTGCTGAACAAGTGCTAGTGCTAAGTGTTACTGCTAGTGCTAGCTCTGGTGTGCTAGTGCCAAGTGTTACTGCTAGCGATACTGCTTAGTGCTAGTCCTGGTGCAAGTGCTGGTAGTAGTGCTAAGTGTTGGTGCCGGTGCTAGTGCTAGTGTTACTGCTAGTGCTAGTGTTACTGCTAGTGATAGTGTTACTCCTAGTGCTAGTGTTACTGCCAGTGCTAGCGTTACTGCTAGTGTTACTGCTAGTGCTACTGCTAGTGCTACTGCTAGTGATAGTGTTACTGCTAGTGCTAGTGTTACCGCTAGTGGTAGTGTTACCGCTAGTGCTAGTGTTACCGCTAGTGCTAGTCCGGGTGCTAATTGCTGGTGCTAGTGTTGTTCTAGTGTGTTCTAGTGTGAGTGTCTGAGGAAGTATTCTGTGACATTCTGTGAATGTCAAAATATAACAATGTATATTTTATTACATTGATTTATATTTGTATTGCTCCCCTTAATATTTTTGTATACTTTATTTTATCTTAGACAGTTTTCGTTTGTTTAGATTTTTTGTAACTTGTTAATATAGTTTTCTATTCTATTTCTATTTGTATTCTTTTATAACTGCGGTCGGCTGTCGGGCGTTTTGCACGTAGGAATTTCACTCACTGCTTATACTTGTGTAAACTGTGAAGTGACAATGAAACACTTGAAACTTGAAGCACAGATTTCTTCATTTCTTTCAACATTTATAAATGAGGGCCCAGAAATGGATGGTCCCTATTCCAAAGTAGACAATAACGGAGACTTTATTTTGGCATCGTATATTTTAACGTGAAACGTAACTTCTGCCAGACTTACATGAGGAGTCTCTGCAGGTAGGTGAGGGCATAGGAGGAGAGGGACTTGACTCCCAGCACGGGGAGCATAATGCCGAGCCACACTGAAACACAAGACAAAACAAGTCTATTAATACCATGAAGTACAGTACACTTGTGATGAGGATACGTCAACAAAACCTCCCGATGCTGCTGCCTTATTAATGCTCTGCCTTAATAATGCTGAGCATTATTTAAGCAAATTAAAGCACGATCCCACGATTAAGAGAAGCAGAAAGGCAACATTGCAATATTCAGCAGGCAGCCGTTTAACGAGAACAAAAGCAACACAAATAATAATAATGCTCCTCAGGCGTGACACACAACACATTTGGAACGACATGTGTCATACCTGATCTCTGGCCGGAGGCACAAACAATTACGCAATCAAACCAAGTCACACTACAGCTGCATGTCTGCATGCAAGGGCATACAAGCAGGTACAGGAAAGTTACCTCGTAGTCCCTGGCTGAGGTCATAGAAGCCTGCCTGGCCCAGAGCCCACATGATGGTCAGACACTTGGCCGGGCGGTTCTGTACTGACCGGAGGAGCTCCAGGTACTGAGAGAGGGAGAGGGAGGAGGAGGAGGGGGAGAACAGGGCCCAAAAATGCATTAGAACTTTGTAGTAACCTTATTACATATGGATTACAGTGAAAGATACATAAGGTTTAAGGTTACAATGTTTAATAAATACTGATTATCACACAATAGGTTACTTCGCAGCCCAATTATTAAAATGACAAACAATAAGACGTCATATCTCTGACCTCGAGGAGGAAATGGATTGGCCGAACCTGATTATTTAGCGTACATCCATATGCAAAGAAAAGTGATTTGCTGCAAGGAGGGTATAACAATGGTTGTAGATGGGGACAGAAAACAAGGGGCAGCTCAAGGGTAGAGAGCCAGGCAAATTAAAGTCCTGGCACGCACCCACCCACATAACAAACACACACCTCTGGCAGGTTTTGGGTGGCTATTCTTGGCTTGTCCTGCAGGACTGCCTGGATGCAGACTCTGTACCCATGCAAAGGCTCGTCTAGAAGAAGAAGAAACGGTGTGAGATCAACCACTTGAGCACTGGACAATTGGCACGGGGCTGCACGTGACTAGCATCACTCGCTCTCGTACCCGTCTGTCTGTCTAGCTCCCGGAGCATGGTGGACACACAGTGGTCGAAGAAGTCCGGCAGGGTGTCGCTGCACCGCCCAATCAGGCCCTTGATCACGCCCCTCAGCTCCTTTCCAGCGAGGCAGTATGGGTAGTCTGCACATAACACAAAGAACGGGAGGAGACGGAAAGTTACTTGTGGAAGCCAAGTCAACCACTTGGAAAACAGTCAATCATGGATGGACACTAAAATAATGTAGTGTGATGGGATCATCGCTCACTGTGTCCGGCAAGGCTGCTGCTATTCATCCTTAAACTGACCAATCACCCAAGATGCTCTAAAAAAGGAAGATGCCCACCCCCAGGGGGAAGACACTGACCATGGGCATAGTTGCTGAGTGTGGGCTCGCTCTCCGGCACGGTCAGCTTGTGGTTGAGGTATCCCGCCAGGTCCTTGACCCACACCGACGGGCTCTCTGGGAAGAGGGTCTGGCTGCGGCCCAGCTGCTGCTTCAGCTCTGAGACGTCCAACTAAGAAGGAGAGGAGACAAGACAGGACGAGGGCCCCCGGAGCAAATACGAGGGTGTGATGAGTGAAGCAACTTGAACAATGAGCAGCACTGAAACAAGGCGGTCATTATGCAAAGGCAGAGCTGTTTTATTATTAGAACTGTGATTCGGCATGTGATTCTCCAGCAACCACAGTGCAGCCCTTCTGGCTGTGTACAAATACAGAATACATGATAAATAACATCTATGCTTAGATCAATGATTGTGATTAAATCCAATAAGGGATCGACACATATTAAAACGCAATTTTAAACCAAAAAAACGAATTATCTTGCTAGCTAGTAGCAAGTTGTTGCAAATGTTGCATAGCCATCTTTAAAGCATTGGTTTCTCATCAAAAAACAAGTATTGCAATATTTATCAATGCAGGTATTGCAGACAAATTCAGATCCCCAGCGATCCCTCCCAGAATGCATTCCTCACTGCTTTGAAGGCCTCCTCCAGGTTCTTGTGAGTGTAGGCGGAGGGCCGCGGGCTGTTCACCGGGCTGGCCTTCTTGCTGGGCTTGCCAGTGGCCGGCTTCTTGTTCGTGGACTCTGTGGTCGGTGGAGGCACCTGCTCCTTGTTCTGTTTCTTGGCAATTTTCTCAAAGTTCTCGTACACAGTCTCCGACATCTTCAGGGGCGCTGAAAGGCAACAATAAGCAGCGGTTGATTAGAAACCCCACAGTATGTTGTGCACTCGCAGACTGACGACAAAATGAATGCATGGGACTTTCAGATAACCTCCCCCCTCTCCCTCTCCCCGAAGAGCTCCTTATGGCAATTACGACTGCAACGCAGTTTAAGGGGCAACAGTGGAGTTTTAAAGAACAGGCCAAGCATGGAAGGACCGGCAAGGTTACTTTCGGTTCTTTATCCACTTCATTCTGCATATGTAAATGGATGCATTTATATAGCGCTTGAATTTTTGCCTTTGCCTGCCTCGCTGATAGGTGTTTGATGTACACTGCTCTGCAGCACGTCACCAACATGTGTAGTGCGCTGACAGGGCAGTTGCGTCAGGATCATTCTATACAGTGGGTTGTTGCTATAACAGTCGTGAGAGTGGTGTGTGGTGTGTATGTACTCTAGAATAGTGGCGGCTCACAGAGAGAGCAGATTAAATTACAGTGAAGGAGCCACATCACACCTTACTTATAGCACCAGAGTGGCACAACATGTGTATGTGGCTTGTTTGAGAGACTACAATGGTACTTTTTTATTTGTACTGTACTTGTGTGACCCACAATCTGGCTGTAGGGCCGAAACCGCTTGACACTCGACTCGATATAAAAAGTTTAGAAACGGTAGAATTACACAGCTAACTGAGCAAACGCACTAGTGGGGGTTTGAAAGCAAAATCTTAACTGTGCAAGGGTGAGTTGCAAAGGAATACACACTACAGACCAGCGAGAAGCCCAATTTCACATTGGGCTTTTCATTTTGATTATGTCTTTGATAATAACCATTTCTTAAATTACTAGGAGAGGGTCGGGCAGACTGCTTCAGATGTGTGTGTCTTATGTATTGAAGAGGTTAAAACACACACACACACTGAGGTTTTTAGCCTACAGTAAATAGATACTATGATGGATGGTTTCAAATCTGTACAAATATTTGCTCACATGCATTTTCATCATGCATTCTGGCACCAACACCGACTGTCACAATTCTAACCTTCAGACAGACTTTGTCCTTGCTTAACACTGATAACGCCAGTGAGCAAACAACAAGCCGTCAGTGTGGAGTGTGGAGAAAAGTGACGATATTATCTGCACACGTAGTGTCGTTGAGGTTCACACAACTTCCAGTGCAGATTGCAGGACACCATTAAAAGAAGCGTGCATTTGAGTCATCGCTACAACACCATCGCTTTGATTAGGCCCACTTTGTTTTCGTGTCGAGGTCATTCGAGGACAATAAAGAACATACACAGGGCCTATACTAAATACCCCATAATAATTTGATCTGAGCTTTGACCTGCCACCATGTCCCAATAGTTTCCATACAAATATGACTTTAGTACAGGGAAGACATCCCAGTTTGCTCATAGTCATCCATGGAGCATGCTAAATAACAATAACAATAATAATAATATTCAGCATGTGGTGAAGATGAACGGCTGATGGACATTCAGACCCTGAGATGATCACGTTAACACAACGCAGACTCAGCATCGGTGACAGCTGTCATGCAGGGATCAACAGGCCACTAGACCACTGAAAGTAACCGACATAACGTAAAATAGTTATCACCAAGACATCTGAGAGGGGAGAGATTAAAAGGGGAGAGATTAAAGAAATATAAGCGAAATACAGCCTGTGAGTCGGCGTGATGACGCGACGTCTGTTGACACTGTGGTGGACAGACAGGCAGACGGTGGCTGGTGCCGTTACAATAGCGAGCAATAACAAGAGAAAAGACGCGTTCAAAGTGACGATATTATTATTATTATTATTATTATTACTACTACTACCAATAGTAAGAGGAGTCCGATCATTCAAGTGTTCATGAAAGAGACGAGCAGCACGTCGGAGCACCGGCGACGCTCAAGAGCACCAGGCTAGCGGGCTATATTAGTAAGCTAGGCTAGCCCACAGTCAGTGTGGCTGACTACGGGCTACAACAGCTCGCTTTCACTCAACACATGTTATATATTATATGTTATATTATATTATATATTATATTATACATTGCGCTGTAAACTGCGGCAGACGGTGGACTTGAGGTAACAACAACCCTGCTGTAAAGGAAACGGGCTCAGTAGCCGTGTGGTGGACGGGCCGCGGCTCACTTACGTCGAGACAGGAGGTTAGACTCCGCTAGAGCTTTCCGCGCTCCGCCCGATTTTTTATCTCCCGGTTTTCCCGGATTGCCGTTTTTCTTGCCCCCCTTCTTCACGACTTCCCACTTGCCGACCGAGCCATTATTATTGGTATTAGTATTGTTCGAAGCCATGTTTTGTTGGGGTGGACGGTGTCCGCTAGAGGGGTTCTCCTTGGTGGTTCACCCTGAGTGAGTGAGGAGTAGTGGGCGGTCCGCGGACGGTTTAAATCGCTCCCCTGCCACGTCTCCTTGTCGGCGTGACGTCACACTGACACATTCAAATGTCGCAATGAGTGATTACACATAATAATAGTCACACACACGTAGAAGACACACACACATCCGTTTTGTGCTACGTTCACTCTGTGGAATAAAGTGTGGTGTAAAACATGTGAATGATGACCACTTCTGGTTGAATTGATTCAAGTGCTCCAGGTTCTATTAGGCCTACTAGAGCCTGTTAAATGGGCTACAACAGTAATAGTAAGAGATGGCCTCTTTGTATAAGACACAAGGAACAAATAATGGCGTGGCAACATCTGGAATTCAAACATGACATTGACAGTTACGTTGACAGAAACTGCACATCTACACATTAGGTAGGATTTAAGGATATTTAATTACAATTCACATGTGTGCATTGTTGCAATTAAAAGAGACCACAGCATTTGTTCCTATTGGGCTTGGGAACCTCAGACCTTTATTGAACTTCTGCAATAAATACAAATGATGCAGGTTGAACACATGGCTACCATGGTAACAGACAGCAAACAAGAGTGAGTGAGTGAGTGAGGGAAGGATGTTGTTCTGCTCTCTCAACTGATCCAAATCATGTCAACCACACATAACGTCAGTCAGTCTGGCTGTCAATTACACCAAACCACAACCACTTAGTCCTAGGCAGCCAATGTGGTGTTTTTTTTTAATTTTTTATTCAGTTCAACATATCAAAACTCAATACTGCAACCAAAAAGAGATAGCAGCTACAATAGTTGAACTCAAATAGCATTGTCAAACATTCGAACTACATTAGTTGTAACAATTATTTAACCCCATATTAAAAACAACAACATTTGTTAATGCATATTGGTACAAAGCTTGACATTAATAACTGGACACCTCTAAAAAAATATGTTTCACGAAGATGTCTCAGACATAACCTTTAAGCCATTCAATGCAAATAAAAAAATGCAGACTCCAAATAAATAAATAAAAATATATAAAAGAGCATTTTTTAGTGTATTCCTATGGCAGCAGGCGGTCACTGATGGCATCATGGACCGCCCGCCATCTGGGTGTCACAGACCGCCCTCCATCCATCTGGGTGTCACAGACCGCCCTCCATCTGGGTGTCACAGACCGCCCTCCATCTGCTTGCTACAGTTTGTGCAACACCTCGTCTCTCCAGAAACACATGTACATATACCATTCTTTTTTCCTTTCCGAAAATGAAACTGTTAAACGCAGTTTACAAAAACATTACAAATAAATAAAAACATATATATTTTTCTTTCCTTCTCCATATAAATATAAATAAAAAGCAATTCCATATTTTCCAGTAGGGCTCAATAAATAATAATAATAATTTAGTGAAAGATAATCATTGTGGTGCTTTGTTACACCACTGAGTGTTTACGCTTTACGTTTGCCAGTATTTCCTTGCGATATGAACGCATTAAGTGTGTGAAAGTGATATGGAAGAGTATGGAAGAGTTATGGTTATAGAAGAGGGAACACCTGTCTGGTGAACATCCCCGTGATGGATAACATTGTGCAGTGATATAAGCAGTCCTCTAACCATCTGGGTGACCAAAAATATATAGAATCAGCCCTAACGTGTGAATTACAATACCTGGTGACGGCAAGTGACACGTTGGCAAATAGAAGCACTGCTGGCACCATGTGTTACCACTGCCAGGACCCTGTAATCTCACCGCCATCAACCTAAATAAAGAGACCAAAAACATCAACACACACACACACACACTCAGGCACAGGCTAGCATGCACCGGAGTGCAACACCCCCGCCGGAGGCTAAACTAGTAGTGCTAGCAGTCCCGTTTCCGTAACGGACAAAGAGCATGTGAGATTCTCTGGAAAAAAGTCCACTTTTCTTCCAGAGGCGGGTCTAGGCAAAGTGTTTTTTTTTAGAGGGGGGGGGGGCAGAATGTAGTGCATAAGGACAGCTGTAGGGAGTATCAAAGAGCGACCCTAGAGACAGTAGGAGGTGGGAGACGATAGGGCATTCAAATAAAAAGAAGACACGGTTGGGTGGGGTTAGGACAGTCACATGAGTGTTGGGTGGGGCGGGGGGGTCTGGGGCTGCTGACATGGGGGTGAGGGGGGCGTTCAGAAGTCCTCGTGGTCTCCTTGTGCGCCCTCTGCGTTTTCTTCGTCCTCCGGTGGCGCAAAGCCGTCCTGCAAAAGCACAGCCGACAATAAGGTGTAAGACAAGACGTGCCAGGATCAAACCTGTGGCCAAATTATCCCATATCAAAAAGAGAGAGATGTGGGAGATGGGTTTTATCGATTAGAATTGAGCATGACAAAGATCATTCATATTACAAATATAGTTGTTTGTCCTGAAGGTAAATAGACGGTTGATGTTTCGGTTGTGTGTTTGTTTACCTCTGTGGCGTACAGTACATCCATGACCTTGTTGATCATGGTGCTGTTGTCGCTCTCGTGCTCCTGGCAGATGACCTCGATGTCTCGCAGCTTGCCGAAGTAGAATTCCCTCTCCTTCTCCAGGCCGTCCACGGTCACCTTCAGGTCCAGCAGCTACCGGGCCGCCGGGGGTGGGGGGGGGAAGACAGCAGATGGACACCAGGAGCCAAGGACCAGGGTAGAACAAGAGGAAAATATTGAATTATTGCCCAGCAGCCCTGAGTCGCACATCATAGTTATGGTAAGGCTGCTGCCAGCTGTTGGTTGGATGATGCACTGGGGGTCGTCCGAGGTATTACTTCCTCTTGTGTGAGAACAATATGGCGGCGGGGGTGCCGTACCTGCTGGTTGAGCTCCACCAGCTCCGCCTCCCCGCCATTGCGGGCCAAGGGGGTACTCCTGCGTGGAGGGGTCACCGTGCTGATCTGCCTCGGGGGGGTGGGCACCGTCTTGGGCACTGGGGGAGATGTTCTCATGGGGCCTGGATCAAATGCAAGCAAGCAAGCAAGCACGCAAGCAAGCAAGCAAGCACGCGCGCACACACACACACACACACACACACACAGTTATGTGATGTTCTTTGTGATTTTAATGCCTCGGTAATGGTTAATGCTGGTGTAGAGAAGCCAGCAATCTCCTTTAATCGCTCTAATTTGTTTAAAGTGTAAGTGAACCCTGTGTTTTAGAAAATTTATTCTGAGAGTTCAAGGAATGAAGGGGGAGTGGTTATCCCGATGGTTACGACCCATGCTAACTTTGTGACACTTTCTTTTTTAAGCTAGTAGGCGTTGTTGTGTATGAGTCTATTGTAATGAGCGATGTTGTCTATGAAAAGCTTTAACCCTCTCTTGGACGTAGCAATCAACATCACTCCCCACATCCACGCACACCATGGCGTTAGTGTACAGTCTCTGCATCAGAAGTGTACCTTCGTTGTAACGTCAAGAGCCTCCAAAAAGGTGTGAGACTGTTCCCCGACTGGTTAGCACATTTTTCTGAATAATGGTATTATTTTTCGTAACTGTGACAAAATGACAAACATTACTACGTTGAAGACCATAGGAGACCAAAAAAAATACAATTTGGGGTTCACTGCCACTTGAAATCAGTTCTTCTGACTTTTATTGCACTCAAAACCAAGCTTGACTCCACACCAGCTCCAGTCCACCGAACAAACAAGAAGAACCACATCAGCCCAACCCAAACACAACACATGTTCACACATGTAAGCAATATGATTCAGTTGATTCAGCCAGATTCAGTTACTTGTCACCGCCTTGAGAACTTTGTGATTGGCTCACAAAGGTTGGTGCCATTCTCCTACATTGTCCGTGCTTGTGCCGTTCCCATTGTTAACACATAAGGTTGTGCCGGAAGCTTAGCAGTAATGTTACAATGTCTGCTGCAGGGAAATTGTTGGAACGGATTTGGGGGCATTTCAGCTCCCATTCACACATGGCCCACACATGTGCCGTTAAATTACCGGCACAGGCTGCATTCTGTGAATGGGCTATTGTGTTTTACATGCAAAACAGGAAGCAGTGTGAGAAAGTGAGCAAGACTGAGAAAAAATACATGTAAAAACACACACACACACACACACACACACACACGGACGGACGGAGTGAACAGCTACCTGGCCGGGTGGTTCGTTTAGGTTTGTGGGAAAAGATGTCGCCTGGGGTTAGGAGAATGGTGGTGGTGGTGTTAGCAGAAGGGTGGGTGGGATTAGGAGCGCGGGTGGCAGCGGGTTGCATGATGAAATGAGAGAAGCAGCGGAATGGATTTTTTCCATCACAATGGGAGTTGATCCATAAATTAAAAAATAAGTCTGGAACACCGGGCGTGCTACCCACCTGGATTGGGCGAGGGCGTGGAATCATGGGCCTGCCTCGACTGCAGCGGGTCGTACTCCTTGCCGTCGAAGTTGGCGTCGAAGAACTTCTTGAACCACTGGACGAACTCAAAGTTGTCCTGGAACTTGCCCTTCACAAGCCTCTCCACCGCGATGATCTGGGGACATGTGTGGATGAAGAGCAGGGTCAAACACTTATGAATAGTTTTTTGGTCTGATCCAGCATTGCAACATTTTCTCCCTTCATGTATGTATGAGTTGGGGCATACAAATCTTTGTATGTACAATTCCAACAGACAGCATGAAAAAGTGCTTTTATCACGTATGATGCTCTCGCTAATTTTTGCCGCACTCAAAATCAAATAAGAGCAGTGATAGTGCGCCAGGACGGCAGGACAGCGATCGCCTCTGGGGTTAGAGCTTATGATCACAAAAAGGACTTTAGCTAACCATTCATCTCTTCGTTTACCAAAATCAGAGTGATGTACTGCTTATTCAATAACTATACACACACACATAATTAATCAGGGTTTTTCACTGACTGTGCAAATGCAATACATTTAAATCCCTTAAAATACCCTTTAATTTATTATTTCTAACTTCTCCTAAAGTTGACTTACTTATAGGGTTGGGTATCGTTTAGATTTATCCGATACCGGTGCCAAACCGATACTTTTAAAATGATACCGGTGCCAAAACGGTGCCAGAACCGATACCTTCTTTAAAATAAAGAGCAAACAACAACGTTAAAGAATGTCTTTTTTTATTGCAAAGGCAAAACAATTGAACAATATATTAACTCTGCACTCTAACACTGTTTAAACTACAATTGCAATTAAATACAAAACACTATTAAACATTACTAATGAATATTAAATGAACAATATCAACAAATATCAACAATAAATAAGTAAAACAGTACAACTACTAATAATAAATAACAGCAAATAACAGCAAACAAAGCAAGTGAAAAGTAGTGCACAGTGACTAATAAGTGGTGTCAAATAATGGTCCTGTGCCACACTGGTCCACCCATCACAGGTAATAGCAGCCTTAATCACTTGTGCCAATTCCTGAACAACATTCTGCTTTTCGACAGAGTACCATGCAGGAATGAGGGTATTCATCAGACTATCCCTGGACGGGGGGCGGTAGCGAGGATTAAGGGCACTGGTCATCTCTCAGAAATGTAAGGATGTGTGTTAGTCTTAATGGCACATAACTAGATTATACACACTAAATAAACAAATATTATTTTCACATAATGCAATTACCTAAAACAATGATATGGTATTTATTTATTTACCTGAACCATGGAGATTCCACAGTGGAAAAAGAATGCAGTCCCTCGACCACAAATCTGGTCACAGCCCTGTGGCATTCTTCCACCTTCTCTTTTGTTCAGGTTCCCTTCTTGGCCAAGGTGAATGGGGTCACTACTGCAATAATAATATATATTACGTTAATTAATTAATTAATTAGTTAATTAATTATTAACGTATGGAACCGTAAACACGTAAAAACGTTGATTCATTTATAAATTCAAGATTTGCATCGTTAACGTTACGTTACTAACATGAGGAAATGCGGCTGGAATCCTCGTCAATCGTCTCGTCGTCGGGGTCTCCCACACCACCGGCTGAGGTGCTTGGTACTGGGCTGAGGTGCTTGGTACTGGGCTTGACGATTTCAAGGGTCGAACACTGTGCATGCTTCGGCCTTCAGGTTCATACCGTGACTCGCCAAAAGGTGCTTCATCAAATTGGAGGTGTTCCCCCCTTTGCATGCAATGGTTTTTAAACATTTGTTGCAGGTACTATTGTTCGCGTTTTTTGGAGTAAAATGCAGCCACACTTTCGACTGTCGTGGTTTCGGCATTTTGCGGGTACTTGCTGTCACTGTCTGATTGAAATGTTTACTAAAGTTAGGTGTGGGTTGGGCAGCGTGACGTGAGCATCAGCAATGTTTCGTTTCGAGCACTAGAGGGCGCTGAAATGCAGTGGATATTTCAAATGGCATTTTAACTAGTGGCACCGAAATGAGGCACCGGAATATGCGTTTTGATTCGGTACGGTTAGTACCGGTTGTACGGGAACCGGTTCCATAGTGGTACCGGTTCTCGGTACCCATCCCTACCTACTTATCCTATCCTATTGTTTTAAAAAATATCTTTCATACTTTTACTTCACTAGTACATTTTCAAATGGGCCAAAAAAGACAATCATAAAAGCTGCTTAAATGCTATGATTTGGGTGTGTGCGAACACACTCACCTTATCCACATTCATTTTCTTGAACGCAGCCTGCAAGACCTTGAAGTTGTGGATAGACTCATGCTCCAGGCGCGCGCTGAACTTGACTTTTTTTAACAATAGGCACCCAGGAAACAGAATATCCATAAACTGGCAATATGCAGCACCTGCAGACAATAAAACACAATAAAAATAAGATGTCTAACAAATACATATCGATAAAAATCACATCATTGTGGAACTGTATTCAACGGGATGTGGTCGGTTGTTTACCTGAACACAGCTGTTCTATTTTGGTGTAGGTGAGCTGGAGAGATTCGTTCACCCAGGCCAACATGTCATGGCGACTCATGTTCTCTATGGTCATCGAGGTTGAGTAGACATTTACCGCCATCCTCCTGCGTGCACACACAAATAGGTACAATATAGGTTACTAAATGAACAACAATTTATGGTAAGTAGCCCAAATTCGTTCTGTGTCCAATGTCATCACATAACATCACATAAAGTATTGACCTTCTCTCAATTAGAAAAATAAACAAAATTCCCTGAATTCCAAAAACAGTTAGTAATATTGGCCTCACCAAGAGAGCTAAAAGCAGTTGTGTAATTCATGTGTAATTAACTTACTTACTTGCTTCTCTTTCGGCTAATCAAACAAAAATAGAAATCCACACACAAAGTATGTATGTGAGGTAAAGACTTGAGCCTACTTGTATCAACTGTGTTAAGTTATTGTAGGGGAAGTCTTGTCAAGCTCTGGCCCTTTCCTGGTCCACCTGATACAGAGACCTAATGACACAAACCAAGAGACTGCAGATCATCAACTCTCTGTGGCCTGTTCTACAGTAAATCAGGTTAAATAAGCATGCATCATCAAGCATTCATTGCAGACCCTGACTCACCCAATTAGCTGGAATGTAAGCGTGCAAGCCTGCAAGTTGTAAAGCATGCAAGTTAATGGTAGCGCATTGCTACAAAGCACTTGGGCAGGCCCTTATGAATGACAGCTATAGGGGGGCGGGAGGTTATGCCAGTCAGGATGCGCCTCTTGCCAGCTCATTACTCTATCTAGGCTAATCCTCTCCCTTAGGTTCAGCGTGTTGTAACGCCAATTGTACTCTGCAGGCAAATCTATCAGTCTTGAGTGCCACTTGCTTGCTGCAACCTCTAAAAACATGTATAAATGTTCTTGAAATGTTTATTATTTTTTATTGATCATCTCATACACAGAAAGCTTGAGGTGGCCCTGCTTACTGATTATGTATTAATCAGCACCATACAATAGCTAGACAAGGTATCTGCTGCTGGTGTTGAGCAGTGCAGTGACGTTATGAGGTTGCAATAAGTGAATGGCATCACTACACGGTTCTTTTAAAGGGTGTTTGTTTGCCCTGAACCCTTTTTTGCTCCATACTCTGTGTAAATATGTTTTTGGGAAGTGAAAACGAGTGAATACGTGAAATAAAGTAGAACGACGGCTGTATTAAACAAATATATGAAACAACAACAGACACACATACACACCGTTGCTTAGCTGCACATCACCCGCTGTATATACGGTGCGTTCCAGTTGTGATCGGACGTCGGACTGTCCGGCTTCCAGGTCGGAAGTTTCAGTGGGAACGCCCCTGAAGTCGGAATTCCAACTCGGAAAGTCGAACAGAACCTCAGAAACCCCGACATCAGTCCACTCGGGTGTGACATCACCCCCAGGCCCGACTTCCGAGGTGAAAGGCACGCGACATGTCATGCGCAGCATATTATGGGAATGACGTCACGCCCGAGCTGCCCGTGTTCCCTCCCGTGTTCCCTCGGGGGGGTGGATGAGGTTCTTCTGACTTTACGAGTTGGAATTTCGACTTCACAGGGGGGTGTGAAGCTTGGAAGCCGGAAAATCCGACTTCAGAGTGCAACTGGAACGCACCATTAACACTGCGTGTAGAAAGCACATGCCTTCGGATTGAGCGCTAGTCGTGAACGTTACCGTTAGCCGCTACCTAGCTAACGCTGACAGTCGTCGCAGCTCGCTGGGAGCCTGTCTGCGGCGGGGCTGAGGGAGCAGCGCTGCCATGTTAATGAGAGGAGGTGTTGTATTAGACAAGGGAACGGACACCGTGCGAGTCTCCCCTCATCTTGTTATTATTGAGCGTCTCGTCTACCGTGACGCCCCTCTGGAGGCCTTCCGACGCGACAATACACACGCCACCCATGTGACGCCAGACACACCGTACAATACATTAGGAAAGGAAACAACGGGAGCTCGAATGACGTTTGACGTTTTGCGGCCGAGCGAGGTGTGTCTGTGTGTTCGTGTGATCAGCGGCGGTACTCACCGTAGTGGTGGTGGTGGTGATAATCAGAGACCGTTGACGCTCCGCAGCTCCTCCACTTTGACTCAACTACGAATTGCGCGAGATTGAGCCAGCTCGGACCAGGAAACTGCGCATGCGCAATCCACTCGCACGATTTGGGGGTCTGATAATAATAATATTGGACCGAGTCTGACCCAGGAGGCTCATTATCTCAGCTTTACCCTCCTGGAAAAATATGCTAAAGGAACACATGTATGATATTAAATCAAATGTAAAACATTTGTATTATTTCTTATTTTGTTTGCACACATCACATACTGTTTTGTTTAGGTTAGTCGGTTATTTACCTTTTTTCCCTCACACACACACATTATGTTTATATTGTTTAATATAATAAAAATACTTATCTTATGACTATTACTATACTTAAATACTATACTTATAATAATAATAATGATAATAACAGTAGTCATAATAATAATAATAACAATAATATTAATAATTTTATTCTTATTCTTATTTTTAATACAGAATAATAAATACGCATTTCAATGTCCAACATTTAATTGCCAAAGGCAGCAACGTGTGGCATTTTGAAAGGACAAACAAAAGACACGGACCATTTCATGTTTTGAACTTTTTCATTTTCCTTTACTCTTCTTGTTGTTGTAAGAAACGTAGAGCAGCCACATACAGAGTCAACAGGTTCACTGTCCAACACGACAACAATCCACAAACACACACGTCACCGACCACCACCAGTCACAGTGCCTTCCACAAAACACCTTCAACATCCAACAATTAAAACAACAACCAACCAACCAACCAACCAACCAAACAACAGAATGTCATCGTATTCATAAGTCATCATTAAAATAAGATCAGAAAACAGCACCGGCGATGGAACTTGCAGAGTTCGGACAGAGTTGTCGGTTGGGTGGTGTGACGTCATGCATGGACTTATGGCACGGGTGTTTCACATTGGCACAGGTATAGTTTCCCTCGACGGATAACAATAACAATAATAACAACAACAGTATCATAAAAACAAACTCCTCAATATACGGTGCAGATAAGGAAACGGGTATGTCATGTATAAATATAGTACTGGTTAGGCAGGAATAGAGACATCATCATTATCATCATCGTTATCATCATTATCATCAATAGGAGGGGTCCTTGGTGCTTGACTCGTCTGTGTCCGTGCAGCTCAGTCCGGCTGTCCCGCGTACACAACAACACTCGTCTCTTTTATTATCTGAAGGTGCAAATCATGCCTGGCTTGGTGGGTTTTTTTGTTTTTGTCAATGTCATTCACAACTGGTTGCATAATGTAATTTGAAGTCCATTGCCCCGTCTCAGCATGTAGTCTACATTTGTTTTACTGAAGCCTTGGTTATCCAGTGGTGATATTTCTTTTCAGGAACTAATTTAAAATTCAAGTGACATGTCTCTTTTAAACCCAAAGTCTGTCGTCATCTCTGCCCACAAGGTAGACATCTCAAGACATGCACTGTGATGGAATGACAAATATGTGAATGAATTAAAATTGATTGTTTGAGGAATGTAATGAACTTGAGGAGATCTTTGTCTGTTAAACAACGGATGCGCCCATCAGCCTCCCCCACAACACAACATATCGTCTGGCGTCGTGGCGTTCACCGTTGGAGCCTTTCTACTTCCACATCAGGTTTACGCAAGGCAGACAAAGAGAACGACGTTTGTATGATTTCGCTTGACTACAAAGCTGACATTTTGATGATCCACGGAGTAATTTCAAGCACCGATTCAATAAAGGTGTGTCAACAACTAGTGGGTTAACACAATCTGTACATTAAAGATATTAGTACAATTCAGGACCAGGTTGTGTGATAGGCTGTGTTTTTTTTATTTGTGTTTTTTGGGGGGTGGGTGGTGGGGGTTATTTTGTGTGTGTGTCAGCAGGCGTGGACAAAAGGCAGTGGAAGTCTGACGCGGGATGCAGTACAAGCCGGGCCTCCGATTGGGGAGCACAGTGGGATAAACGAGACGAGAGGAGTATTTTGGGACGCTGCTGGATTTCATCACCACACGGCACAGTTGATCCGTAGTGACATGTTAACACCGTGTCTGTGTGGGGGGGAGGGGAGGGGGTACCCATAATGCACCGGGGCACCCGCCAAGTGTGGGTGGACGGGGGGGTGAGACAAAGCACGTTAATCGAAAGCTATAGATGTCTAAATTGTACCGTGAGTATAGGTTGTTTTTGTAAGTGTGTCAGGGGGGTGGGGAGTACAGATACTTCACTGATCTCAGCTAGTAGTATTGTTTAAATAATTCAAACATCTAGTCAAGTCAAACCATCAAAAACTGTACTGGTTTTTCTGGTCTTTCAGAGTTTTAAGCTTCATAATGGAATATTCATAAGGAATATTCGTGAGGTGACAGATGAACTAATTTCATTAGAATTAATCATTCATTCTGATCAGACAAAAATTCAATTTCACAGTTACTTTGGCAAATCACCGATTCCCAATTCGATTCTTGATCAATCACACTGTCCAAAAGTCATAGACTCAAATTTTTCTACCCAATAGAGACCTGTGTTTGAAAATCAGTGCAGTTTTTCTTGGTTCTTTCCAGAATCCACAAACACCAAGGGTCGGACAGTCGATATCCCAGTATCCATGGTTACCAGATACCACTGGAGCGACCACCAGGAGGAGCCAAGATACGGGCGGAGGACCTCTTAGGAATATGGTCGTCCACCTGGGAGCCTGAGAGAAAAAAAAGCACAAACATTGTAAAACTAGCTAGCTAGCAGCGCTACCTATAGCTGCTTTGTTGCTGCATAACAGGACTATATTGGTATACTTTAGTGCAGATCCCTAAGGTCTCTAACTCAACCCAAACAGTATATTATTTTGTGTATCTACACTCAATACAGTCATGATTTAACTCGCATCAACTCACATTTTAATATCACGCTCACTTACATATGGAAAACAGCGGAGATAAGCATGACGTATAATACCATTATATACCATTATGCAACATTAATGCTGCACCACCAGTTATTTTCACATATAATTGCCCCACAGACAGAGCCCTGTGTCTCTCTCCTCCCCCACCGTGACCCACCTGAGAGGCTGAAGGAGGACTCGTGGAGGTCCCGGCCGGCCTGGTGCCCACGGGGGCCGGCCTTGGTGGGGGTCTCCCCGTCGATGGGGCCCAGGCCCAGGTCCTTCTTCATGGAGGTGGCCACCTTGGCCACGTCGCCCAAGTATGGGTCCCTGTCCACTCCTTTCAACGCCTGGCTCTGGCAAGCACACGCACACACACACGCACATTCACACACACACACACACACACACACACACACACACACACACACACACATGCGCACATGCACGCACACACACCCACACACACACATGCGCACATGCACGCACATGCATGCATACACACCCATACATGTGCGCATAAGAACACACACACATGCGTACATGCATGCACAAAAAGACACACACACACACAAATAAACACACACATACGCGCACACACACACACACACACACACAAGCACATGCACGCACACGCATGCACACACCCATACGTGTGCGCATAAGCACACACACACATGCGCACATGCATACACAAAAAGATACACACACATAGAAACAAACACACACACAAACACACACACACACACACACACACACACACACACAGAGGAAGATTAGAGGCATAGAAGTTAACTACAGATGCTTCTGCAGTATATAACTACAGAATGGGTCGATTAAAACAGTGACCAACCTGTGTAATGTGTGTGTGTGTGTGTGTGTGTGTGTGGTGTGTGTGTGTGTGTGTGTGATCAACTAAGATGGAGTGGGGGTGGCATTGACATACGGTAGACATTTGCAAATTTGTCATTTTGTCATAAATAATAAAAGTAATATAAAAGCCCTGTGTGATGCACTTGATGAGAGTGACACTGAGAGAGAGGGTGGAGGTGGGCTTCCAGGCGTAAGAACAACACAACACCTTCTCCCGTTGCACCATCTTCTTGTACAGGAAGTCGGGGAAGGTCCTCAGCGGGTAGAACTTGCCGGAGCCCTCGGCGCACATGAATACGCCGTTCTCACACACCAGCCGGCCGCGGCTGATGGTGACCAGGGGGACGCCGTGGCAACGCATGCCCTCGTAGAGGTTGAAGTCTCCGCCCTGCACCTGCGTGCTCACCGAGATCGTCCTGCACACAGGGGAACGAGACATTGAGAGATTGATGGTGTGTGTGTGTGTGTGTGTGTGTGTGTGTGTGTGTGTGTGTGTGTGTGTGTGTAACGTGTGTGTGATTTGTCTGAGTGTGTGCTTATTCAATGAAATATATCACATACACAATTACTGTATGTTCGACGCAAAATGCTTGAATTGACTTTTCCTTTGGGTCGTACCATTGAATAGCAAATGACAGAAAATAAAAAAGTGATGAAAATAAATATATGTAAATATTAGGGCTGTGACTTTAACACGTTAATTTCGATTAATTAATTACAGAAAAAATAACACGTTAAAACTAATTAACGTATCGCACTTTATTTTTGCACTCCAAACACCACGGAACGTTTCTCAGTGGACAAATTCCAGGCATACCGATCATAGTGATGCACAACCTGCATTGAGTGACGTCAGACAACAAAGCCCCACTAGAGGGTTGTAGGCTCAAATATGGACGCACCGGAAGAGACTGCGTTTGATGAGTTTTGTTTTTTGTGTTACCATTTTAGATGGTAGAAATGGCACTTTATGTTAAACTGTTGGTCTGTTTATTATTTTGACCAAAGATATTTGGGTGGGTAGGGGAGGGTGGGGAGGGTTAGTGTAACATTAGGTTAGGTACATTGTGTTTGAAATTATTCCTAAAATTGCTGCACTGATCTGTTGGTCTGTGTAGCTAAAATAAACAGGATTTTGCTGCTTAAACATATGTATCTGTCTATTCATTGATTCACTCGTATACCAAAATCCATTTGAATTGAAAAATGTTGCTTCTCGTGTCAAATATTGACATGCGATTAAAATGCGATTAATTTCGATTAATGAATTACAAAGCCTCTAATTAATTAGATAAAAATTTTTAATCGAGTCCCACCACTAGTAAATATATTTGTGTATGTGAATATGGCTGCATGGAAGAGATCATGCTTATGTGTGTGTGTGTGTGTGTGTGGTCTGTGTGTGTGTCTATTGTCCTCTCTATATCCCGTTGCAGTGTGCATTGACTGTAGGGCAGAGTTGATCCTATCTATGGACGCCACGTAAGATATCCCAAATGCTGCTCTGCTCGCATTTTCACCACGCGATCGAGTCAAGGCGTACCTGGTCGCGTCGGGGTCCCAGACGACCACGTCGGCGTCGGCCCCGGCCACGATGCGCCCTTGCGGGGTAGATGTTGTAGATCTTGGCGGCGTTGGAGCTGGTCAGTGCCACGAAGCGGTTCTCGTCTATCTTACCGCCACCTGGGGAGGAGGAGGAGGCGCAGGAAACATGACACTTTTACACTTAAACAGGTTACTGGTGAACTCTGGTTGCAGATTTCACGCGAGTGTCTTGATATAGGAGTGGTGGTGTGTGTGTGTATGTATGTATGTATGTATGTATGTGTATGCATGTGCGTGTGTGTGTGCATGTGTGCATGTGTGTGTGTGTGAGTGATGTGAGCGAGCGAGCGTGCGTGCGTGTGCGTGCATGTGTGCGTGCGTGTGTGTGCATGTGTGTGTACCCACCACGCCTCTCTCCCAGAGGACGCTCATGCGGTCCTGCACGCCGGCCAGGCCGTGGGGGATCTTGGTGAAGTCCTCCTTGCCCAGGGCCCGCTGCTTGGTGCAGAAGGGCCGGTGCTCGGACGCCAGCACGCTCAGTGTGTCGCTACACGCACACACACACACACCACACGCACACCACGCCACACACCACCACACACACACACACACACACACACAGGGTGCAAGGAGACAGGTGAGAGGCTGACAGTATGAGGACTCGGCTTAACATCCTTCAAGACAAGAAAGTCTGAAATGAGTCACAAAAAGTCCCAACATGTTGATATCAGACTAATTTTTCTTCTTCCAGTCTGAATGACTTAACTCTCTGGTCTCTGAAAAGTGAATGACTCTTACTAAGTCTGTTTGAAATGTCATATGTCTATATCTATATTATATCACATAGCTAGAATATATTCAGAGAAAAAAGCCTCCTTTGCAAGTCTATGACCCTAGTTCTATCAGCTACATAATGCCTACGTGATATGAACGCATATCGCTAACGTGTCTAGTGCTAATGCTACGTTTCTCCGCCGGTAGGAGGCTGCACCTACTTGCCCAGCAGACCCATGAGGTAGTTGGGGGGTTGGGGTCCAGGGCGGAGGGGGGGCACCACCACGTGGGCGGCGGCGTGGGCCCATTCCTGGTGGTAGTACTGCATCCCGCTGAGCACCGCGTGGGGCCAGGGTGGTCTCAGCATGGACCACCTTACCTGGGGGGGGAGAGACAGAGAGAGAGAGAGAGCGAGAGAGAGAGAGAGAGAGAGAGAGAGAGAGAGAGAGAGCGAGAGAGAGAGAGAGAGAGAGACGCAGACGGCCTCCACATTTAGGCATATTTAAATTGTGTGTAAACATGTGTGCATGCGTGTGTGTGTGTGTGTGTGTGTGTGTGAGTGTGTGTGTGTGTGTGTGTGTGTGGGTATGTGTGCGTGTATAGGTGTGCGTGCGTGTGTATGGGTGTGTGTGTGTGTGTGTGTGTGTGTGTGTGTGTGTGTGTGTGTGTGTGTGTGTGTGTTACCCTGCATCTTGGCGGCAGCGATCATATCTCCGGCAGACATGCTAGACACGTTGACCAGGTAAATGGGGCAGTGGGCCTGCAAACGGAAAAGGACATCCACTGTCTGTCTGCCGGTCTATCTGTCTAATTAGCAACTGTATATATCTCTCTGTCTGGTGTGTTTAGTTAAATCTTGTCCCTTCGTTGGCCTCCGATTGACGTGTGTGAAACATAGGAAATCCTCCTCGGTTTCCCTGAGGAACATGTGTGTCTTCAATAGCTCGTGTCATTAGTCTGTTGTTAGCATGTTGACCCAGCAACCGAATCTACTCACCCTGTTGGCAACGGTGATGGCCCTATGAGTGGCCTCTGACTCCAACTGCGGACACAAGTCGTAGGAAAGAGAGCGTGTGTGTGTGTGTGTGTCACAAGGCTTGGACAGAAACACAAACTGCACCACAGCAGCTTGATAAATATTGAAAAGATGAAAAGACAAATGAATTGGGTCAAATGTGTGTTTACCTCCTCTGGCCGGCTGATCTCGATACCCTCTGGTCCGCTGATGCCGAGGTCCAGAGCTTCTTTAGCCCCCTGGAACACACGCATCATCAAAATACAATCACAATGTTCAGACGAGAGTTCAGTATTTCAATCTTCATCTTTGAATTTCTCATTCTTAAATAGGAAAAAACCAAACAAAAACAGGCGATCATTCCCTACAACAATCTGTTCTATCCCAAACGTGGTCCAGACCATAAATCATTACAAACATAATTTTTTTTATTCTTTAGACTGTTATTTAAATAAACTATAACATAGGCATGCTGCTCGTTGTTGCCTGTATGTTGCATATAATACATAATATATAATCTTGTCTGTGTTTTTTGTGTTGTGTTATGACTGGTAAGCTGCAAATGAATTGCCCTTCTGGGGATAAATAAAGTTGTCTGAACTGAACTGAACTGAACTGAACTGAACTCATTGACATTCATTCGATAGCGAATTGCAGAAAAGATGTGTGCACAGTCCATAGTGCACGTGTGGTGTGGTGCGCACCTCAGCCACCAGCTCTCCGTTCTCGGCGTGCACGCGGGCAATGGCCCCGATGTCCTTGCAGGTCTGCAGGGTCTGGTTAGAGCTCCGAGTCCTTCAGCATCATGCTGTCCTTGTAAGCCATGTACATCTGGAAGGAGTTGACCCCATGCTCCCGCACCAGGGTCTCCATCTCACTGCGCACCTGGAGGAGAGGGCAAACGTGGTGGGGGCAGAGTGGAGGGGAGAGGAGAGGAGAGGAGAGGAGAGGAGAGGAGGGAGAGGAGAGGAGAGGAGGTCATGTCTAGTTAGACTTTGCTATGCCATGGTTGGACTGTTCACAGAGCATCACGTGATTGAGTCCATGATTTTGCTGGAAAGCCCCACCTACACACTTAAGGTGGATGCAGTTATTTGTACACATGCTCTATTATTATTATTAGTATTCAGTATTACATTATGATATGTATATATATATATGCATGTATTATTTATTATATGTTTTATGCTCTTCTACTTTTGTGTGTACAGATGTATAGATTAATTTGTACATATTTATTGTTTATTTGTTGTTTATTTATTGTTGTTTTACATGAATATATTATTTTACACTTAATAATAACGTTACCTTAGATTTTTCTGATACTTTTAATTGTTTATTCAAAGATGTATATAATATAGATGAGCTTTTATCAGAAAATTGTGCTTTCTGAAAGTCTTTTCTGAGTAGAATTCCCTGCCTTAGTGAACATGAGCTGCAGCCCTCCGCCCTCCTCTACAGGCGAGGGAGCCAGAGAGTGAGCAGCTGTACAGAGGAGCTGAGGGGCAGGCTAGTCTGGGGACCGTCGGCACAGTAACTAACGCCAAGACGCTTGGATCACAGGAGACAAGTGTGTGTGGCTGAGGCATCGCCACGCAGGGGGGAGTGGAGAGAGACAAGAGAGAGAGATATCACACAGAAACAGAGAGAGTGAGAGAAAGGTAGAGATGTGTGTGTGTGTGTGTGTGTGTGTGTGTGTGTGTGTGTGTGCTTGGTATATGGGGCGTGAAATGGGCTTGGAAGGCCGCCAGCTGGAGATTCCATTCAGC
>PIJE02000012.1:145683-173183 GCA_002895965.2 Coryphaenoides rupestris | reverse complement strand
AAGGGACAGGCAGGTTGTGGCTGTGTGTGTGTGTGTGTGTGTGTGTGTGTGTGTGTGTGTGCATGTGTGTGTGTGTGTGTGTGTGTGCGTGTGTGTGTGTGTGTGTGTGTGTGTGTGTGTGTGTGTGTGTGTGTGTGTGTGTGCACATGCGCACACTAACCTTGGTGCCGCTGTAGAAGTCGTCCTGGATGGTGGCGTTCATGAAGGTCTGCTGCAGGTGCACGCTGGTGTCTATCCCCCCCGGCAGCACCAGCTTGCCCGACGCGTCGATCACCTTAGCGCCCCCCGGAATCATCAGCTCCTTGCCCACCTGCGGACCACACATTCATAATCAAATAGAAACATTTATTCATTAAAGTACTTATACAGTTGTCATTTGTGAATGGTCGAGCAGAGAAAATTAAAAGACCACACTTGCTCATTACCGTCTGAAATTGAAGTTGAGATTATAAACTAATGTGTGTAATGCAGTTGACCTCCATACGGATCAGACTTGAAGCGTTTAATTCAAGATTAATGACGGGACGCACGTCTGACTGACTGGTACACTTGAGATACGGGGCCGAGAGACATGTGATACGCCCGTTGTCATGGAAATGAGCAGTGGCACAGCGCATTAAAGGCTGCATGGGAAAGCTGCCGCGTTGCCATGGCGAACGGCGTCACCGGGCCGAACACTCGGCCAGCAGCAAGAGGCTAACTTCAGCCCCTTTGCAACTCTAATAGGATCTCCACACCCACACACACACACACACACACACACGCACACACACACACGCACACACACACACACAGAATCATACACTCTGCTAGAGCAAGGCAATGCAATAAAGAAAGTGTTTTGATGGGACATGTGATCACTTGGTCAAAACAGAATACATGCATTGCGTATTCTTGGGCTTATTTTCATTTCCAAGGCGAGTCACTTGAGCACTGATTAAATATTTAGATTGGAATATGCTTCTGACTGCATCACGTACTGCTACTGGAACACCATGGGGGGTTTAATTTACATGTGCGTGTTTGTGTGTGTGTTGCATGCGTTGTGTATGTGTTGGGTGTTCTCTGGAGGTCACCTGCTGGATGATGCCGTTCTCGATGTAGACGTCGGCCTCCTGGGTGAAGTCATCGTTCACCACCTTGCCGCCCTTGATGAGGATGCGCATGGAGCCTGCGTTGCCAGCCATTTTCCTAGCGGGGTTAGCAGAAATACATATAGTTAGCATAGACGCTACATTGGGAAGAGATTCTGTACGAAAAAACAACACTCAGAATGTGTCGTTATCAGTACATAACAGTATTTTTTTTGAAGTCAAGTGTTTTATTGTCACATGTTCATCATAACAGGGCCATTCTGAACAGTGAAAATCTGACAAGGCAGGCGACAGCATGCAAAAAAAAGTAGACAAAAAGAATAACAAGAAGAAAAATATGCATATATATGCATTTATGCATTGAAGGGCACAATATAAATAACACAGATAACACAATATACAGAATAAAGAAAACATTTTATGAAATGTAATGTAATGGAAAAAAAACACATCAGTAGGATGTAGGAATGGGGATATAGCCTATGAATCAAGAAGTGTTGAATATTGAGTATTGTAAATGTACAAGTAAGTCAGGGCAGATGCACAAGTGAGGGAAGTGGTAGCAGAAAGTCGATAACATTATGGCTGTCAAGGGGAAAAGTCACACGTGTACATGTTAACAATGTGATTATCCTTGTGAACAAATGTTCATTCATTGTCATCTTAGAACTGCATTGTTATAAACGGGTGAGTACCCTGCGATGTTAAATGCTGACAAGACGATGCAGCGATAAAGTCACCTGAGAAGAAACAGCATCAAACAGCCAGCCCTCCAACTGACTGCTGATATCACTGCACGTATGCTGCCCTACATAGCGTACTGTTGTGTAACGTCTCGATCCCTTCAGCTTACTCTAAGAATACAGGAACAGACTGGAATTCTCGAGGCTTTTAGCGTTTGTTTCAGCCTATTTTATAAATGATTTAGTATGGAACACTGGAGCTAAGACTCACTTGATGTGTAGTCGTGATGTAGTCGTGACCGCTTTAGGAGTTAGGAGTTAGTTCTGCAGTGGAGCGCACTGCGGTTTCCAAATAACCAAACACACGGAATGACCTAACAGTCGGTAAAACCAGCTACCAAGTTGGTCCAAGCCGGAGAAAAGATTCGAGAAGGTTCGCTAATCAAGAGGAGCCAAACACTGAATTCCAAGCAGAGCACCCGACGCGAGACAGTTGACATGTTACACGTCGGATTGAATTAGTATATCAACAAATGTAATTCAATAATAACTCAATCCAACATAACATGAATGACTTGATGATTGATCCACTCACAATTCAAAGCAAGAGGGCACACAAAAAAACTACTGGGAGATTTGACCAAAAAGATGTACTAGTCTGTAGCTGTTCTGGTTTCATTGAAGTGCTCAGTTCAGCTGTTCTCTAACAGTGGCGGCTGACTCGATTCCCTCCGGAGCGAGAGAAACCTGGATGAAACACCTTTTGGTGTCATTAAAGAAACATCTCCCCACCGTGAATAATGCATAGGGAACGGGACAAGACACCCGATGCTATCATAGCGGGACGGTGCGTTCGGTGCCATCCTATCTTACAATATCTTCCACAGTGTTATCAAGAGTTCACGTGCTGACTTTAAAACGTGCGTTTGCGTGTGGATTTTGACCTTACCAGAGCCGCAAATGTACGGAAGCTTAAAGTCAGCACACAGAGGTCACCCGGTCAGGTCAAACAAACATATAGCCTTAGACTAACCCACATAACAACACTAAAGCAACCAGGGTGTGCGTGTGTGTGTGTGTGTGCATGCGTGTGTGTGTGTGCGTGTGTGCATTCTGCATGGTTACACACATGACGTGAACACAATAGCATGACGGGAACCCAGAATCAATTCCAAGAGGCAGAGAGAAGGGGGGGGGGGGGGGGGGGGGGGTGAGTGGGGTTTAGAACCAGTGGGGGCTGAGTTTAGAGGAAAATCTAAAGCTTTGCATCTGTGCCAGATTCAATTTGGAACCATCCGGATGATGCTGGGGTCAACCCGGGTCAGGAAGTACCTGTCACAAAGCATACTGCCAACCAGGGACTCAAATATATGCAGCAGCGATGCATAATATGCAGCAGAATATCTGGTCAGATAAATTATCGTCAGATAATTGGAAATGTGTATTATTTTCTATAATTCCGATAATGAGATGACAGCCGATAAAAGAGCAGATCATTTGAAGCCAATATTGCTTCCATTGGCTTAAGGATAGGTGTTAACAAGTCACGCTGTTGTCCCGCTCATGACGTCAAACATCTCCACCGAGTAGGGCCACACTGTGTGGGCGTAGTAGATTAGGTAGCAGAACAGCAAACATGACATCGCTGGTTTGTACGTTTTTCAGTCGCAGAGGACAACAGCACGATTGCAATTTGCAATACATGTTCAGCTAGGGTTTCAACAGGAGGGAAAAGCTGTAGGCCTACTAGTTTTAACACGCTGGATCTTGTAAGTCACCTGCACTGTCCTGTGCAGGCGTGTTAACAATTAGTGATCAGTTGCTTGGTCACAAACAACAATGCTATTAACTTGTCGGTTATCTTATCGCTTATCGGCCGTGGTAATCATCGGTTATCGTCTTGGTTGAAAGGGAATCGTGCATCGTTAGTATGCAGAGTATACGGTTTGCATAAAGAGCTCTCTATATTGGCGAACTATCGGACACGGCCCTTTGTGGAAGTCTTGGAAGTCTGCAGGAGGCTGGGGGGGTGAGCCAGGAGATTAGGGGCGGGGCTGGCGGGTGCAGAGACGACATCAAAGGGAGGTGGAGACAGTTATTAGCATATTTAGAGGCGGGTTCAGATTAGCTCCGCCCTGAAGCCTTTTCCGCAGGAATAATTATTAAATATTTCCCAGGAGATCAGAAGTGGCAGGAAACAGGCAGGAAACAGGCAGGAAAGAGGCCTTCAGGCGAAAAGTTGAAAGTGTGAATTTGTGAATACACAATTGCATGCACACACACAGACACACACACAGACACACACCAGGGCTGAATGATATGTTAAAAAAGTGTCATTATTTTGACAGACACTGTGGCTGTGATATGATTCACAGTAAGTTGGAATTTTTTGGAGTTAGTTCATTTTCTTTCCATCACAATTTTCATTTTCACTGAAAAAAATATTAAAATCGTGATGTGACATTTGTTGGAGTCTGTATCAAACACGTTTTCTTCCATCTGGAGAAAAACATATGTTGGCCAGGACATATCTGCAGTACTGCAGTACTTGCAGTTCCTGCGATTTGGATATTGCACTTGACCATATTGTGATTTTGATAATATTTAAATCAGCCCCAAAAAACACAGACATGCACACACACACACACACACACACGAACACACATAAACACACACACACACATGCAAGACAATTCCTGTTTAAAATGTTACTAAACGGCTTGTTAGCATAAATGCTACATTGGCATCCGCATCTAAAATCTGTCCTGACAATCCTGACAACTATTGTGTCTAAATTTGTCCTATTGTGCTGTGTGCCACACACACACACACACACACACCAATTGGGACTCTGATGATAGATCATGTCCTTAAAGTACAAAGACCGGTACAAAAGCACCGTCCTGTCCCACCTCCACTCTCAGGGACGTGTATTTTAAGCGGCACGCTGCCACGCCCGTGTGAGTATGTGCTGTCAAACACGTTGCTTGCGATCCTGTCGCTTTGATGTCTGCACCGTCTGGTGTCAACACCCTCCTCAGGCCTCGAAGGAGATGGTGGTGTGTGGTCAGTCAATTGTCTGTCTTCACTGTCAGCATCCTCCCTGCCCCCCCCCCCCCCCCCCCCCCCCAATGAGGCAACTCTTGCACCAAATAAGATCTCAGCCTATGGAGTCGCAGTGGGTTTTATATGGTCTGGCCGCCGCTGTCAAGCTGAGATCAGAGCTAGACAAGACCTCCAGGGCTGAGAGAGAGAGAGAGAGAGAGAGAGAGAGAAGAGAGAGAGAGAGAGAGAGAGAGAGAGAGGAGAAGAGACGAGGGGAGAAGAGTGAGGGATGAGGGGAGAGGAGGACGGAGCAAAAGAGGAGGAAAGACGAGAGGGGTTGGGTTTTAGGGCTACAAAAAGCGAGTGAGAAGAGAGAGAGAGAGACAGCTGAGAAACAATGCATCACACATAAACACAACACAGCAGGGCGATGAGATTGGGTCACATCACTCTCATATTGAAATCTAATTATGGAGTAATTAAGTCTCTCTCTCTCTCTCTCCTTCCCAGCAGTGGAAATTATTTTAGTTCGACGTGAATTGTGACTGTGAGTCTGTGCCGGAGAAAGAGAGTGATACAGAGATGGGAGAGAGACAGACAGAGAGACAGACAGGGAGAGAGAGTCAAAATGACAACTTGACCAAATAAATATTAAAGAAGTGCATTGTATTAACTGACACGTGAGCATGAAATCAGGAAAAAAAAAATAGAACAACAAATATAGAAAGTATAGCGGATGATTAGGTGGGATTGACAGAGAGCGGAGGTGAGAGAGAGACAGAGAGAGAGAGGTAAACATTAACATGAATGGTTGGTTTCCAGACAGTTGACTGAAAATGTCCCTTCACCAACCATGGAGAGAGAGAAGGGGAGGAGAAAGAGAGAGAGAGAGAGATGGGGGGATTGTGAGAGACACAGAGAGAGAGGGTGGGGCAGAGGGAGTGAGAGAGAGGGAGAGAGCCCCCCCCCCTGTCTCTCACTCCCCTGAGAGGGGGGAGAATTAAAGAGGTGAGAGGGGGGAGAGTGAAAGAGGGGTAAGAGAGGGGGGGAGAGGGTGTGATGTGTGAACCATGGTTTCGGTCGTCCAAATAGATAGACTAGTGCTGGGGTTGTTAACACGTTGGTTGGCCATACATCAAAAACATGTATAATATTAGTGATACTGAGGGGGGGTCCTCTCAAATGATTATGGGGACAGACAGACCAAGAGGTGGAGACCACCAGGAAGATCTAGTGGTGTGTGTGTGTGTGTGTGTGTGTGTCAGAGAGAGAGAGAGAGAGAGAGAGAGAGAGAGAGAGAGAGAGAGAGAGAGAGAGAGAAAGTGTGACAAAAATAGTGTCCATACGTTGCCACCCTCGGGTGAGTCTATGGGCGGCGGGGGTCCCTGGGGAGCAGTGAAAGTGGCTAAGGAAGGGCCACCTTTCATTAATAAGCATTCAAGTTTAATGAGGGGCCATGCACACACACAATGTTGCAGTGTGTGTGTGTGTGTGTGTGTGTGTGTGTGTGCCAGAGAGAACACTAGAACCACTAGTTCTGCAGTCTTTTTTTTTAATTATCCAGATGAATAATTTATGCACACATCACCACAGACCAATGCCACAGACACACACACACACACACATGCATACACACAAGCATGCATGCATACACACACACACACACACACACACACACACACACACACACACACACACACACACACACAGCAAGCTTTAAAGGGTTCATGGATGAACAGGGAGCCAACAGCCAACAAACAGCAATAACTGTGGTGCAACAAACTGGGACATTACGCTCAGGCTGTCTCACACACACACAAAATGCACCCCCAAAACCATGGGAATTCCAACACGTCGGCCATCAAATGAATGAATGAATGGCTGGTGTGTGGTGTGATGGGGGTCTGCTGAGGGCGGTCTCCCTCCTCCCTCCATCATCGGTAGGGTCTAGCTCACCAGGCCTGTGTGTGTGTGTGTGTGTGTGTGTGTGTGCTACGCCTCTCCTCTCCTCCACACCTCATCCGCATACAATGCTGCCCTCCATATTAAAATTTTAAAGTATTTATTACTGAGAGATTACGAGAGAGAGCGAGACTACAGTGATGACCCCTTGTATATTTGGTCTTCATGAACAAAAGCTGGGCGTCATTCCACGACACATCAACACCCCCCCCCCCCCACACACACCCTTCCCATCCCCACCCCCACACCCAGTATTCCCAGTATTCCCAGGAGGAGGCCCACTACACAGAGGGTAATTTGCATGCAGTGCACGCAAAAAGCCCTTCAGGTGTCACAGGCAGCGAGACCGTGTCCGGTTGGTGTTATTATATTGTCGTCTGGTATCGCTATCCGCACCCCCCCCCCCCCACCCCCCACCGCCATCCAGTCATCCCTTTTCAGAGAATCGTTTCGCAAATGATGAAGCCCGGTTACGTAAGATATCTCACCGATTGTACCCCCCACCCCCACCACCCCGCCCTCCTCCTCCTCCTCCTCTTCCTCCTCCTCATCATCCTCATCCTCCTCCTCCCAGCCAGGCACAGAGGATAAAATATGGACGCGTAAAAAAAAAAAGAAGCAGCAACGCACCTATGCGACGCCCCATCACTGCAGGCCATCCGCTCAATGGACACTGACGATCATAGACTACACCCGATCTAGACACGGATTCATTCATTCACTCATTCATTCATTCACTCATTCCTATGTTTCCATTCGGTGTTATTCTGAAAGGACGGCAGGAGCTGCCAAATCCACATTCGACACGCAAAAAAAATAAAAATAAATAAATCACCGAGCATGAAGAGCATCACAAACGGCCCTTTGGTAGAACAGATGCCAGCATGTCAACATGACAGAAATGGACCAAAAAAAAGAGAAGAAAAGCCAATATTGCCTCCTGCTTACATCACCGTGAAGCCTATTGTCGTAAAATAAATGTCCAAAAAAATATACAAAATAAATAAATAATAATATTTAATGACTGCAATGCAGCCACAGAAGAAAGGACGACGTCTCACCTTCTTTCTTTCTTCTGCAGATTCCCCCAAAGTCCTGGTGCGTTCCTCTCCGGCGCGGTCCTCTCTGCGTCCTCCCGCCAGACACTCTGAGCGCTGAGCGGCAGACCCCCCGGACAGCTGCCACCACATGCCCGCTGCCCGGGGAGCAGCCAATCACCGCGCACCGTCACCCGAACCCGACCGACAGGATGGACCAATAGGAGATGAGATGCTGGACCCAGGTCCCGCCTTTTTGGTCCACGGGGGGGGGCGTGGCTTGTCTCCGGAGAGCAGCAGCCAGTTGATGGGTTCTCATGCCCTGGGACTGGGAGCCCACTTACACAGATGCAGCTGGAGGTACGAGTGCCTTTGCAGATTAAATGTAACAGGACCGTAGTATCAATAAAGTATGTCTAAGGCTTAAGGCTCTATTATTGGTCTCTATTATCCAATCCTATAATATAGGCCGAATATATATTATTCTGAAATCGGCCATTCTGCAAAACGAGTACTTTTATTTGTTGTACTTTAAGTATATTTTGATGCTAATACTTTTGTGCTTTTACTTAAGTATCATTTTACGTAACAATTTTACTGCTTTACGTCAGTAAAATATCTGAGTTCTTTTCCATCACACATGATTACTGTACTTACTAGGTACTATTAGGAATTGTTTAGAGTTGTTTAGGATTCATGTTTAGAAGAATACTGCAGGAGTGAACGGGGAGTAAGTATTCCATTGTAGGCTACTTGTTACATATGGCAATAATGAAATCTTGAATCACTGCGTATCAGCATAAGAAAACTAACTACTATTACATAATATGAAGCAAGGCTAGCATTTGATTTCAGCAAGGCTTCAACTGAACTCATTCTGATTTAAAACAAAAATCTAAACGTGGGACAAAGAATGATTGTAAGCCCAACACATTTAGTCTTTGTGAGGTATAGGCCTAGATCACTCATATTGTGTTACAAAGTTCCCACATCTGCATGTGTAGAAACAGCAACCTTTTCAACGTCTTTGTCGTAAAACTCAAGGAGATCCACTGTTCGCCTACGACCTACGACCCCTGACAGGGCTGTAACACTACAGTGGGCAGAGTGGTAACAATGCACCCACACTTTACATTAAAGGAGCATTGATGAGGAAAGTATTCAATGAAAGAACATTTCATTTGTGTGTGTGTGTGTTTGTTTATTTTACAAAGACAAATAGCACCATTATACTGTATTTAGTGCTGAATAGTGCCATTATAGTGCAGAAAGGTGCATTCATTGTACCAGGACTGTAACCCAATTGTCTTAATTCTCCTAATACTGTGAATTAACCATAATCGTAATCAACCTATTTTTAACTATTTCAAAATGTAAATAATGTCATAATGCAGATGAATGCAGGTTCACAAATACAATGTCTTGTATTTCTGTAAAAATGACCCACCAGACAGTAACACATTAAAACAGTCTTTTTTTTAATTCACGGTCCATTTCTTACATTGGTTCAAGTACAAAGTTAAAATGCCTTTTTTTTTTTATCAGTTCATATTCATACAAGAGTAAAATAATAATAGTGCCTTTTTCATTACTACAACAAACTTAAATACAGTCATTGTAAAGACCCACTCGATGTATACTTCTAACAATGTTTTTTTCTTCTCATTTTTGAGATAAAAGTATTTTTAGCACCTTTTGAAAAACACGGCCGCTTCCTCCATTTCCCAAACTCTCATCTTCCACTTTTGTCATTTAGTCCACGAGATGTCTGTCTGCAAGCCGTGCCACAGCAGTGTGTGTGTGTGTGTTGCAGTGTGTGTGTGTGTTGCGGTGTGTGTGTGTGTGTGTGTGTTGCTTCATGGAGAACAACTGTGGTTTGACTCAGTGTTTTGGATCTGAGTGTTAGTAGCAGTGTTATGTGTATTGTGTGTCTGTGTGCACACCTGTGTGAATGTGTGTGTGCGCGTTGTGTGTGTGCGCATCGGGAGTGTTTTGACGATGCACACCAGCTCAGCTTAAAAGCTGTTGGTAGGCAGAAACAGAAACACCGTCACCATGGTCACCTTGGTGGACTGTGATAGTCCTCAAAACAGACGCGCTTATAGTAGAGTGTCGTCACGGAAACCTACACCCACTGTACATGTGAGTGTAAGCAGCAGCGCATAACCGCAACGCTGCTAATGTTACGCTCTCTGTCAAATCTTGACCTATTAACATGGTGGATTGGGGGGAGGGGGAGGGGGGGGGGGGGGGGTGTATATTATATGCTTCATTCGTCAGGGATCACGGAAATGCCGTTTATTTCCGTGACATTTCTCGATTAAAAAAATACCAAAACGATAGAATCTACTGCAGGTTATTGCAGACTATTGCAAACTTTGTCTCCAATAAATCCTCTTCACAGAAGCGTGGTCATAGACAACACTAATGCAGGTGTGATGGGTACGCTTGTTTCATGCACCAGGGCAGCACGGGTAGCAGACTCATCTTCACTAGTTCAGTTTACACCTCGTGCTGCCCTGGTACATACAAGGATTGGACCCATCATTAGTACTACGAGGGAGAGCTGTGTTTACCCAGGGGTGTCAAACTAATTTGAAGTTGAGGGCCGTGACAGACTAAGAAAATACTTTTAATATGATTGAAGATGTACTCTCGCAAGAGTTTTAAAATAAATGTCTCATTACCTAAATTATACTAGTGAAATGAGGAATATACACAAGGCTAGAGTCTGAGAGATTAAGGCCAACTTGTTTTAATCCTTTCTCATGTTTCTAATATTCCTCTTTAACGCGACATCGCATTGCATTGTCAGAAGGGTTGACTAAAAAGGGTGAGTGAAACAGTCTTAGCTCCAGCGCCAGCTCCCTGAACTCAGAAAATGCACATTGCAACCCATGCAGCTTAGTGGTTATTTGCAGGAATTACAATACATTTTTTGGGTGATTTTGGATAAAATGACGAAATCGCTTAGAAAGAAGAAAACAATCCAGTTTATAAAATTGCCTCAGGGGCCAGATCTGCCCCCCGGAGCTGCATGTTTGACACCCCTGCCCTACGACGCATCTGTGAGAAGGGTCGACTGTCTTTAAAGAATCCCTCAGCGGGATTCATTTGAACGATTGGCAAATGCCATAACACATGTTTTTCATCCAAGACGGCGCTGCTGCAGTGGTTTGACTCATGTTTATCACACGAGGACACATCATCATCCACGGTGTCCGTGTGAAGCATTACGTCCACTAGGATTCCTACCAATGTCCCATCCCCAACAATATGCAGCCATCTGCTTTTAGTCATGCGGTCCTGTCGTGCCGTTTCCTGAACCACACACCTTTGCTACTTTAAAAGACTTTAGAACATGTAAAAGCATTATAAAAAACATAAAAAAATAAGGCAAAATAGCTGGCATCACTTCAGCTCATGTCTCTTTTAGAGTCTAACCGGTGGCGTACTGCATACCTCTCTATCACGGTCACGTCCTGGCTGCCTCGGTGCAACACAACAATCAATATGCTAACTGTACAACACGCTGCTTCTGGCCCCCCCTCCCCCTCCCCCCCCCTCTCTCTCTCTCTCTCTCTCTCCCACTCTCTCTCTCTCTCCTTCCTTCCTTCTCTTACACTCTCGCTTTCTCTCTCTCTCTCTCTCTCTCTCTCTCTCTCTCTAGGCCGAGACTGAAGTGAACTGAACTGAGCACCAACCTGTAACAGTAGGCTACACACGCACACACGCACACACACGCACAATAACTTGATTATTGGAATTATTATTATTATTATTATTATTATTATTACCATGACCATTATTATTACAATTATAATCATTACTCCCTAAACTAACATGGAACCGGAGATTACACGGATGGATGGGACATGCAGCACCTGGCGGATGGGGTGTGGGGGGGGGAGGGGGGAGGGGGAGCGACGGTTTGTAGAGGGAGCACCGTACGGCGCGGAGTGATGATGTCATCACCCCGCGTCACCACTGTAAAAAGTAGTAGGGGCACTGTGGGGGCCTGGCGGGAAAGGCGTGCGGCCTGGCAGGAACGCAGTACATGTGAGTGTGTGTGTTGCAGTGTGTATTGCAGTGGTGTGTGTGTGTGTGTGTGTGTGTGTGTGTGTGTGTGGAGGGAGACGACAATCAGACCCAGAGGGGATAAGATAAGAAAGAGTATAAAAGTGTTGCAGTGTTGTCAGCGGTGTGACCACAGCCCTGCGTGGTGTTGTGACCAGCTGCTGTACTGCATGTGACCTGCAGGGGGCACTGTAAAAAAACACGTTTAAAAAGCACCTGAACGTTAGTTGTTGTTCTGCGTTTGGTGAACCCGCTGGCTTCCTGGGTTAGTGTGTTTCAATGTGTGCGTGTGATGTATGTGTGTGTGTGTGTGTGTGTGTGTGGTGTATAGAGGTCTATTTCTAGTTGTTTTTGTCGTAGCTGGTGTTTTGTTGTTTTTTAAAACAAGAAAAAGTTGCACCATCTGAAGACCAAGAGCACCGGAGAGATTGGAAGAGCTTTTTTAGTTTCCTCTGAAAAAAAATAATAAAGGAAAATATAAAAACAAAATAAAAAATAATATATAAAAAAGGAAAATAAAGGAAAGTATATTTAAAAATCACCTCAAGACGAGACTTCGTAAAAGAGGTCATAAAGTGGTCTATGAACCAGTTCATAGTGGTGTATACACCAGTTTCACTGTGGATGACTAAAACAAAAAATTTCGTCGCCGTGCGTGATCTGTGCGATCCGTTGCAAAGCAGACGCCGTCACCACACTCACCCTGGCCATTTGCCCTGTGTTGCGCACTCCTGACATTTTGAAGCCTGAAGACCTGCGCGTCCATGGCAACGCTACGGCGCAAAAGGTGACGATAAATGCCATGGCCGTGTGTGTACTCTGCGCACTTCACGGACGCCGCAAGCCCGATTTAAGACCAATTTATACTTCTGTGTCAAATTTACGCCATGGCCTACGCCGTTGTTAGCGTTTATTCTTCTTGCGTAGGTAATCTGCGTCGCTAAACAACTACACCGCCAAAACGCTAGTTTAGAAATGCGTAGGAGGAAATGCGATGCTACCAAGTGGACTGATCACAGTTCTTGCGGTCTGTGTCGATGCAACGTGTAGTTACATTTCTGGAGAGGTGCACGTCAAACTAGGGTACACGGCTATGCCTAGGCTACGCCGTAGATTCAACGCAGAATTACAAATCGGCCTTAAGCGTGACACCTTGCGGTCACTGTTACCGTAAGGAGGGAAAAGCCTCTGTATGCCTCTTCAGAAATCTGATGACCGAATTCGACAGAACTGGCCAATATGAGCTGTCTGTCAGCATACCGAGATCTGGTGCCAGTCTCGGTGCGGGGGGGAGGGCTTTTCGGAAACACTTGATTCGGAGAGTGACTTTTATGAACTACATCGACCCCCCTGCCAAACGAACGAAAAGAACCCAACAGAAGCGCCGGAAGCTGGTTTCCGACACATTTCGGGAGAAGCATACAGAAAAACCCAGAAAAGTATCCAGAGAAAAAGAGGAAGGCCCTGTCCGTTCACTATTTTTTTTTAAACGTAGATAACGGCTGTTTTGCGTAAATAGTCCAGCCACCAGATGGCGACGTTCACTACTTTACCAGCCACAGAGACCTCCGTCAGACAACTGTGGAGGCCAAAATGCTAACATCTCGCAAAATTGTGCCTCTTATTTGGAGAACGTAGAGAATTTGTCTGTCTGTCTTGACACAGCCACGCGCTTTGGACGTTTTTGAGCCGGGGACATGCCGTTAGCGAGCGTTTCTGAGGAGGAGCACAGTGATCAGAGAGAACATAACTGTTATTTGGCCGTTTTACCCCCGTAAATATATCTACCTGTGAGAGCGACCTGGAAACAGAACCGTGATCCATGGCCTTCTCACAGAGCACAACATCGGTCAAATGTTTTGAGAGTCATCTGAGCGAGCGAGCGACAAGGAACCCCAAAAACCTAGCTTGTTTATTCAAACAATGTAAAAATGTTGTCCTGCGAGCCGTCCGAAGCCTAGGCCACTCCCCCTCCAATAGCATGAAACCCAAAACAAACAAAACAAACAAAACGTGATATTATCCGCCACTTGATTCGATTCAGTTTGGGATGCAACTCAAGCACCAGAGACACGTTAAGTCTCAAAAAAGCACCATAGACTGTAATAAAAATAAGTTCTGTGTAGAGTGGCAGAATTTGGACTCTCTGGCCAGCACCACAAGGTTTTGAAGATACATATCAATATCATATTTTGATTGTTTTGCCAGTGTGTGTTTTTGGAAACATACTGTATATAAACGTACGCGCGCATGTTCATTGCTTTTCATAAATTGTTAAGGGTTCTGGATGAATTCATCATTGGTACGCTGAATAAAAAATATTAAAATAAAACAAACAAACAAGAATCTGAAAAATTGCAGTTTTGCTTTCACCAGGCTTGTTTTGCCGGAGTGAAGCCAGAAGACAGAAGAGGTTAGAAAGTGTGTGTGTGTGTGTGTGTGTGTGTGTGTGTGTGTGTGTGTGTGTGTGTGTGTGTGTGTGTGTGTGTGTGTGTGTGTGTGTGTGTGTGGCCATGTTCTCACTACACCAGACACCAGACACAATTTCACTTTCACCAGTGTGGACATGGCCTGAGTGTGTGTGTGTGTGTGTAAATGTGTCTGATGTAGTAGATATCACCTTGAGCTGATAGAGAACAGGTTAGCACCAGAGGGGTAGGGTTGTAGTCAGCCAGTGGTCTATACGAGCTCCGGAAGAAGCAGTCCTTTACAATGTATTAGTGTGTGTACCTGTGTGCGTGTGTGTGTGTATTTCATGTATTTTCCATTCACCTTATGACAAGTTTGTTGTTTTGTCGTTTGTGTTGTCTTGCGTCATCCTGTCCATTTGCTTGTGTGTGTGCGTGTTGTGAGTTGTGATTTGTGTGTGTTGTGTGCGTGTGTGTCACTGTCTGTCTTCGTCGAGGGAGGTCCTCTGGATGGCGGGAGGAGGAGGAGGAGGGGGAGGAGGAGGGGGTCTGGGAAGTAGGATCGCCTCGGAAGTTGCTTGCTGTGGAAGCAGTACGGGTAAGGGGAACAGGGGGAGGGGGGGAGGGAGGGAGGGAGGGGACAAGACAGACGGGTCTAGTTGCAGGCGAAGTACTCCTTCAGCGGGGCGAAGAGGTGGCGGATGACGGGCACACTCCAGGAGCGGCCCAGCAGCCTCTGGCGGGCCAGGCGGCTCATGTTGGACACGTCCGTGTAGTGGACGGGGAAGCCAAACACCCTGCACGGAGAGAGAGAGAGAGAGAGACAGAGAGAGAGAGACAGAGGGTGGAGATGATGGAGGAGAGGCAGAGTTACGAAAGCTAGGACCAGAGACCTGCGCTGGGTTCGCACCAGCAGCCATGCATGAAGTTTGTCCTTCCCAAGTCCTTAGTAACACACTCTTTACTTAAAAAAAACAAGCAGTTTGCTGAATTTGATTGCACAAAGATTGACACTGAGATTGACGCAGCTGTTGGGGATGAGCTTGATTAGGAGTGTATATACTGTATGTGACGTGTGTTTACTCTCCCCACAGTAGGAGGCTGGGGACGGACGTAGATCCAGGACCCAAACGACCCCGTAACCCACAGACGTCCGACTGCAACCACATCTTTATTACGACATTGTGTCGTAATAAAACAGCTAAAGCGGTTGACTGGCTCATTGTCCTGTGTAGGAACCAGCTGATAATTACACTGCGGGATCATTTGTTGTCACCAACTGCCACCCTTTACACAATTGAGACCTGCTCAGAGGTAAGTGTAAATATGTAGGAACTACTCAGCGCTACATAACAGCTAGTTTGTGTGGTGCGGCCCGTTTTGATTCAGTAATGTGTAAACCCGACTGAGTAAACACCTAGTTTATAACTAGACGAGGTTTAGACTTACACAAAGCTGGTGCAACCGGGCCCCTGGAATACAGTTTATTTATGCACAACAACAACGAGTACAGCTATTCAGATGCAAAGGGCCACGGAGGTGGATAGAGAGGAAAGGAAGAAACACTGATTGTGTATACACACACACACAAACACACGCATGCACACACACACACACACACATACAGACACACACACACCCCAAGTCTCCAGTGACCAGCGGTCTGGGAGATGAGTGGGGGGTCCCTAACTGTTTGTATGCAGCACAGCTCTCCACACGGCAACCCACGGACCATCACACTCTTATGACTCAGCGGTCGGCACCTTAACACTATACTATTACCACTCTTTCATTTACCACCTGTTGGTTGCAGAGTTGCACCCTAAATGAATGCTGTGCAGCAGGAACATTGCATTGTGAACTGAACACACACAGAGACACACGGCAGCTAGCTACTGACTCAGATAAACTTAGGAATGGTCAACACACATTCAGTCATCATAACACCAGATCATAGATTACTGCAGTGTTTCCCAAAGTGGGAGGGGTGCCTCCCTTGGGAGGCACAGGGGTACTGCAGGGGGGTGGGGGCAGAATAGATTGTATTTTAGTGAGGGGGAAAGCTCAATCAAGGCAGAGGTGGACTGAGCCATGGACTGTCCTTTAACAACTGATGAGTGATGGAGGCAATGATTTTTCTGATGAGTTGCGGTTTTATGTTGCCATGCCGACAACGGGCATTATTTTCAATTCATGGTGTTGCTGAGCTGGGGGTTCATTCATCTCATTTGAAGGGGGTGATGCCTGTTTTTTTACATTTTAATTACGCCGGGAACAGCTGTAGGTGGGCATGACCTACTTTGGCCAAAGGTCAAAATATGAGTCATTCGCGAGTCATAGGGTGTGGCAGTGGAAAAGGGGGCGGAGACTCCTAGCCTGACAGCGCCAGATGGTTTGTTACACAAAACCATTTGAGACAGAAGTAGTTATTTGAAACTGTTTGGAAAAGGGCTGGCACTTTCAAAAAAGACATTGTAGGTTATTGGATGAACAATCTGTCTATCACCTCACCCATAGCTACCAGTAGCTCCTCATAGGTCTCAGGAGGCGAGGAGACCAGTGGTCAAGCTAAGTCATGACACACTGTTCATTCCTTCTGTCAACAATGCTTTAGTTCAGGTTTTGAGTGTGTTGCTGTGATCACGACTGGATACCTGGGCACCCCCAAACTGTACCCCCAAACTGTACTTCAAATGTTTTGTAACACAATAAATCTATGGAAACACTATTCTGCATGTCCATTATGACACCCGGGAGTGGGGGGGGGGGGGCTAGGGGTTGTCATAAATATATGGCCTGTGAAGCCCATTGAGACTGTAACTGTGATTAAGGGCTAATAGAATTAAATTGAATTGAATTGAATTGAATTGAATTGAATTGAATTGAATTGAATTGAATTGAATTGAATTGAATTGAATTGAATTGAATTGAATTGAATTGGGCAATGTGCGTAGCATGCGTCAAGGGAGCCGGGCTTGCTTGCTGACACACACACATACAAGCACACACACACACACAGGCACACACACACAGAGGCGCATGCACGTACCTCTCCATCTCGGTGCACCACAGGATGTCCTCCTTGTTGTCCATGTAGACGGGGAAGTGTTCGTCCTTCCCCTGCTTCACAGAGTTAGACCGCGTGGTTATGGTGCGTAGCTTCTCAAACTGGAGAGGCCACACGCAGCGCACAGCAGCACGCACGCACACACACACAAACACATAAACACGCACACACACACACACACACATTCATACACACACGACAGACATGCACAACGACACAGACACAAACACACATATACACATACACACACACACAGACACACACACACCAGGTGCATCGAACAGCCACACACACACACACACACACACACAACATACATGCACACACACACATTCATACACACACACACACACACACACACACACACACACACACACACACATGCACAAATACAGACACACACACACATTCATACACACACACACACACACACACCAGGTGCATCGAACAGCCACACACACAACATACATGCACACACACATTCATATACACACACACACACACATTCATACACACACACACACACACATACATGCACAAATATAGACACACACACACATTCATACACACACACACCAGGCGCACAGAACAGCCACACACACACACACACACACACACACACACACACACACACACACACACACACACACACACACACACACACACACACACGCACACACACATGCACACAAAGACACAGACGCACGCACACACACAGCCACAAAGACAAATAAACTCTATCAGCACTTGTAACAAGTTGCAAGAGTATGAGTGATGCCACTTTATAACGTGTACGCTTTTAAGTAGCTTTCGTTAGCATTCACACCGTAAGAGAGAGGAAACTCCAAAAGATGGCATTTACATTTTTTTCTCATGCCATGTTTCCATCGTCCAATCAGACACAGCGCTTCTAGTCATGCTTCCAGGTGATTGGCCACTGGGCATCTCAGTGTGATGAGTCATATTGACCTTGACGTGATTACGTGATTACAAACAAATAACTTGCACACTCCCATATACATGCATGCATAAACACACACACACACACACACACACACACACACACACACACACACCACACAAAGGCATGTACGCGCACACACACATACACGAGGGTAGGGTACCTTAGCTGTGCGCCCGTGCTCCAGACACTCTTGGAGGTCTAGTCTGTCATTGGTCATGGGTGCCAATGGTCTGTAGACACACACACTCACACACACACGCACACGCACACACACACACACACACCACACACACACACACACACAGAGGCTGGGGTCAACTTTCACATTTCACACACTAATATACTTTTTCGAATATTTTTGCTTGATGTGTGTATGTGTGTGTGTGTGGACACCTGGACATGCCCGGCAGGTTTCCCCAGAAGTATCTGGCGCGGTGGGCGGCCGACACTTCTTTGGCATCGATCATGACTGGGTTACACTGCAGAACAGCAGAGGTCATGTCAAACACAGCACAGGAAACCCACACCCACCACCCACCACAAGAGGGCAGCACAACCATCCCCAAGCTCTGACATGTAACTAGGCAGGAACGCCGTTCTACTGTGTTTCTATTGGTGTTGAGTGAGATTGTGGCTGTGTCCCAACAGAGCGCATCCTATGACCTTTGCTAAATCAAGGTACCTCACTAGGATGTTCCCTATGTGCTTTCCAACTGAAATGGGACCTTCCTACCCTGCCGCCATGCCACCTGGAACCTATGGGTCTAGGATGCATCCTAGAACCTATGGGTCTCGGACACATCATAAAACCTATGGGTCTAGGACACATCATAGAACCTATGGGTCTATCATAGAACCTATCATAGAACACATCATAGAACCTATGGGTCACTCACAAGCAAAGGGCCTGTGAGTGAGCAGCTGTTGGATACGGTGTGAAATATTTAATCTATAGCCCCTTTTATACAGAGTTCCCGGAATACTGCCGTAGAGAAGATATGTCATGACGCTGGCTTTTAGCTTTTTTCCCCTGTCCCGGGGAAAAAAATACCATTCCATGTTTGTACCTTTTTCCACAGAAGACAAGGCGTGTCCCGCATGGACAAGGCAGTGTAGAAGGGGCTACCGCCATGAGCTAGCATGAGCGTCTACTAGGGGCAGAGGGACGGCTAGCAAGCCACCGCAAGCTAACCGCGCTTCCTGCATGTTAAGCAATGAGAGTAGCTTGTCTACATGCCTTTAGAGTTTCTTTTTTTTTTTATATAATTGCCACGGCACCATTATAACCCACATAAATGTTTTAACATAATGACTTCCATACCCCGCTCTGCGAGTGTTTCACTCTGCGGAGTTAGTTTGAGCCATAATCAGACACAAGTCAGCCCAGCGGCCAGCAAACGGCTTTCATGAATAATCTTAAACGTTGCGAGTGCCTGTTGACCTAGAATTGTCAAGTGGCTAAGTGGGCATATTTAACGAGTTTCATAAAATCATATTGGCTTTAAAATTGGAAAAGTAACGAATGTACTCATAGAACTGAACGAATGGGAACATGGAACGGACTCAGAATACAATTTACAGCCGCCTTAGTTGCCACAACAACGGCAGAGGGAGTCACCCCACCCTACCATAGGAAGCGGGAGATGTCAACACGCTTGTCCGCTGACAGCCCATAGGGACCACGTTTCTCGGAAGAGCCAGCAAGAAGGGCCGCTCGTCCAGCCCGCGCTGGGGCGCGCCTCGTGGAGCAGCGCGGTAGACACTGCAAAGAACAGCCGGGCCGGTCCCCTGCTGGAGACACAGAGAGATAAAGGACAGGAGGGAGGGAGGAGAGGGAGGGTGTGGGAGGAAGAGAGAGAGAGATGGAAGAAAGGATATTTGAGAGGGGATGGGAGGGAAGAGGGAGAGGAAGAGGACAGAGAGACAAGAGAGAGCAAGAGAGAGAGTGGAAGAGACAGAGAGGTGGAGGAATGGAGGGATGGAGCAAGATATTGAGAGGAGAGGGGGAGGGAGAGGTGGAGAGGGAAAGGATGAGAGAGAGAGAGAGAGAGAGAGAGAGAGAGAGAGAGAGAGACAGAGGGGAAGAGACGGAGAGAGAGTACGATTTTAACACCACAAAGTGTTGGCCCTGGGCAATGTGAGCCACTCTGCCCTGGTGTTGTTCCTGCTACAGGTGTCGTGTTTGTTCCTGGGGGGACAGTGTGGTTGGGGGGGGCGGGGGGTGTGTGGTCAGACAGAGAGGACCTCTGGGGCTCCTAGACTTACTCTTACCGTAGAGGCCCTTCCGCGCGGGGGAGTTCACTATGGACAGGTCGTTTGCAGGCGGCTTCCCCCCTATCACCAGGTCAAAGGGCCCCAGTCCTGGATCTGCGCGCACACACACACACACCACACACACACACACACACACACACACACACACACACAACACAACACACACCCCACACACACCCAACAACACACACACACACACACTACAGAATACCACAAATATGTATTATACTGTATATGTATAACATATATAATATATAACTTGCAGAAATAACGATTTATGGTTGGGATTATATAGAATGGATGGCATAAAAAACAGGGGCTGGATCCATTGTCAAACCGGCTCGTAACCAACATGAAATCTGTAAAATTATGTTTCACACCAATGGCTGATTATTATTCACCAACACTCCTCAAAACTCAAACAATGAACGATCCCTCCCATCAAGCACTAAACAAATAAAAATGCAAATTCATAAATAATAAAAAATAAAACATGAACAAAGAAGAGTACATATTACAAGCAACAACATCCACCATTCATGAAGTTCATGAGGGAAGGGGAGGCTGGGGGAGGGGGCCTGAGGGAGCGGGGGGGGGGGCGGGTGCTGGGCACTGAGAGGCCGGCGCTGTGATCCCACTCACAGTGTTGGTGTGTGACCGGTGTGCGGCACCGTCGCCCACGTACATGATGCGGCCGTGGTGGCGCACGATGCCTACGGTGATGGAGTCCTCGCACACCTCCGACGCCACGTATCGATCCACCTGGATGCCCAGGTCCCGCAGCACCAGCAGGCCTGCACGCACACACAGACACACACACGCACACACACATGCACGCACACACACAGACACCCCAATCGTAACACACACACTAATCATAATTTTTCATAACACCTAAATAAACACTTAAAACAATCAAAAAATAATATATATATAAATAAAATAAAATCATAAAATCATTCCCAGGCAACCAAGGGCTGTATGTAACCTGCCATTACAGTGCATGAAGTTAATCTTGAAACACACACACACAGACACTCCCACACACACACACACACATAGGTACACTTGCAGAGGGACCTTCAATGCAGAGACACACGCACCTGTGGCGATTCCGTCGAAAAGAGAGAGGACTCTGATTGGTTGTCTCTTCTCCGCTGCTACAGGGGGATAAAGTTTAGCTGGCTCCTATCAGAGAGAGAGAGAGAAAGAGAGACAATGAGTGTGTGTGTGTGTGTGTGTGAGAGAGAGAGAGAAAGTGACTTGACCCAGAAAGAGAAAAAATAACACACCCAGAAGGTGACACATTATTTAAGAAAGGGAGGAAAATAGCGGAGAAGGCGGAGAAGAGCAACACGCCTAGATCAATTACATCCTCTCTCTCTCTCTCTCTGTCTCTGTGTGTGTGTGTGTCTCTCTCTCTCTCTGTCTCCGATTGTCTCTGTCTGTCTCTGAGTGTCTCTGTCTGTCTCTGTGTGTCTGAGTGTCTCTGTATGTCTCTGTATGTCTCTCTCTCTCTCTCTCTCAGGACGTACAAAGTCCTGCTCGTGGTTGTTAGCGAAGAAGGTCTGGAGGCGTGCGGGCCAGTCGTCACGGCGACGCAGCAGGCCGTGGGTGCTGCGCGGGCCGCACATGTAGCAGTTCCATGGGTCTTCCTTGATGGCCGTCGCCGCCGAGCCCACGCCCACTAGGAGGTCCACGCACTCCACACAGAAACACCTGGGGACACACACGCACACGCAAGCACACATACACCCACACAAACACACACACACGCACATAAGCATACAAACGTACAGACACACACACACACACACACACACACACATCCACATACACACAGACAGACACACACACAAACATACATCCACGGATGAACACACACACATTAACTGAGCATCGCCACTTCTTAATTTCACTGCATATCCTGTATGTGTATGTGACGAATAAAGTTCTTGAATCTTGAAGTGATTTCCCTCCCTTAAATAGTAGACATAGGTCCTGATCTATTTCTTATGTACACAACAGCGAGAACATTTAGAGCAATGGAGGAGAAACAGAGATTGACTCTGTCTGCCATTGCAGGGGCACTGCTCTTCAAGTCTGACACAGACGGTGGTCTCCTCCAGGGGGCGCAGTCGTAGTAGCAGCAGTGTGTGTGGGCTAGCACTGAGTCTGTGCACCGGGCTGACCTGCAACAGTTGTTGTTGCCACACATGAGCACCTCCCTGCCGCCACAGCAGATGGTGCAGTAGGACTGGTAGCCGTCGTCGTCATACTGGTACGCACACTCCAGGAAGCAGTTCTGTCAAAGGACAGGAGACACACGCACGCACACGCACACGCACACACACACACACACACACACACACACACACACACACACACACACACACACATTGGGGTTATGTGGGGTTTTGGTGGTGTGCATGAGTGTTGTGTGCATGCATTTGTCTGACTGGTTAAGTGATTATGTAGCCTGAAGTTCACTTGACGCGCCAGATGGTTTGTTTCATAGAAGCATCTGGTAAGTCATCATTGGAAACTGTTAGGAAAAGGGCGGGCACTTTAAAAAAATAGTGGGCAAGTGATTGGATGAACCGCCTGCCTATTGGCCATAGTTGTTTCCGCACAAGCATTTGCTTCTCGCTTGTCGCTACACCGGAACCACGACACTGATTGGTCCAAACCACTGGTGGTTTGGACACAAACGGACAGCTTGAAGCCTGGCCAGACCGATCTGAACTTGTGAGATCGGAATGGTCTCGCGATGCTATCCTTAGCGTGTTTAAGTACAAGTGTTTAAGTGTTTAAGGACATTTTTTTTAACGGAGAGTGTTTGTGTTATTTGCTTTGCTAATAGATTTGCGCGTGTGTGTTTGTGCAGGGATATCCATCGTTTTATTGATTCATGTTGTCTATGGGCATAATCCCCTCCATCACTGAGCCCCGATAATAAAGCTCAATGACCAGTTAGCTTAATAATGGCCAGCGATGGAGGGCCCTTACCTTGCAGCCCTGACACATGGCACCCATGAAGAGGGGGTGCTCCAGGGAGACATTGAGACTCCCGCAAGAGATGCAGATATCTGTCCAGAGAGGGACACAGGCAAGACGCACACATTCAGCGTGTGTGTGTGTGTGTATGCTAATAATATGAAACTGGAACATCTACAACTTGGTCCATAATAATGTCATCAGATAATATAATATAAGTGTGAAATTAGCAAATACAAAATGAGCATGTCAATGAATTCTTGCTAAGTGGGATTTAAAACACCAGTCTTATCGAAAAACAGAAATGAGATGTGTATTTGCGTGTATAAAACATAACATGGACTTTTTTATGCAATTAAAAACAATTTTATTGAATGAAAATTCAAATTAGGTATGAAATAGGCTTGAGAATAGCTTAAAAATAGGCATTCCTACCCTCTATATTCCTGGTCTTCTTCTTGACCTCGCAAATGAGTCTCTCTGAAGAAGAAGAAATGATGATTGTCAGTCACAATAATAGCAATAGATATCCACACACATTCATACACACACATACATTATGTTCCCCTAATAGGACACAAATGGCGCACAGCATGTGACTGCAGGTCACAACACTAGCACTTCCTATTGTCCTCTTGTGAAACCTACTGGTGAACAGTAGCTGGTATCTGTGTTGGCGTTACCTCGGGTGCCTTCGTCGATCACCTCCCGGATCTTGGCCTTCTCCACAGAGTTCTTGCGGGGCTTCTTGGCGGGGGGAGGGGTGTACGCGGCCTCGGGCTCCGCCCACATCTCCGGGTACACATCCTTGTAGGGGTTCCGCTCCTCTGCAGCAGAGGTGGAGGGGAGGGCTCACCGTCACCACCATCAGCATCACCTGGGCTAGCACTGTGCTCTCCTGGGCTAGCACTGTGCTCTACTGTGCTCTCCTGGGCTAGTACTGTGTTCTACTGGGCTAGTACCGTGTTCTCCTGGGCTAGCACTGTGTTCTACTGGGCTAGTACTGTGTTCTCCTGGGCTAGCACTGTGTTCTACTGGGCTAGTACCGTGTTCTCCTGGGCTAGCACTGTGTTCTACTGGGCTAGTACTGTGTTCTCCTGGGCTAGTACTGTGTTCTACTGGGCTAGTACTGTGCTCTCCTGGGCTAGCACTGTGCTCTACTGGGCTAGTACAGTGTTCTCCTGGGCTAGTACTGTGCTCTCCTGGGCTAGTACTGTGTTCTACTGGGCTAGTACCATGTTCTCCTGGGCTAGCACTGTGCTCTACTGGGCTAGTACCGTGTTCTCCTGGGCTAGCACTGTGCTCTACTGGGCTAGTACCGTGTTCTCCTGGGCTAGTAATGTGTTCTCCTGGGCTACTACTGTGCTCTACTGGGCTAGTACTGTGCTCTCCTGGGCTAGCACTGTGCTCTACTGGGCTAGTACCGTGTTCTCCTGGGCTAGCACTGTGCTCTACTGGGCTAGTACCGTGTTCTCCTGGGCTAGCACTGTGCTCTACTGGGCTAGTACCGTGTTCTCCTGGGATAGTACTGTGTTCTCATGGGCTAGCACTGTATTCCCCTGGGCGAGTACTGTGTTCTCCTGGGCTAGCACTGTGTTCTCCTGGGCTAGTACTGTGTTCTCCTGGGCTAGTACTGTGTTCTACTGGGCTAGTACTGTGTTCTACTGGGCTAGTACCATGTTCTCCTGGGCTAGTTCAGGTGTGTGTGTGTGTTTACCCTCTGGAGGGTCCAGTCCCTGGGGGCCGCTGGGTAAGAAGCCCGTCATGGCCCACTCTATCAGCTGTCTGGTCTGAAGCTCCACCCCCTGGCCCTCTGAGTCATCGCCCGCATCACAGGATGGGATTGGCCAACCCGCCCTGGTACTCGCCACCTGGGGAGTATGTACAGCACGCACACACGCACGCACGCACACGCACACACACACACACACACACACACACACACACACACACACACACACACACACACACACACACACACACACACACACACACACACATACACACATACACAGGTACAATCCGCTTTTAGTGTATTAAGATAGGATCCAAAATCCAACCAATCAGTGACAGCCATGTTAGCCAATACATCTCCCGCCATGTTCACAAGCCGCAGCCGAATGGCACACCGATGGCACTGCTGGCACTGCCGGCTGCCTACCTGCAGAGCCTCGTAGATGGCCTTGCGGTACATGGGCTGCTTGTTGTAGGTGGACTGGTGGAAGGCGGAGGAGAAGGAGCTCAGGGCCATCAGCTTCTCTACACACACCTGCAGGGGGGGGAGGGGATCAGAGAGGAAAACATGGTTTCACTTTGAAAAATCAAGGCACATTTTTTTGCTAGGTGCTACGCCAGGCCTCGATGCTTGCAACGAACACAGTGGTCATCGGTATACACCAGGGGTGGGCAATTATTTTGGCTCAAGGGCCACATTTGGTTTTTAAAGCTGACAGACGGGCCGGGCCATTAGTAGATGAGGATCACAGCGTCCCCCCCCCCCCGGGAGACACTGCCTCGGTGCCCGTTGCGTGCCCTAGCGCGTCTAGCACCCCCCCCCCTCCCCCCCTGGGAGTCACTGACTTGGTGCCGGTCGCGCGTCTCACGGTAGCGGTATTGCTCCGAATTAACGGTCTGCATATTAGTGTCCTCTGATCTAGTGAAACCAATCAAGAAATCAATTGCAGGATGAAAAAAAACAGCGAAATGAATACTACAAATGTAAATGTATTATAGGACTGTTGTTAATGTAAATGTATTATAGGACTGTTGTTAATGTAAATGCCCGACGGGCCGGATTAAACAACGCAACGGGCCGTATGTGGCCCGCGGGCCGTAGTTTGCACAGGTCTGGTATACACGGAACTGTGTACCTTTTGCACATCAAACTCAGCATGTGAAGGTTTTTCTAAATGCATTCTTAGAGGAAAGAAACAACAGAGAGTACTTTCAACAGCTGATTTGTACGCTGCAAAGAGAACAAGGGAGATTCAACTTGACAGGACGTGTGACGACGAGCGAGCAGCAGAGTGATTAAACGGATGCTGTCCATCGGCAGCCCTCAGCATCCGCTGCTTACGACTGAGCTGTCATGGTGTATAATTATCCCCCGCTATTCTGATGTCGGCCTGACAGCAACATGTAGACCGCAGAATGCCGCCCAGAAAGTCCAACCGACTGGGAAGGGACTTCAAAAGGAGAGAGAGAGGAGGGAGGGGGGGGGGGGAGAAGATAGATGGAGACTGGGAGGAAGAGAGCAAGAGAAAGAGAGAGAGAGATGGAAGAGGGAGAGGGAGGGGGAGCGGGAGGAGGAGGGACAGAGGGACAGAGGGAGGAGGGGGGGGGAGAGAGACAGAGAGAGAGAGATGACGAGAGGAGAGAGACAGAAAGAGAGAGCATGAGGGAAAGAGAGAGAGAGAGAGAGGGGGTACGACAGAGCGTGGGAGAAAGACGGATATGTTCTCATGTCTTTTTGTTGGTCATGTTGTTTGTGTTTTTCGGTGCTAACCTACCACGGAGAACTTGCTGTCGCCGAACCACATGACCCAGCGGGTTCCGTCGGCGGCTCGACTCCGCCCACTCATCCACCAGGACACGATGCGGCCCGGCCACCACGAGAAGCCGCGCAGCTTGCCAAACACCAGCGCCCCGATGCCGAACCCCCGACCGTCCTGCGCCACCGCCACCGGGAAAAAACACACACATACATGGTCGGTGGTCAGTTGCCTGATATCTGATGAACTATGGTCACGCCGCACCACGCCGCACGCTGCAACTCTGACTCTGTTTTGGTGGTGGAAGGAGCTCTCCAGGGGGTGTCAGGACGGCACGAGTCGCTCACCAGCTTCCACAAAGAGACTCAAGACTTTTTGTGGAAGGACTCTGAAGGGGGGGG
>PIJE02000012.1:107500-144999 GCA_002895965.2 Coryphaenoides rupestris | reverse complement strand
ACTGCTGAAGGGGGGGGGGGGGGGGGGGGGGCACCTCTGCAGAGCTTCCCTCCTCTACCACCTCCCCCCCACCCCATCTCACTACCCCCTCTCCTCTCTAACCCATGGTAAATGGATTGCATTTATAAAGCGCTTTTAGCCAAAGTGCTTTACAGCAGGGGTTTTCAACCGGGGGTCCGCGGCCCCCTGGTGGTTCGCGATGGCATTGCAGGGGGTCCGCGACAGCGATCAGTTCACCATTGATTTTTTTTTATTTTATAAATTCGCTTTGATATTTCAACACATTTCCAGATTACTCTTTAATATCGTGAAAAATATCTAAAATAAGAAAAACATGTCTAAAATAAAATAAAGGAGATTCACGCTGACAGAATGTAGCCTTGCACCTATCCAGTCTATGGTAGCCTGTGATTTGCTAATGTTAATGCATTGCGTCCCTAACGTCACACCATACGCATATTATGCGCGCACACACATGTGGCTGTTAGGTAGAAGTACTACACCCCCCCAACACTAGCAGTAGGTGGGATTTTGCTGCTGGTGATCATGAGGTTAAACTTGAGTCGGCCTCAATTGTTTGTGTGATATTGTATGATAATCATTTGTGACATATTCTGCATTACTTTGTCATCTTCCCTCTTCAGTAGTAGCCCCAGTTTATGTTGATTGTTATTGATCACCGTTACTCCATCAGTTATATTTGAACGTTTTCTCAACATGTCAGCTACATGTCTGTACATTTAAGTCATGAACGTTATATATTGATGTACATATGGTTAAGTCTGAGATGCAGTACAACTACAAACTGCAATTTCATTTTGTTTTCAAATTCTTTAGCACTGAAAAACTGTTTTTGTAGTTTTTTACACGGTGGGAATATGTTTATCTAGATTTGTTTGAGGTTTTTAAATATAACCAACATGGAAAACCAAACGTTAAAGCTTCCTTCTATCCACATGCACGCACGCACGCACACACACACACAGGCACTACTTTCTAGTCAGAATGGTGGTCCCTGGGACAAAACCAGTTGAAAACCCCTGCTTTACAGTATTGCCTCACATTCACCCATTCATACACCGACGGCGGTGTCAACCATGCAAGGTAACAACCAACACGTGAGGAGCAGTTAAGGTTAGGCGTCTTGCTCAGGGACACCTCGACAGCCCAGGGATCGAACCAGCAACCTTCCGGTTTACAGACCAAACCGCTTATACCTCCAGAGCCACTGCCGCCTACTCCCACTTATTACCCTAACCAGTAAGCAGTGTTTGAATCCCCGTCCCCTCTTGGCTCCCTCGCACTTAATGTCTATGTTCGTACGCCCTACTTATGGCAAGTCGCTTTGGACCGAAGCGTCTGCCAAATGCCGTAAATGTAAATGTTGGGTCCGCCCACTTTGGCAACAATCCCACAGCCAACAACCCCCTTCAGGAGGGATCTCTCTCTCTCTGGGTTCCTTTTCAAGGTTTCCTCCCGTAGATTTGGGTGTCAGTTTTCCCTTGCCCTTTACTAGAGGGCTTTTATGGTTGGGGGGGGGGGGGGGGGGTTGTAAAATGTGGGCTTGTGAAATCCCAAGGCCTGTTTAATAAATCAAGGCTGGACAATCAATTGAGTCGATGTTTTTTAAAATAAACAAGCATCAAAACAGATTGCGCAACGTGGAGGTGAACTGTTGAGGTTTTTTCTTTTCCCCAACGTGTGCCAGCTTTACGAATTAAAAAAATTGTGTCAGATTCATGAGTGGGTAAACTTTTATTGAAAGACCCTGGAACCGCTCATCGCTGGCCTGACCGTGACCTCACACACTGCATAATAGCTTATTCAATCTCAGAAAACGAGCATTACAGCAGCTCACATAAAATAGGCCTACAGTAATAGTTGACTAATAAAAAATAAAGTGACAGTCGCATAAAATAAATTGAAATAAAAACAAATAGAATAGAGGAGTAATTGGCATGAATTGGCATTGGTCATATTCTCTCTGTCTGACACACACGTACCTGGTACTCCACCTCACTGGGAGTGGCCTGCTCGCCCCCCCTGGCCACGGGCTCTGGCGTCATGGCGACGGTGGGCGAGGCGGGGTCAGTGTGCTGCTGGGGTGGAGGAGTGGGGGACTGCGGTGGCAGAGGAGGAGGAGGAGGAGGAGGAGGAAGAGGCGGAGGAGCTGAAGGAGGAGGCAGGGCTGACGGGGCTGGGGGGCTGGCTGGCTCCTCCTCCTCCTCCTCTTCCTCCTTCTGGAAGTCGCCTTCCGATAGGTCGTCCATCACGCTGATCTCGGCCTCGCGGTAGGCCCGTCTGTCCGCCTGCACATAAGATGGGACTTTGTTACAATGTGTTGTAATTATGGTGTGTCTTAGTTATGGTGTGTCTAAGTTACGGTGTGTCTTAGTTAAGGTGTGTCTTCGTTACAATGTGTCTTAGGTAAGATGTGTCTTAGTATCAATGTGTCTTAGTAACGATGTGTCTTAGTAACGATGTGTCTTAGTAACCATGTGTCTTAGAAACAATGTGTCTTAGTAACAATGTGTCTTAGTAATGATGTGTCTTAGTTAAGGTGTGTCTTAGTTACGGTGTCTTAGGTAAGATGTGTCTTAGTTAAGACTGCATCACAAAACTTAACGCTAGTATGATATTGTATCGTATGTGTTTCTAAACTGGGGGTATGTGTGCCGCTAGGTGTACTTTGAAAGGATCACAGGGTGCATTAGGAACATAACAGGATGTATGTGCACAAGCTCCGCCCCCTTCTGGCTTTGTGATTTTTTCGGAGGGAGAAATCATCTAAAAGTTGCACAATGCCAGCAGTGTCATGTTGGTAAGACTTTTCCGACTTAAGGTCAAGTTAGCGGGCGATCGGACTGTCAAATCATATGATTGAAAATGTCGCATTGCAATTTGATGACCTTGAATTGGAGGTCCTCTGTTACGTCAATCAGAAGGGTTGACTGAAAAGGGTGAGGGAAACAGTCTTAGCTCCATCTCCAGGTCCCTGAACTCCCGAAAACTAATATTAAACTCTTGCAACTCGTGCAGCTTAGTAGATATTTGTAGGAACTACAACCAATCTTTTTGTGATTATGGATAAAGTGAAAGAATCAATAAGATAAAGACAAAGATATCACTACATTTTATCAAACGGTCTCCGGGCCCGGACTGCATCAGCTCGTGTTTGACACTTCTGATCTGAACAATAAAGTTACATGGTGCGATAAAATTCTTGCCGGTGTGCAAATCTGCACAAAAGCAGGATCTGAAACTGTCTGCCAAAAGCAGCAATGCCTGTGATAGTCTGGGGCAGGTAAAGACCGCTACTCTGTCAACCACTAGACAGGCCGCTGTACACACATGGAAAAAAAAACCACATTGTCACTTTCGTTCATGTCACTGGGGATGGCAACAAGTAGGACAAACAATACGTCATACCCGCCTTGTCCTTAAACGTCCCGCACCAACTGAACACAGGCAATGGTGTGTGTGTGTGTGTGTGTGTGTGTGTGTGTGTGTGTGTATGAGGGTTGCGCTGGCGGTGCTGGTGGTGGTGGTGGGGTGTGGGCGAGGGGTGTCCTATAACCAATGTTTTATGTGGCCTTTCCCCGATCAAGGCCCTCCGTTTGCCCCCTGGGGGCCCGTCGGAACAATCCATTAATTGTGTTTTCTCTCTGAACAGGAAGTGAAGGGGAGATCGAGGGGTGGTGGGGAGCAGGGGGGGGGGGGGGGAGCGGCGTGAAGTGGAAGTGGGAAGTTCAGTGGGTTCAGCTCAGGAACTAGACTGAGATGGAGAGAGGGAAACAGAGAACGAGAGAGAGACAGAAACCTGATTACGTTTGCAATCATATTAGTGCCTGAGAGACAGCGAAAGGGTCAGCTGAGGTAAAACCGCCATGTTGGTTTACAGTTTACAGTGTCACTGCCTGCCTGCTCTAGAAGTAGACCGTAACACTACACGCAAACAAACAAATCATGCTCTCTCCACAGCATTGGGGTTATGGCTAAGTATACTCGCTGCACGTCAGAATACGTGTGAGCACACTCCCTCCACAAATGGCAAGACCGAGCCATACCACACACAACCTGAAAACACAATATGCAACGATAATGTAGATAATGACTAGATCCACCCAAACAATGCAGAGAGGATGGACTCCCGGGAACAGAGCGAGGAGATGGGGGTTGGGGGGAAGCGGGGGGGGGGGACAGTGAATGTGTCGGCCTCCACACACTGTGACCTTTTGACCTCTGTGTGATGTTGAAAAAGGTCAATCCTCCCAGCTCCCGTTGACCAGCCCCGTGCACCCCCCCCCCCCTCCTAAACCAGTTACTCCCATCACTGACACAGACCACACACACACACACACACACACACGTCATTGAGAGGTCACAAGCCTCATGTGTGTACAATGCATGTACAGTATATGGGAACCACAGGATGACTGAATTACAGACGCAAAGCACACACACACACACACACAGACACAGCCCTCTGACCCTGATGGAGTTGAGGATTTCATTGAATGGCTGCATTGTACAAAGGCCTCATTGGTGACCGAAGTTAGGCCTAGATACTACTAGAGTTGTCTACCAAGTCCAGGTGGTACATGGAGATATTGTTACTGAAATGATCAATTTTATCCCTAGAGAGTAATTTGTCAATGTGATGTAGTTGTAATAGCAGTAGACAAATACGACAGGTGAAATGTGTGAAGATGCCTCTTTGGAATTTCCAAACATGCACTATAAAACAGGGCGTATAACTAACGTCTGAACTTGTTTGTGACACTTTTTTGCGTGATGATGCAATGTTGGAGGCAGGTTATTGATTTAGTTTATCATTTGTTTAGTGGGTCACCATCACTATGGGTTTAGGTTGTGACAGTGTGACTGTCATTGTTTTGTTATTGTTATCCTATACAATATACAGTATATCCACGACATTAATACAACATTACATTATCCGCAGGAGTTTGGTACATGAACAAAAAGATTTTTAAGAAAGCGTTCAGCACAAACAGTGCTATAACAGTTAGTGGGCAACCCCATATGTCTGTGAGAGAGAGATAGAGAGAGAGAGAGAGAGAGAGAGAGAGTGAGGCAGCACATCAGACCAGACAAGGGGGCAGCCATTTATTTTTTTTACCGGTCACTGAGTTACGACTTTGAACTTACGGGGAACCCGCTGCCCTGGTCAGCACTTTTCATACCCGCCCTCCCACCCCCCACACCCGCCCTCCCCTCCATGCCCTTCGACCTCTCACCCCCTTCGGTGAACGTCTCGCCTGTCATGCTCACTCTCAGAGCCCGACGTATACCCGCAACTGTCTGTTATGGAGAAAAAAGTGGGAAAACATTGAGTTTTAAGTATTCCACACTCTCAAGACCTCTCAGACCTTGCACAGAGTGGGCTAAACACAGACTATAACAGAGGGGGCCCCAGACACCAACAGATAAACAACAAGAAAAATGGAGAAAAAAAAATGTTGCTTACTGTTTGGCGAGGTCGGAGAATATGTGTCCCCCGACGTGACCTTCGACAGCACTTCGATACTCGAATAAGTCCCATGGTGAGGTTGAGCTTCATCCGGAAGAGGTGCGCTCTTATCATCCACCTCGCTGTCCTTCTCCGTTGGATAAAAACTTTTCGAGAGCCATTCGATGGAGAAGTTCGCCATGGTTGTAATTATGATGATGCGACGTACAGCCTCGCAGTCGTGCTGTGTCCTGTCCTGTGGCCCCTTTTTCAGGTGTCCCTGCAGTGGCTGCGTGGCTTGTGGCTGCCTATATAGGAGGGGCCCCGCGTGTCTTTATTTGCATATGCGAGAGGATCTCAACGGAACGATAAAAAGTCGATAGTGGTTGTAATTGAAGGTAATAGGTGGCACATTTGGGGTTTTTTCTCACGTTCACGACTGGCTGAGAGGCTCAGGCGCCAGCAAGTCTGAGTAGGCTATCAGTGATTGGGGATCTATAGGGTTAGGGAATTATGATCATCAGCATAGGGGGGTCATTTTAGAGCAATATCCTATGCGCTCATCAATTCACATGCCGTGGGTATATAGGCCCAATATATTTGCTCGAAGACATATAGGCCGAATGTTTGGCCTATTGGTGGTTTAGCAGTGTAATTCTACATTAATAAAATCATTTAAACACAAAAAAGTAAATGAAAAGTTTCGTTTTGGCCTCCTACAAAGAATACGTGCGCTGATAGTTGTCTGATACTATAACAAATGTTATATGAATACAAATATATATGGATGATTATATTTCATTATACCTGTGATTTGGGGATTTTGCTGGGACTATACACACACACACACACACACAACACACAACACACAGCACAACCACACAACAACACAACAACACAACAACACACACCACACAACCACACACAACCCACAACACACACAACAACAACACACACAACAAACACACACACACACAGAAACACCAAACAACTTCAGTTGAAGCCTTTGTGCGTGTCCAGACGGGTGTGAGTGTTGCCACGCCAGAATGCCTCAGCAGAAAGTGAGAAGCTTGTGTTTGATGTTGGTTGACATGCTAATTTGAAAGGGCCATTTGCTGAGGCTACTACCCGCATACCACGCATATAGGACTAATCCCGCCATAGTGGCTTATACAGTGTCCTCAAAATCATGACGTTGAAGTATAGTTATTTCATTAATATAGTTATTTTTTCAGCACTTTCAGCATTTTTTGCACCTTACTGTATATCCCATACAATTGAGAAAGACAGGTCCACATATGCATAATTATAACATTATTAAAATAAAATTGTGTGTCTGCTGGACTTGTACGCCTGCTTCTATGACAATGAGTGCGTGCATGGGCTGAAGGCGTAGCCCGACCTGTGTGTGTGTGTGTGTGTGTGTGTGTGTATTAAGGAGACGCTTTCATCTGGGTTCACTTTAGCGTCATTGGAAAGTTAGGCCTTTTTATACCTCGTTCGGCGGCAGGCGTTTTTTGGCTTCAATTCACCACTAGGGGATCCACCCGATCTTCTGGGTCCCGGCTCTGTGTGTAGTGGGATATGGTGTAGTGTCGTGTCGAAGGCATGAGATGGGGGGGGCTGTGTGGGACCAGTAGGAGGGGGCTTCTCTTTCGTAAGGTCCGGTGTTGATTTTGTGTCAAGAAGACAGGAGTTATCCTAATGATGGGTGATCCCAGGAGTGGAGATGGGGCGAAGGGGGGAGGAGGGCGAGGGGGAGGGGGGGGGCGGTTCACACCGAGGTCAGGGTCGGTCACGGTCGTAAAGGGGGTGTCGGATTAGGTAGCGACTCCATAACCGAAAGAAGGCCAACTGTGGAAGAAAGTCCCTTATTCTTATTTGTTATGCCATGCGCGAGTGATGATTTGATCTTCAATAAACAAGTACAGAATCACCAAGACTATCATCTCTCCCTCCCGGTCAAGAACCCGAAACAAGCCAAGCTCTGTGGCATTGTGACAATGAGCTTTGCTACAAGAATATATACATGCGGCTCCTGTACATTCAAACCTGGATACAGATTAAAACACATGTATCCAAAATATGTAGCATAAAGTGCGTATCCCCAGTACAACTGAATCTAACCTGGATGATTGTATTATAGCGCTTGGGGTGGACTAAACAAGGTTAAAGGCTGATGCAAAAAGATGTGTTTTTAGTTTACTTTTGAAAGAGTCAACCGAGCTAGCCTCTTGGATTTGGATAGGAAGACGGTTCCTTGGTAGGAGGAAGCCCTGCCCCCTCCTGAAGATATTACTAGTGCACTAACATCAGCTCCAAATGGAGAAACATAATGAATGGTGTCTTTTGATGGAACGAGTCCCACCAATAGCTCAGTAATAGCCAGTAATTATGTGTGTGTGTGTGTGTGTTAACAGAGAGGTGTTGCTCTGCTGTAACGTTACACTCCCAGCCCACCAGGAGATTGCAGGACCCTCCCCCTTGAAAAGGTAAATAAATAAAATGACCTAACAGCGTTAGTACGTTTCCAACCGGATAAGTGTTTATATGAGATATGACAGCTAGAGTGTGTGCGCACATGTGTGTGTGTGTGTGTTTGTGCATGTATGTGTGTGTTTGTTTAAGTGTGTATGTATGTGTGTCTGTGTGTGTGTGTGTGTGTGTGTGTGAGTGTAGGGGAGGGGGTTGAGGGAAGAGATGAAAACACACACACACACGCGCATGCAGTCGTGCACACACACACACACACACACACACACACACACACACACATAAACACTCACAGACGCAGAAATCTGGAACTAGTTAACCTCTACGCATGTGTGTCTAGCAGCCCCCCCTCTCTCGCCCTCTCCCTCTCTTTCTTTCACAACTACAACAATATTTCTCCGCCTCTCACTTGCTCACTTTGTAGTAAATATTGTTTTCTCCTGCAATTTTTCTATCTTAAGACGTCGTTTTTTTCTTTTTCTTCCATTTTTTGCGATTCTGTGTGTAGATCAGAGCCGCCACGACCTCTTTCAACACGTTCCTCCCATTCATCATTAGTAGGAAGTGTTTGGGAGTGAAAGGTAGCACACACACATACACACGTACACGTACACACACACACACACACACACACACACACACACACACACACACACACACACACACACACACATGAACACACACACACACACACATGCTGTGCTTCCTCTGCAACTTAGAAACAGGATCTGGACATTATTAGGACCATCTCTGTTTATAAGCCTTTATTCAGCATGTGGTTTGGGCGGAATTTTTTTTTTTCAAAATCTATTGAAACTCAGATGGGCTGCATTGAAGACAAAGGGCTCCGTGAGGAAATATTACCATCACATATTTGTATTATGAATTGCATTTGGGACCTGAGCTTCATTATAACACATTGCAAAATAGATAGAAAGATAGATAGATAGATAGATAGATAGATAGATAGATAGATAGATAGATAACAATTCTTCTGTGTACTAAACTGCTTTACATCCTTCATGATAGAAAATACTGACACAAACTATTCTAAAAATAAAAAACGCAGGCCATCAGGACTGTGAACTTGCCTATTTCGCGTAATTTGCCTATTTAGTTCATATTTCTCATTCCTAAAGACTGTAAAGAGTGTAAATAGTGTGGACATTCTAAGTCTTTCCCTTAACTTGTGATATTTATGATATTTGTATTGTTCTGTTGCACATTCATGTGTAATATCAACATCATGTGCAATACTCTCTATCATGTGCTATATTATTATTATTAATATCATGTTATCTATAAATATTATCTGTAATACTACCTCTCATCATCATGTGAAATATTCTTAATGTCTTAATGTCATGTCCAACACATTACCTTTCAACATTATGTGCTATATTCTTAATATATATTCTTAATATTCTTTCTATCAGGTGCAATACGTCCCCTAACCATAATTATTATCACAGTATTACACTTCAACTATGGCAAATTGTTTTAGCCGTCTGAATATCTTATCTTGCCTCTATATTTTTATATTTGACATTGTACATTTAAATCTGTTAGTTTTGTTTATTTTTATTATTCTGTTGATTTCCATATTGTTTTATTGTACTGTATTGCTATGCAACCTGGCACAAGAATTTCCTTTGAGATTAATAAAGTTCTATCTTATCTTATCTTATTCCGCTGGGCATCGCCACTTTTTCATTTCACTGCATATCCTGTATGTGACGATTAAAAATGTTGAATCTTTAATCTTTAAATAAAAGAATAAGAATACAGAATAAGAATGCAACTTGATGGTGGGCTCAGGCACACAGCAGAAGTGTTTGTGCATGTACAGTTAAGAATAAGATGAATCCATTGGAGAGTCAAATGGTTTGACACACGACGGTGAACGCTACACTATACAAACTACTATTTTTCCCCTCTGAGTTAAAATCGTTGACACCTCGTTGACATCTGCAGCCCGTCAACTGGGAGGCACAGGGCTGCGAGAGTACACACACACACACACACACACTCTGGAAGTGGCTTGTAGGGTAAGCCACAAGGCTAGACTCATAGCACGCACGCACACACATTAACACGCACCACACTTCTCTTGCACGTGACACACCTTACATGTACATGCAGGTCAAAAGCATGTCACTGTTTGTGTATTACATCTCTCTCTTTCTCTCTCTCTCTCTCTCTCTTTCTCTCTCTCTCTCACCTCAATCTTCCAGCGGCTGAGCCACTCGTCCCTCTGTCTCCTGCTGATGTAGTACGGGTCTCCTGCCTGGAACGTGACCCTGGGAACGGGCCTCCGGCGCAGCCTGCCCCCCTCGCCCTGCTGAGAGAGTGCACATGCGCGCACACACACACACACACACACACACACACACACACACGTGTGAGTAGAGAGTACAGTACATTGCACGAGAGAATACTAAATAAATAAGACCACCACACACACGCACACACACACACACACACAGACAGACACAGAGACACACAGTCATATAAACACACACATGAATGCTCACACCCACAGACACAAATTAATTATTTCTACATATACTATAGGAGCAGCTATCAGAGAGAGAGAGAGAGAGAGAGAGAGAGAGAGAGAGAGAGAGAGAGAGGAGAGAGAGAGAGAGAGAGAGAGAGGGCGACAGAGACAGAGAGGGCGACAGAGACAGAGAGAGAGAGAGAGAGAGAGAGAGTGTGCAAACACAGCAGCAAGATTTGTGAGCTGTTGCGACAGGAAAAGGACATCCAACGGATTACAGCCTCCATAAAGATTGTCAATCACCTGTCAATGCCACTTTATTATTATTATCATTATTTTTAGATTTTTCATTATATATATATATATATATATATATATATATAATAATTGAATGTAATTTTTTCTTACTGACCTGTATATATTTATAAGTATACTTTTTATTCACCACTCGCTTTGGCAATGTAAATGTACGTTTCCCATGCCAATAAAGCTCTTTAAATTGAAATTGAATTGAATTGAATTGAGAGTGAGAGAGCGAGAGAGAGAGACAGAGAGAACGAGAGAAAGAGAGAGAGTGCTCCCCTCCTCACCTCTTTGGGAGAGTCACAGGTGCTGTTGTCGGGTTCGTCTGCAACATGAAGGAAGAGAAAGAGGGGGGTGGGGGCGTTACAGGAAATGGGCCATTTGTATGCATTCACAGTAAAATGGCTGACGTGGGCGCCAGGCAGACACAGAGCAATGGCTTCCACCTGAAATACACGCAGACGCCGAAACACACACACACACACACACACACACACACACACACACACACACGTCGTCCACGCATACGCCGCTCCGCGTACCTAACCCTGACCCCCGGGAGTCGCACTTGCTGCGGTCTGGCCTTGATCTTTTTTTCAATGCTCAACTGCGGTTCCACTGTAGTGATAATGAGGCTAGCGATAATGAGGCTAGTGATAATGAGGCTAGCGGCAACGACGCGTGCAGGTTTTGTGTGCGTGTGCGCGTGTGTGTGTGAAGCGAGTGTGTGCGCACACGCAATCTTACGCCTCTCGGGGTGCTCTAGTTTCCGTCGCCCGCGCTTCCTGCGTGGGGAGGGGGAGGGGTCGCTGTCCTCTGGCGGGGTCGGGGGTGCGTTGGTGCAGGGGTCAGAGTTCACCATTTCCTAGGAGATGGAGAGAGCGAGAGCGAGAGAGACGCAGGTATAATCACAAACACCTTTTCTTCCCCACACACACGCGCACACACACACACACACGCACATACTCACACCCCCTTTATGATGAAAAGGGGGACGTGCATTGATGTTAATGCATATTGGCTCATTAATGACGACTTGAAACAGAAACCAGTGCTGAGTGACGCTCGTCATTACACCATTAGCCTATGGGTCGGCTTGCCCACACAGAGAAGGCTAACGCTGATAAACGCCCGCACCCATTAGCTTATAATTCACTTGGCTCAGCAATTTCAACTCGGACAGCATAATAATCAAACATCCACTGCGATTACAGGACGAGGTTGGTCCTATAGGCTTTTACTTTGATTCACCCAGCTCGCCTGCTAGCGCTGTGCACTCCAGGACGGCACGCGCATTAGCTTTTAGCGCACAGTTTTAATTGACGCTAAACTCTTCTCAGGCAGGAGCCGCTGGGATGGCTAGCTGGGATTTATAGTACCCGTTGTTGTGAGCAGATTTTTATAGCGGTTGTACCGCTAAGAAGCTGGGGCAGGGTTTAGCGTGGAGAGAAGCTAGCTAGCACTAACGAGCTCGCTGAGGCTGTAATGAGCAGGTGAAAAAAAGAATCATTAAAGGCCAGAGAACACATAATAACTGACTGAGCGAGGGGGGGGGGGCTGTAAGGGCCCGCGTCCCTGTGCCAGTACACACAGATACATACGACACACACACACACACACACACTTATGTCGTGCCAAAATAAAGGTATGTATGTGTGTGTGTGTGTGTATCTTCGTACCTCGTAAAAGAAAACAGCTTCTCAAACCACCACAAACGTGAGTAAAGGGTGAGAAACCGAGAGTGATAGTGGAAAGTAGCTCATAGCATAAGACTTGAAGCGCACACTGTCACACACACACATGCACACGCACAGGGCTTAATGGAACGGTCTCTCTCTCTCTCTTCTCTCTCTCTCTCTCTCTCTCTCTCCCCCCTTTTTCTCAGCGTGTGACCCACACCACTTCCTCTCAGTGTCTACGTGTCTCGGCGATGACCACTTCCTGTTTGCTGCTACACTCTACACAGCCCGTGCAGCTAGCACGACTATACACATTATAGTTGACAAACACAAAACCTTGAAAACTTGAACGAAAATGTCTGCATATAATCAGTGAGGTTTTGCCTCACAGACACACACAACCCCTTTATGATGAAAAGGGGTACCTGCATTGATGTTAATGCTTATTAGCACACATAAAACACACACACACATACACACACACACACACCACACTACTTGCAAGTGGTAGAAAACTCTTGTACGCACACATATTACACACAACTCTACTACTTGCACACAATACAAAAGTCAAACACACACATTCTGTTTGCACACACACCATTTAACACGCACGCACACACACAAACACACTTGACACAAAACTCTTGGGTGGAGGAGGGGGGTGAACAAGGTGACAGGGGAGAGCCAGGCTGGAAGCAGAGCATGAAAGGGGATTCAGTGATGCAAGCGGTTTATTTTTATGATAAAATATTGTACATATATATATATACAGTAAAAGCTTAGAGTTACAGGAATATTTAGTCTAATATATTGTCCCCTGTGGCTCTCAAAAGACGTTAAGCATTGGGTATAGTTATAGTTAAATAGTGTTGTTCACGCCCCCTGCATGTGTAGCATGGCATGGGTGTGTAAACAGAGGATGTGGAGGGTAACATGCTGTAAGCAGAAGCTAACACGATGCTCTTTGTGTTTGGATGGTCCCTGGGTACAATGGTAGCTTACATTAGCATCCATTAGCTGCCTTAATTACTGCAGACCTTTGTCCTCCTTGGTCTTACAGTTTGGTCTCACCGCCATTATTTCAACAACTTATCGCTGAGGCAAGACAAAGTGTGACGTAGAACCTTGTCTAAGAGTTTATTTGTAGTCATACCATGTTCTGGGTGACTACTCTTCTCTGATTGGCTGGGAAGTGTGCGTAAAAACCATTTATACCACGGTCAGGGGGAATAGTCTTTTCTGTCCGACAGGTGTGTTAAAACAGTAGTTTGGCTCAAGTCACTTCTAAATTCCGCTGCTAGCCATCGTGTCACCATAGCAACACTAAAGAGCACAGCCTTCAAAGCTTACTTGTCATCAACTGCAGCAAGCACACCTGAGTTATCAAACGCACCAGTTGCTGATTTGAACACCTCTTACAATTTATTCGGAGAACACAACAAATTTGAAGAGTGGGACGCAGCAACAAAATGTATGTAGCCTAATACTTTGTCGCGAGATATACGGTGATGGAGCCATGACCTTCTCTTACCTCACCACCCCCGTTGTAATGTATACTGTACGTCCGTGACCAAGCGGCACGGTTGTAAAAGGGACTACAATTATTCCTTGTCGCGACAACGGTAAACTCTTGCATCATAACCTGATAATGAGAGATGATTGATTTTGAGTTTTTATATTAATACTGTGTGTAATTGACCACGGTGTAAGCGGGATAATCAACTTGTAGGTGTGCGTTAAATGCTAAGCAGCAATATAAATGCGGTAATGTGGAAGACAGAGGTACAGTTAATAAAACTGACGATGGGTCTTGACACTGTCCACACTGGGGCGTTGCTACACCCACGTGAAACCACCCCAGAGTGACGGAGACAAGCTTACTCTGCCATAACGCCCACGTAGAAACCCCCCCCCCCCCCCCACAACCCACACCCCAATGCATACACATGGAGAGAGACTTACAATGGGGCACACAAATGGGGTAAAAGGTAGGCTTGAAATAGCTGAGGGAACAACACAAATCAATGTAGCCACGGACCACATTATTACTGATGGCTGCACTGATGCACTGTGTGTGTGTGTGTGTGTGTGTGTGTGTGTGTGTGTGTGTGTGTGTGTGTGTGTGTGTGTGTGTGTGTGTGTGTGTGTGTGTGTGTGTGTGTGTGTGTGTGTGTGTGTGTGTGTGTGTATGTGTGTGTGTGTGTGTGTGTGTCTGTGTGTCTGTGAGCCTGTGTGTGCATACATTTGTAACTTGTGGTGAAGGCAAATAAGAGGAGAGGACAGGCACAGAGGAGAGTGAAGTTACAGCCCCCGCCCCTCCCTAACAGACACACACACACACACACACACACACACACACACACACACACACACACACACACACACACCCACACCCACACACATACACTCTCTCTCTCCCTCTCCTAACTCTCTATCTGGACTCTATAGTTACTGTGACATTCTGACAGCTCCACCCTGCGCACTACACAATAGCTCCATTCCTCGCCTGTGTGTGTGTGTGTGTGTGTGTGTGTGTGTGTGTGTGTGTGTGTGTGTGCATGTACGTGCACGTTGTGCGCCTGTAAGTACTACACATGGACCGTGAGTATCATGCTACGTCGTTCTTAGCACAGGGTGAGCTGATTTAGTGTGCTTCCACTGGCCGCACGCACTACAACTAGCAACGTTAGCAGCACCCTGCCATTGTCCCCCCCGCGAATGCTAGTAGCCGTACGACTACACGCGACACCGCCGCGTATTTATAGCGCAAACTGAAGCACTATTGCTGTTATTATTATTTCACCGCAACTGCTTAGCTTACCGCATGCCACTAAACGAGTCGCCACCCATGTAAGTCCCGGCCCAGAACGGCTGGTCTATTTCTGGGTCTTATTTGTGTCGATGGGTTTGGGTTTCTGCTCTGGTCTGTTCTGTGTGTGTAGCGTGTAGTGTATTTTTTCCTTCTTTCTTTTCTTCTGTAGACTTGTCAAGTATTTGTATTCAACACCCTGTCCGGGATTTCTGCCGGAAGATGGAAACCTTATAGCAGAGGTCTTTTTCGTCTGTTGCCCGGTGCCGTTGGGTCGCGGTTGAAGACTAAGTGGGACAGACAGAGGGTTCGCGGTCCGAGGCACCGGAACCATCTGCCTCGCAGACATTGAGGGACGACCCCCACCCTCCACTTAAGTCCTGTCTTAAAACATACATTTATCTGCTTTCCTGATTTTTCCCTGAGTTTAATTTGTCTTTTATTTCCTTTTTATATTTTTTTATACAACTTATCATTTCCTACAACAATATTCACCTCTTCTTCGTTACATACAGTACATGCATCAACTATATTGGCACGTTGAAATGTGTGTTTTCTTTTAAGCCTGTTGCTGCCCTTGTAAAGCACTGTGTAACATCGATTTTGAATCGATTGTTCAATCCAAGTGTGTCCCAATAAGAAGTGTGTCGTGTAGAACCCCCCACCCCCGGTTTCCCACGACAACAGCCACTCACAGGAAGTTGCTTGCGTTTCCTTCCGGTCCGGCCCACTCTGTGTGGAGCAGGGGGGCTGGCCAGTGTCCCCTCCTCCGGACTGTCTTGGTTCAGTCTGCCTTCACTCTAAGGGGAGGAAGAAAACAATACACCATAAAGGCACAACATAACTTTTACTTTTACCGAAATATTTTCAGCAAACACTAAAGGTAAATCGATGGAGGGGGGGCGGCAAGCATGAGGCGCGTGTACTTAAGTAACCTAATGCGGCTCACAGTATGTAGATAGATGATATAAAACACCGTCTTTCGCCCCGATTTGGACAAACTGAGGTGGTGTCCGGTGGCATGGCTCACACCACCATAAACTTCCAATCGATCGGGCTCCATTTTGAAGGAAAGGTTTGGAGGCTCTGTTAAGAGGCCAGAAGCTCACCGAAAACGTTACGTTGTGTGTGTCCTATTGCTTGAGTCAGCAGAATCCCTCTTCACGACAAACTCAGCCGGTCACGTGATCGCCTAAAAGCGCTCTCCCTCCGTATTATGGCAGGGGAAGTAAACACAAACCACCCCCTCCGCACCACATAGCCACAAGATCCTCCTCTGCGTTGAAGCCCTCCGTTTGATCTGCTCCGGCACCACAACTCGGTCTATAAGCTAATAAGCATCTCATTTGCGGCGTCGCTCCAACCCGTGCCTTTGGTCGCCCGCGATCCCCCGACGTCTGTCCTTACGTCTTTTGATCTTCGCCGGCCATATTTACGGCTGTTCTTTGTCGGCAACTACCCCTCCACCCCACACCCCGCACCCCACCCCCTTGGTTTTCCCTCTCGTTCTCTCACTGATGACAATGCGAGGCAGTTGCTAAGGTGACGAGAACTGCTTAGCAACTGTCTCCAACCGGGGTGGGGTGGGGATATATCAGTGCTGACTAAACAGTCCTGATGTCACTTCCCCTCGGTGGAGGAACCTAGCAACTGGCTATCGGGTCCGCGGGGGAGATGGCTAGTCGCCTGGTGCGCCGTCCATATGCGACACACACGCGCGCACACACAGACACACACAGACACACACGACTGGTACACAAAGAAACGTTCGTATGAAGAAAAAAAAAAATACGGCATAACGAACACCAGATTCAATACCACATCACATCCTAGCTCCCAGGACCAGCTTTAACCAGCTTAAATGAAAAACATATCCTGTGTCCCCCCCAACCACTATACATGCACACTATTTATACACAGAAAGGCACAGGGCAGAACAGAAATGAACAGGAATATCTCCATACATCTTTGGTCTATTTCTGTCTCCTGGCGGGTTATTTTAGGCTACCGCAGTTGCTAGGCAACCGCGCAGCAAACCAGGGTAGGCCGGCAAGGGGAGCGATCCCAGCGGCTTCAGACAGTCTGTCCTCTATCTGCTCTCCTCCATTGCTGCTCCCCAGCTCTCCCTTCCTGTCTCTCTCTGTGTCTCTCTCTCTGTATCTCTCCCCGTCTCTCCCTGTCTCTCACTCTGTCCATCTCTTTCTTTCTCCCTGTCTCTCTATCTCTCCCTGTCTCTCTCTGTATCTCTCACTGTCTGTCTCTCCCTGTCTCTCTCCGTCTCTCACCGTCTGCCCATCTCTGTACCTCTCCCTGTCTCTCACTGTCTGTCCATCTGTTTTTCTCCCTGTCTCTCCCTGACTCTTCCTGTCTCTCTCTGCATGTGTCTCCCCGTACCTCTTCCCGTCTCTCCCTGTCTCTCTCTCCATCTCTGTCCCTCCCTGTCTCTCTATCTTTCCCTGTCTCTCTCTCTATCTCTCCCTGTCTTTCTCTGTCTCTCCCTCTCTCTCTGACTCTCCTTATCTCTCCCTATCCCTCCCTGTCTGCCAGAATGTTATTATAAGTGTCTGACAGCACATTATGGAAAGGATCCCTCCAGAGAGAAACAGCCTCTTTACCTTTCGCTTGATCGCTATTGTGTCACGCACAAGATGAAGTCTCACTCTGAAATCTCATGAGAGCTTCATCCACATTCAAATCAACTAAATATTCAGCCATGAAAATCTTATATACAACACAAAGCCACGCTATGCTTTCTGTAGTCCAAAGCAACAAACTCTTGCCAAGACTCCACTCTCCAACTCTCACTCAGGCTTCCACCATTTCTCTTCCTGTAACGACTCACCTCCCCTCTCGCGAGATTTCAGGACGAGACTTCTCGTTGAGCAAGACTTGGTTAGACACAACAACAACAAAGGTAAAGACAAACATTGTGGGATTCTTTCTATGAGATGAGCCACTCAGTGGCAACAAGAAGCCCTTTTAGAGGACATACATTGACAGGGAACTATTGCCCCAATGGGTTACATTGGAGCCCATTTCACGGCGGACGGCTGAAGCGTTCTCACTCAATACTGGACCCATTTCAACCATTTTTGTCCACATTAGTCACTTCGGCCCACGATGACAGGAAAATGGGATCCAGGTTGAAAAATCTCAACGTTAACCTTGAACAAAGAGAAACGTGGAGACTGCTTTGCAAACTTGTGCCTTATAGTGCAGAGAAATGAAGGAGGGGCCTGGTGAGGGGGGGTGGTAGGCTTTACAGCGCTGGTGGAACGAGCGAAGCAAAAATGGCCGTCCACCAGACGGATATTTTCTTAATGATGTCATTAAATATACCAACTTGGAACACAGCCGCAGGATCTTATAGGTCCCCCCCCCCCCCCCCCAAAACCCGAACCCTGTCACTCCTTCCGATGACACACACATACACACACATGCACACACACACACTTCCTAACGGCACTCATTTCTTTCTTTTTCTCCTTTTATGAATGAAGTCAGTCAGTCAGTAACTTCTAACTGGAAGTTAGTAAGTGCAACAAAGGCAACGGAGCAGAAGTGGGGAGGGGCGGGGGGATGGTATATAGTTGTTGGCCTGCAGCCAATACGCTCATGCATACAGTATGTGTGTGTGTGTGTGTGTGTGTGTGTGCACACACGCACACATGTGTAACGTACATGTGTACGTTACACATATGTGCATGTGCGCGTGCGTGTGTGTCTCCATGTGTGTGTGTGTGCATGTGTGCATGTGTGCGTGTGTGTGCGTGTGTGACTGTGTAAGTGAAGTAGATACGTAAGTTGAGGAGGTTTTTATATAGTGCCACAACAGAATGGGTTTCAGACCACTGCCAGATTTACGAGGCCTGCCCCTGGGCTCTTGGGGAGCATATGAAAGAGGCCATTTTTCACATACCATGAGTGTGTGTCTGTGTGTGTGTGTCTGTGTGTGTGTCTGTGTGTGTGCATGTGCCAAGTGAGTGTATGTGGACAATGTGAGTATGCATGTGTAAAGTGAATGGGCATGCATGTTTGAGCGCGCGCGTGTGTGTGTGTGTGTGCGTGTGTGTGTGTGTGTGTGTGTGTGTGTGTGTGTGTGTGTGTGTGTGTGTGAGTGCATGCACAAATGCACATCGGCTGTGGTGAGGAAAGGTTAGACACTGAAGTGTGAGGGGCGATGGATGAGAGTGAAAGGTGCAAATAAACACCTTCTCCTGCCTGCGTGCATGCATGCGTGCATGCGTGCGTGTGTGTGTGTGAGCGTATGTGTGTGTGTATTTTTCTTTTCCTGTTCAGGCCTGGCCCACTAACAAGCGGAACCCAGTCTGTCCCTGAACTTTGATGTCTTGGATCTGTCTTGTGACTCCCGACCCGACCCCCCCAACCCCGCCCCCCACCCAACCACCACCCGCGCCCCCCACCCCCACCCCCATCTCTCTGAGTACACACCACTTAACAACGCCTTTTATTTCAGTCCACACCCCCCCCCCCCCCTCTCTGCAGAGGCCGAAGCTGCACTGTCACAAGTGAGTAGTACAACTCTGAGTTGTAGCTAGCAGGGGATAAAGTTGTAACTTTAGTAGTGATAGCAGTGCTGCTAGTTGTAATGTATTAGTATTAGCAGGACTTAGCAGTAGTAGTAATACTAGAGGTCGTAGTAGTAGCAGCAGTAGTGGGTTGGTAGTAGCCAGTAGTATAAGTGGCAGCATCAGCGGTAAAGTGGCAACTATCGGTCGTGGTAAAAGTGAAAAAAGAGTTAGTCAGTCGCAAGTAAGAAGCGTGAGTGTCCACAGCGCAACGTGGAAGCCACCAGGCAACAGCCAATCAGAATCGGCGGCAAAAGCTCATCCTTGCGGTCTAATAGGCTTGGCCTACATTGTGCGCGGCGAGGCCTGTCTCTACCAGGTCAGATGGAGCTGTGGGTCCTCCGGCGGTCTGAGTTGGGCCGTCGGCGCTCTGACTATTGGACGGCATTGGCAGGAGGTCTTGTGGGGGGCGGAGGGGGGACGGGGGGGAGAGACGGGGGGACAGGGGGAGGACGGGACAATACGATGAACTGAAATCAAGTGACGGTCTGGGAAGAAGAGGCGGAGAGAGACAAAGGAGCAACAAAGCGGGTACAAAGTATGTGAGGAGGAGGAAGGAGGTACGGGGAGAGACCAAGGTGTGGCCTTCATTCAGCCACTGTCACTTTCTGCCTGTCAAGACAGAGAACCACAGAGAAAACCAGGCACGCAGGTTGAGGTTGTGACTGACACACACACACAAATACAGACACACGTGTGCACGGATGCACGTGCACACAGACATACACACAGACACACACATGCATGCACAAGTGCACACTCTCTCACACACACACACACACACACACTTCCACGCGCCTGCACACTCTCACACACATACACACATACATACTCACAGACACAGACACACGTGCACCCATGCACACCCCCGGACAAGGTACACACACAAAAACAAGACACACACACACCACGCGCACACACACAAAAAACATTCGGACACCATTCTCTCGCCCTCATGAAGACACACACGTGCACACAGAGGTGCAAGCACACTCCAAAATAAGTCACGGTGGAAACGGCCTCAGGTAGGAACAGGTGTGAGGCTAAACATGATGAATGGCTCTAGTCCACCACCCCCACAACCAAAAACACACCACACACACACAGGAAAAGAACCACAACACATACAACACCACAGGTGACCTCAAAGCATTCCCTCCGTAACTACAACAAGGCGTCCGACTTATGAAGCGTTACAGTTACGTTACAATAAAATCCAACGTGCTCCAATAACTCAGCTCTGGCGGACCTGAGGATGTGACTCTGTGGCCTTACGTCACCTCCTACCGATGGGGGAACATGTGAGTTTCAGAAGACGCTACCAGAAGGGACAATATATACACAATATTATCCCCAAATCAATATTATCCCCCAAATCAATATTATCCCCAAATCATCATTATCCCCCAAATCATCATTATCCCCCAAATCATCCAACCTGGGCTTCTCCTCGTCTGTACCCAGGATTTAGTTGTTATTATGAAAAAATATATAAAAATAATTAGGGGGCGCAAATAGGCTATGACAACCATGGCAAGTCCGTTTGGTTTTACATTGTTACGTTGTTATAACACACACACACGCACGCACACACACACACGCACGTGTACACGCACGCACGCACGCACACAAGCCATCGGTTGTGTGAAAGCACAGCGTCATTAAAAGGCCCACGCACGCACAGGCCTCCACTTTACCGGTGGGAGGAGAGACAAGTTGCGCAGAGGAAACGCGGTTACGGCATTTCATTTGAAAGACCTGCACGCGGCCCTCTTTAGACCGGATATGGTCACATTCCGCATAATATAATCCGCGAGCAGGTGAAACAAGTCATGTGTGCGTGCGTGTGTGTGTGTGTGTGCGTGTGTGTGCGTGCGTGCAGAGCAGGCGGACACGACACGGTGAGGACAGATTACTGGGTCGTCGCGCGTACACGAGATCGAGGTCGAATGTGGACCCGTTCACCCCGCTAGGTGCGCGCGCTCGGCGGCGGCGGCGACGGTTCCGCGCGCTCTTGATATGTGTGTGTGTGTGTGTGTGTGTGTGTGAGAGTGTGTGGTGTCTGCGTCTGGGGGGGGGGGGGGTAAAACGGTGCGCGCGGTTCTACCTGGCTGGCTGGATAGATATATAGATAGATAGACAGATAGATATATAGACAGATAGATAGGAACTCGTACAGTCATCCGCTATAGGACGGCTCCACGTTGACCGTGCGGGTGTCTGGCGGCCGTGACTTTCACGCCGTCCGCGGGCCTCTACTGTACAAAGAAAAACTCCCCCGTGTCAAGTTCACCCGCCGTGTCCGTGGACGTTAACGCGCTCCGTTTTCACCTCCATCACCATCACCACCATCACCATCACCATCATCATCCCTTTAAACACACACACACACACACACAACCCCAGCTCGGCGCGACACGGAAACGACACCACCAGCGCGTATATATCGAATCATTATGCGCGCGTATACTGACACAAACCGTGGCCGCCGTTTTTTGTTGTTGTTGTTGTTGTTGTTGTGCGTGATGACGCTTCGAGCCTAAAGAGGCGTTTATATATAGTTACCGTGCTATCCGTCCCGGCCAGGCCTCCGCACCCGCTCGTCTCCGTCTCGCTCTCGCTCTCGCGCTCGGTCCCCCCTCTCGGCTCGCTCGCTCGCGCCCTGCCGCCGGCTCTCTCTCGCTCTCTCTCTCTCTCTCTCTCTCTCTCGCGCTCGCTCGCTCTCTCTCTCTCTCTCCGTGGCTCGCTCTCGCTCTCTCCCTCTCTCTCTCTCTCGCTCTCTCCGTGGCTCGCGCGCTCCTCTCTCTCTCGCGCCGGCCTTGCTAACGCGATCCGCAGAGGCCGCCGCAACCGGACAGAAAAGCGTCTGCAGGGTCCTAGAGTCCGCCACGTTTTTGTCGGGGGTGGGGGTGGGTGGGGGTGTGTCTGTGTGTATTTGGTACAGACTCTCCACTGTATTTGAGCTAATAGAAGATGATGACTTGACTATGATGACTTCCCAGCGGACTACCATGGTCCTCAATACATGTGTGTTTCAATTACCGCTCGTTGACACACAACACAAGCATGCCAGCACATTGGGACCCGTAAAGTGGTACATTTGGACTTGGGTTTTGAGAAATCGTCAAGACTGGACGAGAGCGTCTGTTTCGCTGGAAGGGCACATCACTGTGGCGTACCAGGTTGGGATGAGGGTGATCCTTTGTTTACCCGAGGGCCTCCTACATACACAGGCTAAATCCGTCCATGTGTTTCCTGAGCTAACCTCTGCTTGGTCTCATTAAAACAAATATGCCGTTTGCGTACGCCACATGCTGCCCATGTTCTGCTCACCCGACCGATATGCCAACCTGAGCTGGGATTCGGGGCATCAATGATCTACTACACACCTCTATTCAAACCCTTCACCCTTCAACGGACACACTCTGGCACTCACAGACAGGCCTGCCATCCAGGTTCAAGTTCACCCCCCCGGGCCCCCCCTCAGGGGGACTGGAAGTTAAATGTTAAAACGTCTTAAGTGTCCTTTGATTGTGCGTGCCGAGACAAATCTCTGAGCTCCGAGGTAAGAGATCGAATTCCTTCGATTTCTCGACTTCATCAACAATCCATGGAGCCCCCCCCCCCTTAATTTCCATATGTACTCGTCAATGTAATGGTGGTCAGAGATGTAAATGTACGCAAAAAGCAACAACATGAATAAGGGAAGAATCAGCCATCCAGACTTTCAACGTGCCAGACATGGACGCCTCTGGGCACAGGGTGTTAACTCTTTGTCCACACATGCCTCCTTAAGTCAGGCTTGTGCTCACCCCTCTCTCTCTCTCTCTCTCTATCATGCAAAGCCATTAGGACATTGGTTGCGCACACAACCCTACCTGTCACCAGTGCATCCATTCAGTGAGTTATTGCTAACATTGTAATAACAGGGTAATCCTGGTTTTCTGGCATCATGCAGGAGAGGGTAACGCAAAGGAAACTCCTCTGTAGCGCTTGGTTGGCTGCAGAGCATTTATTAAGACTTTTTTCTTCATATCACTCGTGTGTGTGTGTCAGATGAAGCTCAACTCAGTGCAAGCGGGTCGGGACACGTTGGGTCCTCTTATCCACGCTGGGTAACAGAACTTGGTATAAAAGGCCCCAAAAATCCCTTTTTTTTTTGCTTAAGCCATGTGTGTGTTAACTCTTCATTAGTGGGAGGGAATGGGGAACGTAGTAGAGACAGTAGAGTGACATCACTCATTCGTAATAGAGATGAAAAAACAAAAAACCAGCAGATTGGCATTGCGTAGATGAGTTCCTTTTATTGGTGTGCTTATAGTCTAATTAATAGATACTATAATCACACATGCACACTCCCACCCCCCCTCCCCACACACACACATACACACACACACACACACACACACATACACACACACACACACACACACACACAGTGTCTCTGGAGGTGAAGAGAGGTGTATGCAGCGAGGCCAAATACGTCGCGTGTGTTCGCCGTGTGTGTGTGTCGCGGGTCCACAGCCAAAAAGCAAAACGAGACGCCTGTCGAGCACATAAAGACGGAGCGTTCATTGTTTGTGGAGTTGGACAGACGTGCCGTCACTCCGCTGCACCATAAATAGGACGAGCGATGGAAAAGCGCAGCGCGGGGAGAGCGATGCTGCCAGCTCCCTGCAGAAGAGGGGGGGGGGGGAGATTGACAGCTACTTTGGCAGGGTTCTGCCAGCTAAACGTGTGCCCTCTGCAACCCTCCCGAGGGTCCTGAACAGGCAGCTCGGTGGGCTGGATGGAGTCCAGGAAGCGGAAGCGTCTGTGTGTGTGTGTGTTGGGAGGGGGGAGGCCCGAAAGCCAAGGTCTGTCTGTCTTTCTGTCCTCTGGCTGACTCCGCCGACATCTTGGTGGATATACTGTATCGGTGGTCTGCTGACCTCAATGAGGTCAAGTGTCCCCCTTCACTTGAGGGGAAACCCGTTGTACTGGAGATCCAATAGAGCCCTCCTGCCTTCAGCCACCTCTGCTCCACCCAGAGAATACAACCGCAGGCAACAATGCAGAAAATGTTTAATCAGAAGAAATAGATATGATGTAGTACCAAAAGATACATATATGCATCATTTTGATAAATATACTGTATATGAATACTATATTACAAATATAACCAAAAATAATCAATATCAATATTCAATATGAGAATTTCTGAGTTTATTGCCAAGTCAGTTTATTTAAAGAGCACATTTAAAGGCAACAAGCGTTGTCTTTAAATGTTTACCAAAGTGCTTTACAGAGAGATTAACACAGTAATCAATCAAATATAAAAACAGACATAAATAAGAGGACATATGTAAATTAATAAAAGCATAGAATATCATAATGAAATTATCAACACAAACAGCATTACACAAACAACAATAAAATACAAACAAATAAAAGGCGAATTGTGGTCAGGAATATCTTCACGATGGCTAATTTACGAGAAGAGATGAGTTTTTAGAGTTTTAAAAATATCAATGCAGAGGGAAGATCTAATTGTTTGTGGCAAACTATTCCACAATTTAGGGCCAACAACTGAGAATGCTCGGTCACCTTTAGTTTTTAATTGGGGGCGTGGAATGGAGAGTAGTGATGGGTCTCCAGATCTAAGGGGTCGGGAGGTGGAATAGGGGATGAGCAGCTCAGAGATGTAACCTGGAGCCAGTCCATGTAGTGCTTTCAAAACAAATAAAATCATTTTAAAATCGATTCTGTACTTCACTGGTAACCAGTGAAGAGAGATCAGTACCCGTGAGGAGTCTCGCTGCTGCATTTTGAACCAGCTGCAGGCGAGATAGGGCTGACTGACTGATTCCAGCACAGAGAGAATTGCAGTAGTCGAGGCGAGAGGAAATAAAAGCGGGAACTATAGTCTCCAAGTTTTTAGTGGACAGGAATGACTTTAATTTTGCAAGTGATTTGGCTGAGTTGATTTGTTTATCAAATTTTAAAGCTGAGTCAAAGATAGCACCAAGATTCAGATTCAAGATTCAAGGTTTAAGATTTCTTGCGTGGGACTTGAAGTTCAATGACAGAGGCCCAATGACATTGATTGTGGCTCCAGAGTTGTCTGCAGGGCCGAAGATTAGGACCTCAGGTTTATTACGGTTTAGCTGAAGGAAGCTATTTGCCATCCATGATTTTACATCCTCAATGCAATTCAGAATGGATGTTTACACTGCATGGCTCACAAGGATTCAGCAGCTGGGTGTCAGTGTAACAATGGTAGGAGATATTATATTTTCTGAAAATAGACCCCCAAAGGAAGCAAATATAGGTAAAATAAAATAGGGCCGAATAGAGAGCCTTGTGTTACTCCACAGGAGATGGGTGCAGAGGAAGAGGACACATTATCAATCCTAACAGCGGCTGATCAGTCCTGGAGGTAGGAGGCAAACAACTGAAGGGCCAGTCTCTGAATGCCAACAACATGCTTCAGGCGGTCCAAGAGGATGGAGTGATTGACTGTGTCGAAGGCGGCCGAGATATCTAAAATAATTTAAATAGTGTAATTACCTGAATCTAAAGACAAGAACAAATCGTTACCCTCAGGAGAGCAGACTCTGTGATTGAAATTTGCCCAGTACGCTGAATTTGTCCAAGAAGGAGATGAGTTGAGAGAAAACTACTTTTTCAAGGATTTTGGATAAAAAACGAGAGCTTGGAAATTGTGAAAATATTATTCACCTACCCCACTCAAAATTAGCCTTGTGACACAGACAGAGTTCAGATTCTGTTTGTCGCCTGAGATCAGTGAGGCCAGGCTTCAAGCTATCAGTTTGTGTCTGAACGACCAATCAGTGTCCTACTGTGGCAGCTACGGGGGCGTGGTTTAGGTGTGATGACAGCGAGAAGCAACTGTTTGTTTGGAAACAACAATGGCGATAGACAGATGGTTCATCCAATCACCTGCCAAGGATTTTTTGAAAGTGCCAGCCCTTTTCCTAACTGTTTCCAATGACGTCTTCCCAGATGGTTCTGTGAAACAAACCATCTGGGGCGTCAAGTGAACTCAACATACCCCCACAAAAAATGACCGACTACAATTGGTGATTGGTGAACTAATTACCGAATGTAATCTATTGTTGCCTGTAGAAGGCTGGAAACGGCTTGCTGGATCCTCCACATCCACCGTTTGCGCTCTGAAAAGGATTTTGTAAGCGGAACATTTTCGGAACATTTACATCACCTCATTACACCACACACTAAACCAGTGACACCACCTTCACCGCTAATGGTGTGATGTAGGAGTAACGGCCACTAATGTAGGCCTACATGAACATGCAGTAGACAGACAAGCGGTAACAAGGTGTTTTGGTGTGAAATTATGTTTATTTATAGAACAGCGATCCACACTTGAAATTACAATGTGCCTTGTTCCCGCACATGCACGCATACGCCATACACACACACACACACACACACACACACACACACACCTAAGTACTCATAAAATCAGTCATCATTCAAACTCAGTCATTTGTTCACTGATTTATTCAGTCATCCATCCATTCAGTCAGGTATTTGGCGTCAAATGGACAGCACCGGGAGGAGAATGCTGGCTTCTGCTGTCCAGCAAATACAGGCAAGGGGGATGCATAATGGTCTTTATCTGGGGAGTCAATGTCCAATATAGTTGGTTGTTTGGATGTTTGGAACACACGCTCATGGACTTGCCATGTGGTGAGGACTCAGCAGCAGAGGTGCATGCTGGGTAACCACATGGCACACTGTTATTAGGATGCCTACATTACAACCAGGTGGGTGTGAGGTCGTAAAATAAAGCGACTGTGAGTGTCCGCCCAGATGTCTGATAGATCGGCCAGCAGTGGGTTCAGCCCAGCAGGGGGTGGGGATGACCTAGACGGTGGCTACGCCTACGCCCACTTGTGTTGTCACAAGTGGATTGATTCTGTAAAGGCTCATAACGACGGATCAACCCCCAAATCAAATAAAAGATATAGGAGAGATAGGAGATCAAGTTTATCCTGACTGCTTATTCCGACCACATGGCAAAATATTCCCACACGCAGTTTACACAAGACATGCCCATTTGCCAGGGACAGGAAAGTAAGAAAACGTTGCATAACTACTATGACCCTGTTAGTGGTCTCTACTCTTAGTACCGGTGTTACTAATAAATGGTAGCAATGTGAAGTCGTACTGACTGCCACAAACCACACGAGAAACAGTGGTAGTAGCCTCACCCGTACAATACTGACTAGTACTCACGCACATGCACACACACGCACACACACACACACTCAGACATGCGTATATACATACGAAACACGCTCAAATCAGTGGCTCCACACCAACACACCGAATAAATGTCCAAAGTCAAAATCAAACGCAACAAAAGTCCGAATCAAAATCATCAAAAGCAAGGCAATAAATACTGAGCACACAGTGCCGATTACAGAAAAACGAAAAAAAACAAACATCCAACAAAAAGACTCTGAAAGCCATTCGTCCTTGAACCGCACCGTTTCCTTCTTACTGTGGAGTCAATTTTCTGTCCTCAATACATCACAATATCCCTTGACCTATTCTGTACACAATCTGTTTTTTTTGTCCCTCTCCCTCTCTCTCTCTCTCTCTCTCTCTCTCTCTCTCTCTCTCTCTCTCCCTCTCTCTCTCTCTCTCTCTTTCACTTACACAAGCCACCGACAGCTTCTAAGCACAAAGCGCATGACCACGGCACAACACCAGCAGGATTGTAGAAATCCCCAAATAAGCTGCGTACGATCAAATTCTGACATCCAAAAGCCAAACTAAAACCACACGACACAGTGATGAGACACAAACGCGATCACAGTTACACACGTCAGTAGGCGGGAACTTAAATCAAAAGGGGGTGGGGTGGCAGGGGGTGCAGGAGGGGGTCATTTGGTGTCCAGCATCACGATTGGTTGATTGGCAGTGAAGCACACATCCCATTGGCTGCCGCTGATGTGTATATAAATATGTACGTCTTCCTTGGCTGTGGGTGAACGTTACAGTCGAGTGACATCACTCGACCTGAGGCGGGGAGAGAGAGAGAGACTCTCATTAGCTAATCAGCTAATTAATCATTCATCCCAGGAACACTTAGCCTCTTAATAGATGAAATCATTCACTAATTGATGCACCAAACAGACTGTACAATTACACCGTCTCATTGTTGACATTATTATTGAAAGTATTTACTCTGCACACACACCTACACCTACACACACACAAATCGTTAATAATACATAGATAATATGGACACCAACTGGTATCATTGTTCTACGTGTAATCAATTACTTACTGTATATTGTGCTTCCTGTGTTCACCTTAGCCTGCTAAGCATGACAGAGAGAGAGAGAGAGAGAGAGAGAGACAGAGAGATAGAGAGAGAGAGAGACAGAGAGATAGAGAGACAGAGTGTGTGTGTTAGGGGCAGCAGGACAACAATTCGTCATCAAGCAAGTCAGTGTGAGTCTGGGGAAACCTGAGGGTTGAAGTACTCCACCAGAAGAAGCTGATTGGTTGCTGGGGACTTCTGGCGGAGTACTTCATGGCTAACGAGACCTAGACTAGCCTCAATCCTGATTAACACACACGCCCCATAATTGTTGACTCATAACTGAATATATAGTGACAGTTTATATACACACACACACACACACACACACACACACACACCTCTATCCTTCCCGTTCAGAAGTCTCTCGTCTTCCTCCCGACCTTCATCTAGTCAGAGAGTACAAAGTGAGGTGGTTACATAAATATCACAACGATATAAATATGCACTTAAATATAATTTAGATGGATATTTATTTCTAGTTATTATTTTTAGTTATTATTATTTAACATAATTGTGTGCGTGTTTGTGTGTACGCGCATGTGTGTTTGTGCGTGTGTGTGTGTGTTTAGCTGTTTGTGTGCGCGTGTGTGTGTATTCATTTTTTACCAGAGTGCATCTCCTTCACAAGAGAAGACATGGTATGTGTATGTGTGTATTCATCTATGTGTTATGCATGTGTGTGCATGTGTGTGCATGTGTGTGCATGTGTGTGTGTGCGCGTGTGCGTGTACCAGAGTGCATCTCCTTCACCAGAGAGGACATGGTATTTGTGATGGAGTCGGCCGCCACCAGGAGATCGTTCCTCAGGTTCCGTCTTGGACCTGACACACCGGCGGGAACATGAAATGAGGTGACCCATCCACACAGACACAGAGAGACACAGCCAGCAGCACAGAGGGTGGAGAGTGGCAGACAGAAACCGTACTCATACATCATCAGCCTGGCCTAGTCCTGCTGCTACTGTTGTTGTTGTTGTTGTTGTTGTTGTTTTTGTAGTTTTGTAGTTTAAACTATTAGACTCAATCTGTCTCCTATTGTCTTTCTCGCTAATGAATTCTCCCATCCATCCAGCCATCCATCCATCCGGAGTGTTTACCAGCTCATTCCTGGCCAGGGCTGCGGGGAGCTGGAGCCTATCCCAGCGTACCGCGGGCCTGAGTCAAGGAGACACAATGAGTAGGCAGCCCGCCACAGTGCAGTGTCACCAGAGATTCATCAAGACATGCATGTTACACACATGGTCATCTGGGCTTCAGCTGTCCTGCTGCGCTATCACAGAACCTCTGGGGAGGCGGGGGGTGGGGGGGGGGGGGACCAGAAACGGAAAGGGGCGGAGTTACGCCTGGTTTCCACTCCAGTTTTTGGTTATGGAGATATTCTACCAAGGAAAACTAATTTGTGTGAGTGGATGATGCTTTCAGAAGGGGATTCTAATTGCATCTAAGTGTATTTCTACAGTCGCCCGTCTACACAGTGTGGATTTGCAGCCTTTACAGACATTTACAGACACATTAGAGTTTACTAGTGCTGGCTCCAGCAACATGATCGGTCAAAACAAATTAAAAAAGAAGTGAAACGCCCCCTATTCAACCAGATTTGAGCTTGCCTGTCGTCAGATTTGAGAGACTAAATATGCATAATAAGAAATAACACATTGGCTTGTATCCCATGGTTTTGTTGGCGCAAAATATGTTACACTTTTGTGTCGTTCAGAATAATGAACTCAAGAGACTCAAAGCGGAGCTTACTACGGTTGGAAAGCTGCAGCCATGAATGATAGACGTGAGCACATTAGCGCGTTAGCACACTAGCACAGCTCCACGTGTTTGTGTACACACAATATTTCTGAGAGCGTAACAGAGTTGACGGTGTAAATAGATATGCATACGTGATGGAATACTATAAACAACATGAAACTACACTGTAGCACCGTACTACTCGGTGTGACAGTGGCAGTGTGTCCTTAAGTGCCGGTTCATTTCGTTTCATATTCCCTGGTAGATTCAGAGCACGGCGGGTAGTTTGTAGTCTTCATTAGCTAGCCAGTTACCTGTCCACACGGCGCTCTGATCAACTGTAACATCCGATCACAACGCAATCCGATATGTGTGGGATGTGAGCGCCAATCCGATCACGGAACTGACAGTTCATGCACTCATCACATCACGTCTGCATTAAAACAACGACACGTATCTGTGTGTCTGTTCTTGAGACTTCCAGAGAGGAAGTACAATGCACTAATAAAGCTGACATGTTGTACGTTGCGAGTCCTGGTGTTTCTACCTTGACCAGGAGCTCCCAGGAGATGCTTTTTAACGAGACGAAGGGCCTGTCCCTGAGCCCCCAGCCCCAGGACATCCGAGGAACCCAAAAGTAGTGATTTGGCCGGTGAGCAAGAAAGAGCGATTGATTGATGACTCGCTGCCTTGGAAGGAGGACGCCGGCTCTCTGAAAGGAGACGCACAAGAGGAGCAGAGAGACGCAGTCTGGCAGCAAAGAGAGTCTCCGAGATCGATCCTTTTTATGGAGATCCATGACCTATCTCGCAGAAAGACGGAAAGAAAAACAAAAAACGCCCTCCTGATTGAAAATGAAAGCATTAGCAGCCCCTACAGAGGGGGGGAACCACGCGGCAGCACATGGAGGAAGGCCGTCCACATCGAGAGAGAGATAACATTGTGAGCCCGCTTGCCATTGGCCTTTTGGAGGAAGACCCACTGGAAGGGAATGAGAGTGAGAGTGGAGATGAGGAGAGGCCAAACGCATCTGGAGCGCGCCCAGCCAGACAGAAAGGCAATAGCTGTGTGTCACACAAGGGACAGGAACCGTTTGAAAGACTACAAGGCTGCCTGCTTTTATCCTCGTCTCCAATTGGCCCGATGGCAAGCAGGAGATTGAGGAGTTTCTGGGCGTCCAGAGAGAGACACTTAATTGGGGAAAGGGCTCCTGTTCCACCTCACCAAGGTCTAGAGAAACCTCTTGTGAGACCGACGGTAGAACGGTGAGTGTGCGGTGGAGAGATGATGAGGGTGCCCGTGAGAACCTCCAACAACTCCAACGTCAACGCCCCCACCCATTACAGCCCCCGCCCGTTAAAGCAAAGCAGCATCACAAACGGTATCGGCGTTACACGTGGTGATTCCCCCCCGCTCCCCGGTTCTCACCGTGGGCGAAGGCGTCCCGCACGTCCCCGCCCACGCCGGCCAGCGAGTCCTGGGGGGTGTGGTGCGGGTGCGCCAGCGGAGGGGAGGGGCCCGGCGAGCGGCTGGCCACCGGGATTGGCCGAGCCGGAGAGGGCTGGGAGGAGCCAGCTGCCTGTGCCTGGAAGAGGAGAGAGAGAGATACAGATATTACCAGGAGTAATAACGAGTAATAACTTCTTAGCCATCTTTTTTTAGAAGAGACTCTATGGCGTCGCTCACACCAATTTTTTGCTCATATGAGACTCAGATCCGATTTCTTTCAACATTGTGAATGGCACAAATCCCATAGAATGTGATCTTTTCAATTCTGATTTGGGAATTGTGAACACGTAAAAAACGAAAGGTGGCCAAGCTACTTGCATCTTGTCTACCATCAGGGGGCAGTGTGGGCAGGTGAGGTACTTATGCTCATGCACACACTGTAGATCACAGAGCACAACGCATAGACCCGATCGTGTGTGTTGTCACAGAAACCACAGTGTATCTTTACTACACACACACACACACACACTCAACATTGGGAAAACGGAAGGCGACTTACTGCCTGCCTCTGCTCCTCGTCCTTTAAGACCCCCGGCAGACAGACAGGCAGGCAAGGGAGGAGGAGACGAGGAGACAAGTGGGAAAAGGAAATAGGAGAAGAGGAGAAGTGGATGTCAGATTCAGATGGTCAGAGTTGAACAGGAAGCAGACAGTATGCAAAACAACACAACGCAAGGGCTTCTGGGAGGAGGAGGAGGAGGAGGAGGAGGAAAAGGAAGTAGGGAAAAGAGGGTGATGTGCCAAAGAAAGGAAGAGAAGGAAAAAAGGAAAAAGGCGGGAACTAGAGGGAAGAACGTTGTTCTGAGGAGTAGAGTGTTTTAAGGGGTTTCATGTTTGTCTGCTGTGACGTGATAGACTTTCATAGCTGTTTGGGGCTACCTTGATGTGTGTGTGTGTGTATGTGTGTCCATGTGTGACCTTGTGTGTGTGTGTCCTTACGTGCGTGTGTGTCCGTGTATGTGTCCATGTCTACGTGTGTGTGTGTGTGCGTGTCACCTTGAGGAGTTTCATCAGTCCCTCCAGCTGCACCATCAGCTCCCTCCTGCTCTCCTGCAGAGACGACATCCTCTGCTCCAACTCATCCTTCCTCTGCCTGTTACACACACACACACACACACACACACACACACACACACACACACACACACACACACCTTAAAAACACCTTTAAAAAACTATACCGACACCGCAGGGAGTTGCGTTGAAATGTGGATCCATGGCATTAGCACAAGCTCTAAAGTACTCTATTGTAGTAGCCTAGCATTAGTATAGTATTACAGTACAGTCTATATATATATACAATATAGTTTATTGATCAGTCCAAATGTTCTTGAAGCAGACCACTCAAGAATGATTATATGCAGAAAGCGGTGAAGGCGCCAGAAGCACACAAAGGTGTGTGTCTGTTAGTGTGTGTGTGTGTTATTTGAGGACCCTCTCTCTCTGTCTGCTGGTGCCCCTGTCCTACCTGTGCAGAGGGCCAGTGGGCGGAGCTGATGCGGTGCACCTGTGCAGGTGTGGCCTACAGGCTTCATCGAGTGTACTACAACTCTCTCTCATGTTTCACTGTGTTATTTCTGACCAATCAGGTGGCCAATATTCAAAGTCTTCCTGCTTGTGTGTGTATTGTCTTGTCTTCATTGTTGGGTTGTATTGGATTTAATTGATTGTCTTAGTTGAGGTCTGGGCTTCATTGTATTTAATCCAATCTACATGATAGTGTAGATTCTCTCTCTCTCTCTCTCTCTCTCTCTGTGTAGTAGTATGTTCCACTCATCCCTACACTACACTCACCACTGACTACTGCATGACAGATTGCATGTTATATTACATGTTAGTCTCCCTCTTTTGTTACCATAACTGAGCCTGGTCATAACTGTGTGTGTGTGTGGTGTGTTGTGCTGTTGTGTGTGTGTGTGTGTGTGTGTGTTACTGCTCTCACCTGAGCTGCCCCGGAGCCTCGGCCAGCAGGAGCCGGGGTTTGGTGCACCCCTTGTCGGGGCTGGGGGCGCACGCGGCATCGTGCTCCGTGCGCAGATTCTGGATCTCCGCCAGGATCTCCCCTGGGGGGCAACGGGAGAGGAGCACGGGCACACAACACACACACACCACCACACACACACGGCGGGCATGTTGTAAATACCAACAATGTCTAAAGTGTCACAACATGAATTCTGCATGAATTCTTGATTTTTGCTGTCACACACACACACACACACACACACACACACACACACACAACCCATACACACACACACACACCATACACACACACACACACACCACACACACTAATGCCTGGTTTTTGTTGTTACCTGTTCTTCCTTTCCAGCTGGGCGATTAGCTCCCTCTGCTGTTTGTTCACATATCAAAGTTGATACTCCGGTTGGGTATGGCCTGAATGAACACACACACACACACACACACACACACACACACACACACACACACACACACACACACACACACACACACACACACACACACACACACACACACACACACACACACACACACACACACAACAGACACACAGGTCAATGGTCACTGCAGGCTCTCATCTATCTCTAATCTCCATCTTGGGTGCGGTTGCTAGGCAGCAGTGACCCACCCCGGAGGCGTCGGTCTCGGCCAGGCGCGTGGCGTAGCGAGAGATGAGCTTGTGCTCCTCGTCCTGCCGGCTGGGGCTGTCCAGGGCCCTGGGGTGGGGACACACACACACACACAGATGAGACATCCTCAACGGTCAACATGCTTTATATATTCACCAAATCTGGTGCAATGGGATTCCTCTTTTCCATGCATTCTCATAAATGATATTAAATGAATTAGTCATATTTTAGTACTTTTTTTAAATGACAAAGAAGAAGAACCAGAGCAAAACAGACAAGATAAAAGTCTAAATAAATGTCAGTGAGAATGCTAGGTCATCATTATAATTATCTCATTGTTATTTCACTTTATATTGGAGGCTTGCATGTGAAGCTCGTACATGTATGTATGTATGTATGTATGTATGTATGTATGTATGTATGTATGTATGTATGTATGTATGTGTATATTGTATGTACATTTGTATGGCTTTTGTATGGCTTGTATGGCTTCTGCTGCTTCATCTTGTTGGCAGAACAATCCAAATAATACTTTAAAGTATTCATTGCAAATATCACATTTAAAAGGTACTGTTTAAAGTTTCAAACTATACCTTTAAAGCCTGACACTTTGCCATACAAAGATCACATGATGCTACAACAGCAGACATCCAATGCTTTCCAATGCATGTCGTTTTCAGATCCAATCCTGGCCCGCATGCCCCACCCACACCACCACCGCTTAAACCCCACCCCCATATGCACACACACACACCCCCACCCACACAAACCCCCACGCCCACCACCCACCCCCACTCACTGTGGGCTGGTCTGGAGGCGGTTGACATAGGCAGCGATCAGAGCGTGCTCCTCGTTCATGCGGCGAGCGACGGGCAGGCTGGGTGGAGACCAGACAGACAGACAGAGAGGACAAGACAGACAGACAGACAGGACAAGACAGACAGGACAAGACAGACAGACAGACAGACAGACGGGAGACCCAGGGTTTAGCAGACAAGCACTTATCGACTGAGAATCATCGATACAGAACTAAACTGCTGTGTTGACGGCATTGCACTGTGGCTCTGGTTCCACTCATCCATCCATCTCAGAATGCCGACCTCAAATTTAGAGGACTTTGAGTTTAAGTGATCTTTTTTTTTGTATTGTGGTATGAAGGGGGGCGTGGTTTAGCGCCCGGCAGGTGAAACAAGGGGGGGGGGGGGGGGGGGGGCGGAGCAGCGAATTCCTGAGATTTACACAGCTGTCGGGGTTGAGCGTGATTAGGAGAGTATATATATGACGTGTGTTTGCTCTCCCCACAGTAGGAGGCTGGGGACGGACGGTGTGCCAGGAACCCACACGTTATTACCCGACACAATTATTAAAATGCATCTGTGTGTGGACCAACAAAGTGATGTTGACGTTGGTACCTCTTTGGAGAGCTGGGGGCGGCTTGGGACACCAACAAGGCCTCGCTGGGCTGGCTAATCGGGCGAGGAGGGCTGCAACACACACACAGACACACACACACACACACACACACACACACACACGCACATAAATAAATAGATAGAACTGATAGAGTGATGTGATCAACTTGAGCAAATAGGAAATAAGCCATAAATGCCCTGATAAGCCTCCCTGATGCAAAACAAACAGACACACACACACTCTCTCTCACACACACACACACACACACACACACACACACACACACACACACACACACACACACACACACACACACACACACACACACACACACACACACACACACACACAGTCATACACAGACACGCTTTTGAGTGCATTCACGCAACAGTGAATTCTACCGGCCTGTACAAACACCGACACAGGACAAAGATCAGAATGAGAGAGAGGGAGATAAAGTATAAATAGTGAGAGAGAGAGTAGAGAGAGAAAAGACATGTAAATGTGTTATAAAAAGCGGAAAGGGAGAGGAAGCGAGAGAGAGCTATAGAGAGAGAGAGAGAGAGAGAGAGAGAGAGAGAGAGAGAGAGAGAGAGAGAGAGAGAGAGAGAGAGAGAGAGAGAGAGAGAGAGAGAGAGTGTAATGAAGGTTGAAAAGCACTAAAGGCACTTCATGTGTATTCAGACTGAAATGTGAAACAGTGCAGTAATAGCGTGTGCATCCGTATAATTGGTCGGTGGGTACGAGGCACCGCTCACTGTTGTGAACTACAGCAGCGCTCCGCATCACTCTGTGTGCCCGCAGCCCCGCCCACACGGGGGAGGGGGCGGGGTTTGGTCCGACCCCATGACAGTGGGCCGCCGCCCTTCCTCGCTCCACTCCTACGACGTGATTCTGATTCTCAATACTAACGTGTGTGGTGTAAATGTATGCTTCTCTACGAAATCAGCCAGATAAAGTAGTTATGTAAAACAATGTCTTAATACACTTACTATTATATCTTACTATTATATTGATAT
>PIJE02000012.1:100000-105000 GCA_002895965.2 Coryphaenoides rupestris | reverse complement strand
TACCCGGCTCCACGTTGGCTAGTCTGTGCATCAGAGGCACCCACAGGAGACACTGGGGAGGGGGGTCTGCCACGATGTCCAGGAACATGTTCAGGGTCACTCTCTTCTGCACAGACAGATGCACACACACACACACACACACACACACACACACACACACACACACACACACACACACACACACACACACACACACACACACACACACACAGACAGAAAGGAGAAGTTCAATGTACACATGGACAGGACAGGGACAACTTCAGACCATGTCCTCCTGGATGCTTGTGGGTAAGAGCGCTACTTGTTTTGCGTGTGTCTGTGTGTGTGTGTGTCTGTGTGTGTGTGTGTGTGTGTGTGTGTGTGTGTGTGTGGGCCCCTACGTGTTGTGGGAAGCAGGAGCGAGCCGAGGTGTGTGTGTAGCCGAAGGAGGGTCCCTCGTGCACGGCGGTGGGCAGCTTCAGGGCCTCGCGCAGGAAGGAGTCGAACTTGGACGGAATCAGCACCCCGTGGGAGTCAGACACCAGGGAAAACACATCTGGGGGGACGCCCGCACGCGTGCACACACAATTCAGTGATGAAGACATACACACATGAAAAAATATATATATACATGTATATTTTCATGTGTGTATATATATCAATAAAACATTTTATTGATATATCTTTTTTGCATACTGTCGCCTGCCATGTCAAATGAATTTCACTGTTCAGAATGGACCTGTGTTATGATGCACATGTGACAATAAAACACTGACTTTGACTTTGACTTTGCCAACCAAATATAGCAATTGCATGACCCTCCCACTAGATGGCAGTGCTGTAAAGTGCATGACATTGTAATTACAAGCCAATGAAGTGGTGTGACACAGACTTGACTCAGTCTTGTACTTCATAGATGTGGCTTCATTATGTTGTTGTGATGCACAAACAAAGGCCTGATTTGAGTTAAGAACAGAGAAGGACTCTCCAGTGCTACGAAGCCTATAGCGGTAGGAAACTCACACACCATCTCCAAATATATTGTCAACAATTACAATATACATAGTTGTCTATATTTCCTCATCTATTGTTTGCGTGACGCACAACCATAAATAAAGCCAAATACTTGGCCTCCAACCCTCGACCGCCCTCCCTTGGATACAGTGAATCATGCCTTGTGTGGTTGGTGTGGTGTCCTACAGTCTGAGGTTGGTGTATATGATGATAAGTGTGGGGTGGGAAGTGGAGCTGGTGGTGGGGTGAGGTGGGGGTGGGGTGAGGGGGTGTGGGTGTGGGTGGAGTTGGAGGTGGGGATGGGGTGAGGGCGGGCCTGGGGGTGGTGGGTAGAGATGGACGTGTGGGTGGATGTGGAGTGGGGGTGTGGGTGGGGGTGAAGGTGGTGGGTGTATGATGACGGTTACTCCACAGCGTAGCTTGTCCACCAACTTCCCACCGCACAGCATGGACAGCATGGCCTTCACAGAGAGCACGGTGAGCCGCGCACCTGCCTCACTGGAACACACACACGCACACACACATAACATAAATACACACACACACACACATCAGAAAACACGCACACACACACACACACACACACACACACATAAAACACACACACATCAGAAAACACAATCACACAAGTCCAAGATGCACACACACACAAACAAAAGCCGCCACAAAAATGCTAATAAATATCATGTATACACACAGTGAGATAGATACGTATCACCAGTATCGCACTGAAGCCAATATAGAAATATATACATTGATAAATACAGTATAGAAAACAAACATATTTTTACAAATGCCTATGAATGAGCCTGTTGATGCCTGTTTGCATGGAAGAACATGAAAAGAGAAATAATAATAATAGTTAAATAATGACTATAACCCACCACCACCACCACCGACCATGACCACCACTCACCCCCACCACCACTACCACCACAGACCACCAACACCCCCACCAACCACCATCACCACCACCACCACAGACCATGACCACCACCACCACCACCACCCCGACCACCACCAACCAACACCACCACCCCACCTGTCCACGGCGGCCAGCAGGAAGTCGACCAGCAGGGCGGTGCTGTGGCGGGGGTCCACCGTGTGCGTGGTGGGCAGCCGCTTGGCCAGCTGGTTGAAGAGCAGCGACACCAGGTTCTCCAGCCGCGTGTTGGAGATGCCGGCGGCCGGCTCCACGGCGTTGAGGCCCACGTCCCGCACCGCCTCGATCACGTGGTACACGTCCACCAGGTGCACTGCGGTGGGGGGGGGAGGGGATTAGGATTATGAGAAGCCTGCGGTGGTGCAGTGGAGCCTGAAGTGTCTCCAAGTATGAGATGTGATGGTTTTTATTCGGTGAACTGGAAACCACATGCATCACACAGAATATTTTCGCAGATGTGGTTCTAGATCAGGGGTGTGGCCCGGGGGCCAGATGTGGCTGCACGAGCCAATCCAATCTGGCCTGCGAGACAATGTGATAAAATGGATTGATTTCATCTTTCTTATTGATTTCTTCACTTTATCCATAATCACAAAATGTTTTGTTGTAGTTCCTACAAATAACCACTAAGCTGCACGAGTTACAAGAGTTTCATTTGCGTTTCCGGGAGTTCAGGGACCTGGAGATGGAGCTATGTCTGTTTCCCTCACCCTTTTCAGTCAACCCTTCTGATGCGACAGAGGACCTTAAATGGAGATTATTGAATTGCAATGCGACTTCTTCAATCCTGTCAAAAGTGTTTTGACAGGATTGAAGTCGCATTTGGTCCGTTACGGCCCGAGTTTGAAACCGATGTTGTAGATCCACCACATTGTGGCCTGTTTGTAATCTTTCTTTCGAATTCCTATTTGTTGCAAATGGTTTCTGTGATATCGTGATGATCTGGGACCAGATGTACAAGATATGTAGATGGCCGTTGTCGAAAAAACCACTTCAGGATGTGGTGTGCGTGCCACATTAAATCTTAGTCTAGCGATGGGTTTCTCATCGAGAGAGAATCTCTGGAAGTGTCAAGTCAATAATAATCAAATAAATCCACTAAAATAGCTCCCTGAACTCCCATATGAAATTCTTGCAACTCATGCATCTTGTGGTATTTGTAGGAACTACAACCAAACATTTTGTGATTATGGATAAAGTTCAAGAAATTATTTCTTATTTTATAAAATTTATTCTCACATTGTATTGTATTTGTGCATTTGTGAGTGTGTGTGTTCGTTCTCTGGACTCACTGTTGCACTTCTTCTGGACGTATCTCAGCTTGCAGGCCGTCCGGTAGGCAGACAGTCGGATGGCATCAAAGTTCTGTTCTCCTGAAGCACCCAGAAGCAATAACGCAAGTCAGTGAGAGTGAGTAAGAGAGTGACTGAGTGAGTGACGCTGATGAATAAAATTAGGAAACATCGACCAGTCAAGAACATAGTCACACGGAGCTGGGGGCCCTCACAGATTTGGCCCCTGATCATGCGTAGAGTTCAAGCAAGGGTCAACACCCCTCATTTACCTAGCTCCACGAAGATCTTGCCTCCTCTCCGTGCCGCTGACTGCGGCCAGGGCCCCACTGCCCCCGTCTCTAGACCCCCGCTCCTCCATAACCATCCTGGGGGCCACAGGGGAAAAGGGAACACACACTTTAGTTTCCGCACACCGGAGACATCAGCAGCAGCAGCACACTGCATGCGTTACCGGAACACTGGAATGTGTTACTGAGTAACACTGCATGGGTTACCCGGTAACACTGATGCGTTACAGTTGCACATACTACCCACATTTAAATTATACCAAATCCGGTTGACAATCAGCCAAAGTTCCCCGTTAATTGAAATTGGGAATCATGACAAAGAGCAACGATTCTGACCTGATGAGTCTGCAGTATAACTGTGGAGGGTGTGTGGTTGGTGTTTGGTGTTAAGCAGTCATGCACCGCATCTCTCTCTCTCCTCTCTCTCTCTCTCTCTCTCTCTCTCTCTCTCTCTCTCTCTCTCTCTCTCTCTCTCTCTCTCTCTCTCTCTCTCTCTCTCTCTCTCTCTCTCTCTCTCTCTCTCTCTCTCTCTCTCTCTCTCTCTCTCTCTCTCTCTCTCTCTTCTCTTCTCTCTCTCTCTCACACACACAGTTTTAACCAGATGTGGCTCTAATGTTTACATGTGTTCCGCCTGCATAGTCGTGCCTCCTTTTAATTAACAATTCAGATGAGGGACCAGTGGTGAACGTCAGGGCTGAGGTTAGCTAATAAGGATGCGGGCGACGGAGAGGGGGTCTACTGAGGACAGGGACCGCTGGGTATGAGATGTTGTTTTGTTGTGGATCTGGAGGGGGACGGGGATATGGACATTGACAAGCCCAGCGGGGTGAACCACTAGTCAGTCAGACGGGGAACAACACATCACGATAATGACCAAAGATAGAAGCGGGAGGGGGACGGTCTTGATGTTGCCTGGTTGGTTGACAGGGTGAGGGCAGCGGTGCTTGCCATTGGCCGACTATTTCAGTCGGAATTCCTGGGCATCCTGGGCTTGGTGCCCAGGAAGATTGTGATTGTTTTAAAGATATATAAACAAGTTACAAGACTGAGTTCCCCCCTATCCCAGAATGATTATGCTCAGTGCTAAAACCAAGTGGTGGAGATAGCTCTGGTTATGCGAGACTAGACATGATGTAACAGTAAAAGTGAGAGACAGATATCCACACAAATGTGACCACATGATGCACCCAGAGATCATGATGTATCTATAACACAAAATATCTCCAACATAGCATAGTGTAGTGTAGAAGTGTAGAATAGTGTGGTGAATAAGTATAGTTTAGTATACAATACTACAGTCACAATTACAGTTCTGCTACCGTCTACCAAGGGCAAGAACCTGTTCCTGTACATGCTCCCAGAATAAATAGCTTAGCAGGTCAAACCTTAATATGACTGTGTTCTAGTAATGGTGATACTAATGGGACACACACACACAGTACAGTACAGTACGTGTCTAAATGAGGCTCGCTTTGGAGATGA
>PIJE02000012.1:80000-95000 GCA_002895965.2 Coryphaenoides rupestris | reverse complement strand
CAACTTGAAGCAGAAGTTATATGTGTACCCAGGGAAGGCGATACAGACAGACAGACAGACAGAGATAACATGAGAGGCTGCTCACAGTGCAGACAAGAGGAAGAAACCAGTGACAGACAGACACACAGCTAGAGGAAGTGCAGAAGTACAGAAGTACAGACAGATGTGACAAGAGCTCAGAGTGGCCATTTTCTCTTTCGCTCTCTCTTTCTGTATACCATGGAGTTGTTTTTTATACCGTGTGTACCGTGTGTGTGTCCGTGTGTGTCTGTGTGTTGCTGTGTACAGCGCTGGCCCATAGCATACGGTGTATGGTAACACACAACATGTTATAAAAGGTAGGCCACAGTATTGGCAATGCTTGTATGTGTGGTGCAACACTACAATGGGGGAATACTTTTCACAGCTGACAAACCCCCTAAGTCCCCGCTTTAGGAAAGCACAATGGCCAGAGGGGAGCACTTTTCAATGGACAGATGTCAGCAGACAGATGTCCATTGAAGAAGTGCTGTGGACTTTAGAGTGGGGGTGGGGGTGTAGGTGGGTGGGTGGGTGGGTGGTGGTGGTGGTGGTCGTGGGGGGGGGGGGGGGGGGCTTTCAGAAAGGAAATGGATGGATCCTTTTTTAAAAGAAACACATCCGATCTCCTTGTTCAGTAACAGCAAACTGGGCCGACTACTGTGCAGAGAGAGACACTGACATTGTATTACGCATTATGACACCGGTATGTATCCTAAAAGCTTTTTAAAAGATAGATAGAAAGAAAGAAAGAAAGAAAGAAAGAAAGAAAGAAAGAAAGCGCCTTGGTAAGCAGGGCTGTTAATTGCTGTTTCTGTTCTCTCTTGTTAGATGTAAACAAATCGCCCACTGCTGGGGGAAAATTGGCTGTATGTGGCTGCCAGAGCATAAACAGGGGCCGCTTGGGCCACAGACAACCAGTTATAATGATCCACTCTTTTCAATAAAATTGCCCTCCACCACACACACACACACAAGCACACGCACACACACACACACACACACACACACCATAGACTTGTGCACAACAGTTATTTGAAAGGGGTATATTTATATATCTATGACACAGTCAGACACACACACACACACACACAAAAGAGGATGGGGGGGGGGGGGGGGGGTGTGGGGATGGAGGAAAAATGACAACCCTGCACACAAACAGTCCCAGAGATAACGACCTTGTTCACTTCATCGTGTGTGTGTGTGTGTGTGTGTGTGTGTGAGAGTAAGACCCTCCAGGACTTTGCTGTACTGTACACCTCTCATGATGCCACCGTGTCCTCACAGTGATCCAGGTCAATGAGCCCACGGTGACAGCTGTGGTGAACAAGATCTTGAAGCTGTGTGTGTGTGTGTGTGTGTGTGTGTGTGTGTGTGTGTGTGTGTGTGTGTGTGTACTGTACACGTCCCACAACAATGAGAGGGGAGGCTGGTACGGGTCCGACGGTAAAGCTCTCCCGGTTACACGCACGTCTACCGTTCAAACCGTTCTACGTGGTGGTGGTGCTGGTGGTGGTGGTGGTGACGAGGTACCGAGCCTCCCGTTACTTCTGCCTACTCGTGGAAGAGAGAGGAGTTTGTCGCTGGGACTCAGAAGCGGCCATGTTGCAACAAAAAAACACACACACACAAGTTGTGTGTTTTGTTGTGATCACGTTGCTTGTGGACGCCTTTCACTTCCACTCGCACACGATAAAAGGATCCGTCACGTTGCCCCGTAATAGCCGAGGAAGTGGTGTGTTGTTGGAGGGTAACGTTATAGACGTACTCACCAGCAGGGGTTAGTTTCGGCAGGTATGTTCCCAACACCGCCCATCCACACACACACGTCCGTCCGTCCGTCCGAGAGACCGACCGACCGACCGACCGGCGGTGCTGCTGCTGCTGCTGCTGCTGCCGAGCCCAGCGGTCACGGTAGCGATAACGGACCCGACCCGGTCCGGTGGCTCCGTGTGTGTGTGTGTGTGTGTGTGTGTGTGTGTGAGACCACGGTCACTGCTCTCCTGTCCAGCCCAAGCCCAACACCGGTCCCGTTATGATCTCCCCACCGCCCTCCATGCCCCTCCTCCAAGTACCTCCACCGGGTCCCGCTGGGCTGGCTCCACGCTGCTGCTGCTGCTGCTGCCGCTACCGTGCAGGTCCGAGGCGGTGTACTCAGTGTTGTAGTAGAGGGGCGAGTTTGTGAGTTTTTGAAAGAAAGTCGCTCCTCCTCCTCTTCCTCCTCTCCTCCTCCTCCTCCTCCCTCCCGGAGGGGCCGAGCACCGCATGCTGTGGGAGCTGCTATACGATAGGCTGGCCGGTTGACATTCAAAAAGATGGAGCATTGACACCCACAACAGTATACTGTATATATATATATGTATATATATATATATATATATGTTGGTAGCACAGATCTGGTAGTCTACTGATGTCTCTGTTTAACTCTCTCCCTCTTTCTCTCTGTCTCCCCACCCTCTCTCTCTCTCTCTCTCTCTCTCTCTCTCTCTCTCTCTCTGTCTCTCTCTCTCTGGGAAACATTAGTTTACACTTCCAAAGCAAGTGGTAAATAAAAACAAAAATGTAAAAAAAACAAATGTCCACAATTAGATATATTCCAGAATAAAAAAAAGTTTGCAATATTGCAATAAACTATATACATAACAGGATGTAAAATGTACTTACAAATATCAACTTGCTGCAGAATTGTGCTTTTGTTGTGCAAAAACTAAATATATGCAGGAAAAAAAGATATATGGTTAAAGATAACTTAAGGTTAAAGGTCTCTCTCTCCCCCGCCCTCTCTCTCTCTGTATTTGATGTGACAAACTCATTCCAGAGCAGTTGAGACATTCAGCAGCGGTGTGTGATGAGGGACCCAATCTTTGCACAACACACACACACACACACACACACACACACACACACACACACACACACACACACACACACACGGATGAGCATCCCCGTGAGGCCTGCCTGCACGCACGCGCACGCACGCACGCACGCACGCACACACACACACACACACACACACACACACACACACACACACACACACACTCTAGCAGCATAAAGGTGACTGGACAGCAGGTGGCAGCATCGGCCAGTTTTCCGCGTACCAGCAGAATCCATGGCGCCACTTCACTACACAGTATACACACTTACCAACACTTTGCGATCAAATAAAATGGACCCAGTCTGTTTGGTAAGGATTTCATCTGGATTGCATCTTTATTTACAGGTTTAATAGTAATTCTATTGTAGAACCCCTTTGATGTCAGCGACTCATAAATTGCCTGTATGGTGAAAGGCTCTTTAATTACGCCTAATTGTATTTTATAGTTTCGGCATAGTTTAGTCTCGGAACTTTGCATTGCTTTATCCATCAATCACTGTAACAGTTATTTGGCTACACCTGGACAAATGTTCAATCTTAGGCACCAATTTCACAAAAGTACATTCCTTGTTTGCACAAACTAAGGCAATAAAGCTGTTTCTGATTCGGATACTGACCTGTTTCTTATCTCATGTACGTTACAGGTGATTGCTCAGGCTATTGCCCCCCAATCTCACTTCATCACAGCTGCTGCAGGTAAGATTTGGGAGTTTCAAAGAGAGAGAGGGAGAGAGAGAGACAGACAGAGACAGAGACAGAGAGAGAGAGAGAGAGGAGAGAGGGAGACAGAGGGACAGAGAGAGAGAGAGAGGGAGGGAAGGGGGGGGAGAGAGAGAGAGAGACCAAAGAGTTTGAAAATAAGCAAACGAAAGAAAACGCCCCCTCTATGGCATTCCTAGCAATTACACAAAAGTTCTCTCTATATATATCTATTATTATTATATTATAATTAGAGCTCTAAAATCTAACCTACGGCGCTTAAAATATTTTTCTGTGATAGGCTTTTGAAATGGTTATTTAAAAACAAAAGCAACTTACAAGCGTCTTTAAACAAACAAAAATGTGTTTGTGATTGTGATGATGGACTTGAATTAGATTTGAAAATGGTGATTGGACAAAGCGGCATTTACAACACAGTACGAATGCATTGTTTTACTTTTTATATGTTTCTATTATATTCCAGCAGTGGCCCAGACATGAGCTCAACCACAGTAGGGTATCTATACGTTACACATGGACCGACCGCACAGACAACCCCCTCACCCCCATCATCTCACAGCACGTTACCATGGAAACAGGCTCACATCCGAACACCTCGCTGCTGACGCGCATCGGGTACTGCCTGCGACCCACCCCTCCCCCCACCCCCCCCCCACCCCCACCCCCACGCCCACACACACACACACACACACACACAACCCCCTCAACCCATCCCAAGCTTTCCTTTGACAACACACCACCATCCTCACACCACCACCCCCATGTTTATGTTTTCACACTATTTTACAACTACTGTGATTGACTCTTGGTCACTTTTCTGTGTGTAGATGGTTTCTAATGTATCCTAATATAAAGAGAGTAAGACCGTAAACCACATATTTTTTGCTCACTCCCTGTCAATCAAGCCTGCATGACTTCTGCTGCATTCAACACACACAAGAGAATGGACTGAGATAAATCCCAACAATAACATGAATGGTTCTAAAATGAAAATAATCTGAAAGCTGAGCCCTGTGTGTCTGCCTGTCCTGTGACTTGAATTTAATATCTGAATGTTTTGATCATTTGCCAGAGGTCAGCTGTGTGGCTGTTTAGCAGTGGCCAGTGAGAATCATAGAAAGGTCTCCTCAACACACGTCAACACACAGCACAATCAATCCATTCAGCTTGAACACAAAAAAAAGAAAAGATATTTAAGTGGATTGCACTGGCTGCGATGCAGAAACAGATTCGGTTTACACTAGATAGTTGCACCATTTTAATCCCATTAAGGCTGTACACTGAGACCATTTATAACATATACAACATTCTTGATAATATGTGTCTGCAAGGGAGAGGCAGGGGTTTCCGCATTCGAAGAGTTGAAGCAGAAGCCAGATCTCTTCCAACGCTGTCTCCTCAGCTGTTCACTGATTAGTATTGCGTTTTTTCCTCATTCATTCTGCTGTACGTGGTTATTTCCGCGTTGAGACACGATTAAAGTTGTTGTTGTTGGTGGTGTTGTTGCTACGGACAACCGTGTGAGTGACCACGGCAGCTAACCGTACGTATGGGGTATGTTCTGTGCATATTAATCGATCAACAGCTTTCAGCGTTGAAACAAAACCCACCTCGTTCAGACTAGTCATACAAAAAACGACAAGACATTTTTCGGAGACAGCGTGAAATGAACAATTGTGAAACACAATGGCGAAGAAAAAGAAAAAGACACAAGACACCAGCTTAAACCACACCAAAAATGGAAAAACACTAAACGCTTCCTTGTAGTAACTTCCATGCCGTTTGGTTCAGTGGCTCAGGCCCTGAGCGTCTGGCTCTGTGCTCGCTCCTGTGTGTCTGGTCGCAGAACCGACTGAAACCGGAGCTCGGGGCATCAATAATACAGGGATAGATAAGTCAGCCTGGCCACATCCCCTCTGTCTGTTTCTCTTAACCCCTGGCCATTTAAGAACCTATTTACAGGACATTAAACCCCACGCCGTTGGACAGCGCGCTACAGCCTAACCAGGCGCCTGGTGGCTCCACTTACACTTTCACTGATCAAAACCACTCAGCTTCCTGTACAGCCAATCAATCACCTTGATTCGTGGTAATCGGATGGTGCAAGGCAATTGAACATGGCCATATTATGCCATTTCTATTTAGAATTTCTATATATTCATTGTGTGTATATATATATATATGTATATCATATTTTTAAGGCATTTCTATTAAACATGACATGATACTGAGTGGATTGACCCAGAACATTGAAGAATATGAAAAACGTCCTCTGCCCTAGATGGACCGGAAAAATATTTAAATAAAATAAGAAAAGATTGCACGTTCCGTAGACTTCTAAATAACTGCTATTACACCTTCCCTCTGGTGTCACGTGTTCCTCAACCCGTTCGGACTTCCTAGTGATGTTTGAAAAGCATGAGGGGACACATTTTTAGAATCGGTTCATGCTTCAAGCAAATAAGTGAAATCAATAAAAAAAAAAAACAGTTAACGACCATTTAGTACCCCCTGGCCCCTCCAGTATCCAACATCCCAGGATATAAAACGTCAAACCTGGAGGTTATGTACACACATATCTTACAGTAGAGCCAAGTAGTTTACATGTACCTGGTAGTTCAGTGTCTTAAAGGGACGCCACATTTCACAATCAGATAGTCTATCACACAAACACGCATACACACGCACACACACATACCGGGTACATCGGTAGCGTGGTTTGTTTCAGAGTGTACAGATGTGTCCAGGTGTGTTGATTGGTGTGGGGATTGGTGTGGGGGTTGGGGCGGGAAGGGGGGGTGGGCGAAGGCTCCTCTCCAAACGCATGCAGGTGAGGAACGTCCACGAGACCACCGAGGGGCTGCGAGGATTTCCAGCTGTGCGCCTCAAGGCAGTCTGGGTAATAGAGTCTTTGCATCCAAAAAAACAACAAGCTGGCAATTGGGATCTGTTCTTCTTTTTTTTTTCACCCTTTGAGTTCATGAGGTTTTTTTAAAGAGTGAATTCCCCTGTTCCCTTGGATATTGTATAAATATACTATATATATACTGTATATGTATATTATATAGTATAATATACATTGTCCTTGATAAGCCATAGCCTTTACAGTAATGATAGTTGTATCAGCAGTCGTGTCCCATTGGTAGCATCTTTGAAAGAATTTACAGAGATCAAGAAACATAAATAGCTTTAAAAAAAATCTTTTCAAATAAACATAACATAGAGGTTGTTGATATATATATAGTTATACACATGTATAGTCCTTGCTCGCCATCTCTACCCCCGCCCCCCCCGATCTCTCCGTCCCTCTCTACTGTGGCGGCAGTGGGCGTGGCAGTGTTGTACGTCGCCAAGGAAACGTTGGAGGAGGAGGAAGAGATGCTCTTGGGAGCCTGGCACCTGCGCACAGAAAAGAGGGAAACTATTCAGCCAAAGACACACATACGGCAGCATGTGTGAACAGCATTACTGTGACAGCTGCAGAGGATGCACCCCCCACCATCGGCTGTTCACAAACTGTAAATCAGGACTGCCTGGAAAGGGGTGTGTGTGTGTGTCGACTAAACGGCATTAATCAATTAGATTTGATGCTGAACCACTCAAACTGCCTATAAATGGGGCTAGCAGTCGCAGGTGGCTTGAAGCTATCGACCGAGGGATTGATTTTCTTCCAAGACACAAAAATAAGGATTTTCTCGGATTAGACCAGTCAGTTTGATTAACACGCGTGGGTGAAACACACATTTTGTATAATTATCCCACATAATTAATGGATTATTCAAAACAAATGATGACAGTTAGGCATTAATAAAGACATCAACGGCAGTAATAAGATAACATTTGGGTACACTGTGGAGTGTGTGTGTGTTTGTTGGCTGGTTTAAGCAGCCCCACCTGGCCCAAAGCCGGGCTGATTAGTCTGGTGTTGGACCTGTGGTGCATTGGCTAATCAAGGCCCACAGGTTAAACCAGCCATCAACACACACACTCAGGGTTAGCGTGCTAGCATTTTACCACCTGCTCTGGCTACATTCAACTACAAACTCTGCAATGAAGCGGTTCATTGCAGAGAGAGAGTTTGTAGTTGGTTGTAATTGTAGTTGGCTGGTTAACTTGCGTGCCTTGATTGACCACCCAACCCCAGAGTCTAATCAGCCTGATTCAGGCCAAGTGAGGCTACTTAAACCAGCCACCAAACCACACACACTCAACATACACGTATGCAAATGATGACCTTATATGTCCATACTTTGTGTGTAAACAGTCAACTGTAGTTTAACGCCTAGCTTTCCTACCAGGAGCGAGACTTTCGGACACGGCTAGCTTTCTCCTTGGTGGGAGAGTTGCCTGCCGAGACCGTGTGGTTGGGCTCCGCCTCCGGCGAATGGTCCAATGAGACAGCGGTGGGCGGAGTCATGTCCAGTTCCAGGAACATGATATTCTCGGCCTGCGGAAGAAAGCGTGAGGCGTAAGCAAAAATAAATGAATAAAAGGCCAATGGTTATTGGTAACGCCATATCCCCCACGAAGGAACACAACCTACCCTGTATCTAGCATGAGCCCCCATCGCTATGGCAACCCTGGCGTACTGACTGATCGGCCGCTTGTATCCCACCGCCGAAGTTGGCCGCTTCTTCATCTGGGAGAGTTTGCTGAACATTGTGTGTAAGAGGAGGAGGAGGAGGAGGAGGAGGAGGAGGAGGGGGGGGGGGAGGGGGTGTCAGTGGGTAATCAATATCGGCAACATCAGCATATTCCTCTCTCCGTTACTGGATCACATGGTAAGACAAAATCAAATATAACACCATCTGTGGCTCACTATCTTCAGCACCCATGTGTGATCAAAGTGCGGAACACGATTCATGTATTCAATATAACGGTTGGCCCCTTGTCATGAAGGGATGCTATAATACATGCTAGGTAATGACACATAAAGGGGGTAAACATCTAAAAAGACAATACAGAACAGAACTGCTAGCTCTGCTCTCCAATGGGGGCTGGACATGAGTCACATGACTGTGGAGAGGGGGGGATCGATCGTGTGATTGGTTCTCCGCGTGGTCATGTGGTCGGCCTGCATTCATTAGCACACATTATTATATAACACCCTGCTCACCTCTGAGCCGGGACCAGGGGCTGGAACTTCCACTGGTCCTCCTCGGAGTCAAAGGTCAGCCGGTTCATGATCTTGTTCTTCTCCTCCGGGGGAATGAAGTTCTCGATGATCAGGTACCTAGAGATACGCACGCACACACACGCACGCACGCGCACGCACGCACGCACACACACACACACACACACACACACACACACACACACACACACACACACACACACACACGCACGCACACACACACACACACACACACACACACACACACCAAGTATACACTTTTATAATACGCACACACACAGAATTATCAACCTCAGCTTGGACTGGATCGTCAACCCCAGTGATCTCAGAGCCTTTCAATTTACATGATTACTTTCAATGAATAACATTAAATCATGTGTGCGTGTGTGTAAATCATGTGTGCGTGTGCGTGCATGTGTGCATGCATGTGCGTGCATGTGCGTATGTGTGTGTGTGTGCGTGTATGTGTGTGTGTGTGTGTGAGCAACGTGACACTTAATGAGATCATTAGTCTCACTCACTTGAACTTGAGCTCCCTGGTCAGCTCGTTCTGAGTCTGCTCCAGCTCCTGTCTGCTCCTCACATGCTCGTCGTTCACATCCTGGATCTCTGCCTTGATACACTGCAGCTTGGCATACAGCTAGGGAGAGAGAGAGAGAGAGAGAGAGAGAGAGATGGAGAGACACAGAGGAGGCAGAGAGAGGGATGGAGGGGAGATGGAGACAAAGAAGAGACAGTGAGAGGGATGGGGGGTATGGAGACAGAGAGGAGACAGACAGAGAGGAGACAGAGAGAGTGATGGAGACAGAGAGAGAGAGGAGAGAGAGAGTGAGAGAGAGAGAGAGAGGTGACTTTCCATCATCAGGGACTTCCTGGCTACATAAAGATGAGTCTGCACAGAGCTGCAGCTCTGGTTACCCTTGGCAACCACCAGGGTATCATCAGTGGGAATCCACCCCGAGACAAAAACAAAAAAGAAACACAATAAAAAAACAATAGCCGATTAGAGCTGGCGATCTGAGCCTCCAGCCCCCTTTGCTAATGTCACCCCCAACCATTCCCCCCTCATCCCTCTATCCTACCCCCATCCCTCCATCCCTCCATCCCACCCCCCCATCCTTCCTTCCGTCCCGCCCGCCCCATCCCTCCATCCCAGTCCCCCGTCCCCCCCCAGCCCCCGGTCCCCTGCTCATCCCTCCCCCCCAGTCCCCCGTCCCCCCCAGCCCCCGGTCCCCTGCTCATCCCTCCGTCCCAGTCCCCCGTCCCCCCCGGCCCCCTGGTCCCATGCTCAGCGTTCAGGCTGCACTGCCTGTGAGCCATCCCCACGGATCACTGCCCCCAATAACCCTCCGAGCCAGCGTTGGCCCTCAGCCCAGGGTCGCGTGCTTCCACTCTGCCCAAGCCCCCCACCACCACCAACACGACCACCACCACCGCCAGCACCACCATCACCACCACCACCGCCAGCACCAGCACCACCAGCACCACAGTGCATGGGCTTAGCAGGCCCGGAAGCAACGTTTAGCGCCTGAGCTGTTAAACTAACCTCGGTGCGCCGTGTGAATGAAGCCACGGAATCTGTGCCGGGCCACAGTGGTGTGGCTGCGCATGTGTAAGCCAAGAAATATCCATGATCTGTAGGTTTTCTATATCATATTCATATTCGGATGACATATACCTGGTAAATAGTAAATGGATTGCATTCATATAGCGATTTTATCCAACACCCTTACACTGCCTCACATTCACCCGTTACATACACCGACGGCGGTGTCAACCATGCAAACAAGGCAACAGCCAGCTCGACAGGAGCAATTGGGGTTATTAGTTACTTTAATAACCTTACTTACTTATACTTCTTTACTACACCACGTGCCGTGCTCTTAGGTCCTCTACCCAGGGCCTTTTAAGTGGACCTCGCACACGCTTAAAGAATCGGGGGTTACCGTGCTTTTGAATCAGCAGCCCCTAAACTTTGGAACAGTCTCTCAATAACCTAGAGGTCCTTGGACTCTGTTGACGCTTTTAAAAAGCAACTAAAAACACACTTGTTCACACAGGCATTCAGATAGCTTGTGGTATTATAGGTCTTAACTTGTCTCTGATGTCTGTTTCCCCCTGAATATTTTATCTGGTGTTCTTTGTTTTTATACATTTTTGTCTTTTAACTGATTTATTTGTTTTAACTGTGAAGCACTTTGTGACTGGTGTCTGTGAAAGGTGTGACATAAATAAACTTTACTCACTTACTTACTTACTTACTTATTGTCGTTTTGGATATAAAGCGTCTGCCAAATGCCCTAATGTAAATGTAGTAGTTGTCTTGCTCAGGGAATCCTCAACACCTAGCTAGGGGGGAGCCGGGGATCAAACCAGTAACCTTACGGTTGCCAGAAAACCGCTGAACCTCCTGAGCTACTGCTGCCGTATCTGCCGCCTGAATACCTGAGGGACTTTAATTTATTTTAGCTTTGCTTACATATATAATATGATTTTATATCTGAGAATATTTGATTACATTCTGTTGGTTAGATGCATATTTGATCTATACATCCATCTATATATTATGCTGTGTTTTGTGTTGTTATGTTATAACAATATTGTTATTTCCTCCAACATCAATAAAGTTGTCTGTATACGTGTAGACAGACCAGGCAGGGTCCTCACTGTGTAGTAGGACAGAGTGAGACAGTTGTTAAATAAAAGCATCATAAAAGGGAAGGGAAGGGGGGGGGGGGGGTCACATGACTAACCTTTGAACATATTTTAGTTTTTGGTGTTTGTGTTAGAGGCACGGGGTGTTTAGGGTCTAGGGTTCAGAGGTCAGCGGGTCATCGGCCAGGGTGTAAGGGGTCAGGATCAAAAAGGGTAAAAGGGTGTTGTGCATGTGTGGTGCGTGTGTGCGTGTGTATTCATATGTGTGTGTGACTCTTACCTTCTTGAGTTTCTTGGTCTTGGCCTCCACCTCCTGCTGCAGGGAGGTGAAGGTCTCTCGGAGCTCCAGGGTTTCCTCGTCTTGTGCCAACACTTGCTGCTGTATCTCACGCTCCCTGCTGGACTGGAGGACCACCACCACAACCACACAACGGCATCCCATGTCATCCCAGCGACGCCATACATAACAACCAACTAAAACACCAGAACCACACCACGGCTCATCGCTGAGATGACGGCGGTCTGGTGGTCTGTGTTCTTAGAATCGATCTGACAGTTTGTTCCACGTTTTGTGCCATCAACAGCGGTGGAAGAAGTACTGCATACTGCATTGAAAATTATACTGAAGTGAAAGTACAAAATAAAGCATTATAAAGCAAAATATAGCATTCAAATATACTTGAAGTACCAAAAGTAAAAGTACTCATCATATATTGATTAGCTTTTATTTTGTTCATTTTAATCTCCAAAGTAACTAGTAATGCTATGCTAGCTCTGTGGCAGATAAATGTAGTGGAGTAAAAAGTACAATACTTGCCTCTCAGATGTAGTGACGCAGAAGTATAAATGAGTACCTCAAATTTGTACTTAAGTACTTGAGTACTTGAGTAAATGTACTAAAAGTAAAGGTACTTTCCATCACTGACTGTCGATGGTGCATTATTCATTATTAACATGTCTGCTTGGCTCCTGGTTGGATGAAAGGACGCACGGATGCGCTGATTCTAAGTACCTTTATGGTCAACAGATATCAAAGAAAACGTGTTTATATATCGACTTAAGCGAAAAAGTCTACGCTGGAAGCTACCATCCTAGCATACTAATCATTCATGTTCTAAACACGGGGAGGCTTATGTGTGTACATTCACCACCGGAGAGAGGATGTGGTGAATCTGTGCGACACCATAGTCTTGCAAAATCTAAAATAAATCATTTTGTAAATCATTTGTCAAATCATTTGTCGACATTCATTTAATTGCTACCTGCTCAGCGATCTCCTGCCTCTTCATCTCCAGCATCTTCTGCTGCTCGTTGGTGTGATCCGTGATGTTCTTGCCCCCCACCAGCAGCTTGCTCTCCATAGCCTGGGAGACGCACACACAAAACGCGACGCAGATGCGGTCAGGTAACGCTCGTGAGAAAGGAGAAAAGAAAATACCGGTAAGGTTACATCATGTCATGTTGCCACTGGGCACCATATATATATATACACGCTCACAGATGTTTTGAGGGTGCTACGCTGGCAACAGTGTCTCAGTGTGTTTCCCAGAGGTTTAGAGGCGAATCAGATGGAAAAGGCAATCAAATAAGTTAAATAGTAAAGTAATTTTAGAAATGATTGGCAGAAATATCATATCACTGATCCCAAAGATGTTGAAGCCATCGATAGCAATATACAATCCCCATGCTTCTGTGAAAGATATCAAGGAGAATATCGAGTTGGATTACGAGAATATAATGGAAGCGTATGAACCATTAGGTTTCCATAAAGGTTAAATTTAGGTGATAATTTTCTAGGAGTCATTTTGCTCCTGGCATTTCTCCAGGCCCTGCATCTCTTGTTACCGTGGAGATTACAGGCCGCGGGTTTGCTGGTGATGTAATCTGTCTTGGAATGGAATTATGTTCACACACACACACACACACACACACACACACACACACACACCACACACACACACACACACACACACACACACACACACACACAGATCAGTCACTATCTGTCCCTTTCTCTGAGACTTGTCCTGAAGGCAGAAAGTCTCCGCTAACTCAAGGAAAACAGCAACAGAGAGAGAGAGAGAGAGAGAGAGAGAGAGAGAGGGACAGAGAGAGAATATAATGATAGAGAGGAGTGGTATTAGTGGGAAAATTTGGAAAAAGACAAAGACTTTGAAGAAGGGATGGTGGCTAAAAGATGGAATGAGGCCCAAAAAAGGGTTTGCTTGGATGGGTCACATTCCAACCCCAGGGTACGACACACACACACACACACACACACACACAAGCGTTTCTGCTTCGTGTGTGTGTGTATAAATGGACAGAAAAGATGCTTAGTGTACAATAGACCAAGAGAAACACACAGTTGACATGCGTGCATGTGTGTGCGCATGACACACACACACACACACACACACACACACACACACACACACACACACACAGACGCACGCACGCACTCACGCACACACACACACACACAGTGTACAGTGATGTCCTCCAGTGAGAATGCATCCGCAGCAGGTCTTTACAGAAAGCCTCTTTGTTCACTGCTGCCTTTGTGTGCTGTGACGTGTGTGTGTGTGTGTGTGTATGTGTGTCCATGTAGACACACATACACACACTAGTTTGTGATGTGCCATAATCAGTAAGCTTCATTAAAGGGCTGATTCATCTATCATGGATTCTCTGCGTAGTCTCTCTCTCTCTCTCTCTCTCTCTCTCTCAATCCAGGTGGTTCTGTGTCTGTCCTTCTCTGTATCATATAGCCTAGCCCCCCCCCCCCTCCTGTTCCGGATAGACCAGTTTTGTGCAGGCAGTGAAATGGACATCATCAGTGGAGCATTTTGGTTCGCAATTCTCATCATGGCAAATGCAGTACTCTAGTAAAAGATGCCCACTGGTTTACGTGTTTTAAGATTTGGCAAAACAGCCAAAACAAACCGAAGTAGACAATCGTTCTATATTGTTTTGATAGCCTATTGTCTATGTCATCCCTGCTTATGGTATAAATTCGATTGTAGCGAGGTCGCGTCACAGCCTATCAGACACGTGACTCATTACCAGATTAATATTCATGAGCAAGCTTGGCCTTTTGCGATGAAAACATCTATTTGTATATTTTTCCTTTTTTTTTTTTCTCAGGGACATTTCCATGGACAACTCCAGCCAGGGCCAGGCCACCAGCAACGGGTGGAAAACGGGGACATCTGGTTGCACTATACGCTACATGCTAAGCCATGCTAGCGTGCAGCGCGGGACAATTAACAAAGGTGCTAGCTGTTACATTTTTATTAGTTTTGGTGACTTTGGAGCATAAAAGCTTCTTTCAAATCAGTGCTTTACAACACAATTAGCTGCTGTGTGTGCTGTTTGGCCAAGTGGACACATGTGTAGCTGTAATGAAAGCTGGCTGTTAATCCATTAATGGCACATTATTGGAAAGCGGTAGCTTGCAAAAACGTCAGCTGTCGCGTTAACGGGCGGAACAAGACGTGATTGACGCACATCGAGTCAGGGCTATTCTTAGCCGCAAAAAACAAGGCGTGTTGGCCGACACCAAAAACACACACGAGAAAGTAGATTCTATCCTATT
>PIJE02000012.1:50000-75000 GCA_002895965.2 Coryphaenoides rupestris | reverse complement strand
AATGAACTTGAATCGGTGGGCGCAACCAGTCCTGCAAGCGGCGACCTCACACTGGCTTTACATTCAACGAGTAGCGCTGTAATACACAATGTGCAACACACAGGCTTGTGTGTCCTTGAAGCACCCTGTGTCGTGATGATATTGTGAAGCTGGAATGGTCATTAGTCAAATGTCCAAGGCTACCACAGGGGGCCTCATTCGCCACCAGCGTATTCGCTTTGTTACAGGAGAGAGAGAGAAGGGGACACCCTCTGTAACGCACACAAGATTAAAAAGACAAAGGAACAATTGCTTCCCGAGCTCCTGTATATGAAGTATCGAGGGACTCTCAAATGTGGTGTAAGCACTCTTGTCAGAACTTATTTGCCGAGCGTGAACTCGTGTTTTTCGTGTTCTCTCGTTCACAAAAGGGAGCTCAGCGCTTCATCGGAAGCGTTATACCTAAAAGCCCAAAGGTTTGTGTCGGTGTGTTACAGGTTCAGCATTTGTGCTAACGAAAGAAAGAAAGCGTCCTTCACACCGCGGGCACGCTCAGACTCTTCCCTGAGTTATTTTCTGGAATATCAGCATTATGTGCCCTACGGTGTGTTATTCTGTATCGGTTGGATGAGTCTTGCGTGCGACGCCGTTGGCTGCAGAACAATAGACTGCAGTCTGCCATTCTGCACTGAGTGACTTATTGAATTGATATGGGCATATCAGTCATTAAAGCAAGTCCCACTACACCACTGTGTGTGTGTGTGTTTGACTGTGTGTGTGTGTGTGCGTGTGTGTACATGAGTATTTAAGACAAGTGAATGTGTGACGTAGCAGTATACTTATGTGTGTGTGTGTGTATGTGTATGTGTGTGTGAACACATACGCGTCAGCTTTTCACCTTTAAAACTCCACAAAAGATAAAAGACGTGTGTCTTTAAGAAGACATTTCTTAAATGTATGGAATTTGTGTTTTTATTGGCTTACGTTTACTACATGTATTTAATGGTTTAATTTCCTTTTCTCTCTGCATCAACTGTGAGGGGAAAATGACTTACTTCCTTAGTCATTTAAACAGGGGAGACAGATTTATGGCCTGGCTGGGACCTGAGTCTAGCAGCTTAACTCACATGATCTTCTCCTAAGCTACACGTCTTTGATGATGACTCCAAAGATTACACAGATCCACTCGTCTGTGTGGTAGAGAAATGTGTGTGAGAATGTTTATGTGTGTGTGTGTGTGTGTGTGTGTGTGTGTGTGCTATGTTTATGTGTGTGCTATATGTGTGTGTGCATCTATTGCCACCCTGGGAAAATGTGTCTCCCTGTGAACATGTGACTTGCAGGGCTGCATACTAAATTGGAGAGGCTTGACTTCCATGGAGTATGCTAAGGATTTATTTCTGACTGTGAGGTGGGGGGAGGGGATCTGACGCTAATAACACTAAAATCAAACCTCAGTGACAGCATTGAACACAAATGACACCGTGTGAGGTCATTTGCCGTGTGCTGGGAAGTGAGTGACATCACCTGGAACGATTTTAGCCCATCACAAAGTGCTTATACATGGGTTTCATCAGCCAATGGGTTGCTCAAGCTTGACTTTAGCATTAGCTTCCCCTTCATGGCTTTTCCACCCTCCGGCTCACCTTGTACTTTGCGGTCAGCTGTTCGGCCGCCTGCTGCTCCTTCCTCAGATCCCCCATCATCCTCTCCTTCTCTCCCAGGAGCCTCTGCTTCTCCTCCGCCAGCAGGGAGCGGTCTCCCCGGATGGCCTCCTTCTCCTGCTCCAACCGCTGCTCCTCCTGCTTCACGTACTCCCGCGCCTCCTTCTCCACCTCCTCCTCGCCCTCCGTGTCCTCCCCCGCCTCCCTCTCCCAACCCTCCTGGCCGCCGTCCCTCCCCTCCCCCACCCCCTCCACTCCCCCCTCCTCCTCCTCCTTCCTGTGCTTGCTCCGCCCCTTCCTGTGGTGGAGCTGCGCCCGGAGCCGGGCGATCTCCTGCTGGAACTCGCGCAGCAGCGCGTCCTTGGGGTCCTCGTTGACACGCGGCTGGTTCTGGATGTTCTTGGCGCGGTTGGCGTAGCGCAGGGTGGTGAGCGTCTCATCGTAGTGCTGCGGGGCGGGGCCCAGCGTGGCCACCATCACAGTGCGGGCGTTGCCCCCCAGGGAGTCCTGCAGCAGCCGGGTGAGCTTGGAGTCCCGGTAGGGCACGTGGCCGCTGCGCCCGTCCGCCAGCGCCGAGATGACGTTGCCCAGCGCCGACAGGGACAGGTTGATCTTGGCCGCCTCCTTCAGGCGCTCCCCGCGCACGCCCGTCTTGGCCTGCCGCTCACTGCCCGCCAGGTCCACCAGGTTGAGGCGGCCCACCCGGATGTGCTGGCGGCCGTCGGGCCCCGGCTGGCTGCACTCCACCGTGATCAGGAAGAGGGTGTGCGAGCGCGATGAGTGCTCATTCATGTCGGTGGCGGCGACGGCCCGCGCCTGGTTGCCCACGTTCATCACCTCCTCGATCTCCTTCACGCTCTTGCACACGCACGACGTCAGGTCGCGCACGTACACCCCCGTCTCAGGGCTCTCACGGAGCTCCCGGGCGCCGGTGTGGCCGGGGTCCAGCAGGTCCCGGACCTCCTCCCTGTAGATCTCCAGGTAGGAGGCCCGCACCAGGTACTGCCTGTCGGACTGGGAGCGGGAGATGTGTGTGAAGATGTGATCAAAGGCGTTGGGGATCACGCCCCGTTGGTCGGGGTCCATCCAGGCCCCCTGCATGGTGTACGTCTTCCCCGTGCCAGTCTGTCCATAGGCAAAAATGGTGCCGTTGAATCCCGCCAGCACAGAGTCAATGAGCGGCCTCACGCTCTCGTCGTAGAGGTCTCGTTGTTTTGAATTGGCGTCGTAAACCGCGTCGAACGTGAACGTCTTCTGGGGCTCGCTCGGCGGCGCGCGGGGGTTTCGGAGGACCACCTGGCCCAGCCGCAGGTCCATCTCCACGATGCTGCCCGCCGACACGCCGGCCTCCTCTCTGCGGCTCAGCGGGCGGCAGCGCACCACCACCTTCACACACTCGCTGCTCTTATTTTTCGACATCCTCAGTGAATCCTCCTCCCTTCGCTCTGTGAAGGAACACGATGACAACGTCTCGGCCTCGCAACACAAACACCGCCACCTTCTGAGAACAGCCCTGGGATCGAACCTAATTATGCATCGGCTGTTTAACGTATATAATGAGACAAAATGACCTGAGATAGTCTATGTGGGCTTACGCATCGCAAAGGAATATGTCTATAGGCTACTGTCGCATTCTGTTTCTGTAATGGTGCGCCTACTGGTTCCGATGGTTCTGATGGTTCTGGTGGCTCCGCTCTCTTCATCAGCACACAGGTCGATGCTCCATTGCGGGTGGTGAAGAAAAAAATACCTCCGAATGGATTCTGTCTCTGATCAAAACCGTTGACAAATCCATTCATCGAAACGTGCCGGACGGCTACGGCTGTGTTTCACGGGCGAGCTAGCCGAGCGTATCCACCGCCGCGTCTCACACGTCCGATAAGAAGAAGAAGAAGAAGGAGAAGAAGAAGAAGAAGAGCCGTCCGCCGCATCTCCTCCCCGCCTTTTACCTTCGGCTCGCGGATGCTCAGTCAGCCCCGTGGTGCGCTGTCTCCGCCGCCCGCCCGCGCGCTCCCTCTCTCTGTACGAGCAGCACGGGGAACGCGCACACGCACAAACCACAACGCACGCACGCACGCACGCGCGCAGTCTTCAAAGGCTAACCACACCCCGCGTTACTGCGGAAGGGTCACTCACGGCATCATGGGAGATGAAGTTTTGCATTTGACTCTGGCGGCAACTTAACACTATATTCATTAAGTCTATTAATCATCCGACATAGATAAGATATAAGTGGACAATATTAATATTACTACCCAACATCATGTGCAATATTCTTAATGTCATGTGCAATACTTCCTCTCAATATTATCCTTGCAATATTACCATGCTACATTACCTTTCATCATGTGCAACATTGTTAATATTCTTTATATCATGTGCAATACTTCCTCTTAATTATTATTATTATTACCCTTTTATTACACTTCAATTATTGCCAAATTGTTTTTGCTGAATGAATATCTTATCTTATCTATATTTTCATACTTCCCTAGACTTACTGTAAATTTGCTAATCTGTTATATAATTTTTTATTATTCTACTGTATTTGGAGTTGGCCAATAGCCGCAGTCGACTTTTACAATTATATTATATTAGCCTATATTTTATTTATTTGAAGGTATGTTCTTAATACTGACTTAGTTCTTAATAATGACGGGTCTAATATAAATACCAATAGGCTATTCATATTAATAGGCTGCACTTACAGTCCTTTTAGAAGTAGATTAGCTGGCATAAACGTGGCTCCTATCTAGGCCTATGGGAAGCTGTAATACATTAGGGCTAGATATTAAGTCTAGGCCTAAGTACACAATATATCTATATTTATAATATAGGCCTACAATTTCGGGATGTCATTGAACTGAAATATGACAAAATACCGCCATCTGTTGGATAAAGACAGTCTGGCACCTCATTGGCCGTCAGAGGACATACGTGTCTGAGTGAAAGCTGCAGACCAGACCAGTGTGAACAAAGTGCTAACATTAGGCATACTCTGAAATGCATTTGGTTATATGAGATATCGTGTCTTGTGCGTATTAGGCCTATTACAAATGTGAATGTAGTTTGGGCTTCTTTTGTGTCCTTTAGTTTCATCTTTCCTCATATTGTTTTTTCGTAAATCGCATGGTGTGTTGTCTTGTATATCTATCATACAAGACAACAACACACAATACTTATCGGTCGATAGCTTATATAACTCCAGATTTACACGAACCAGGAGCTCCAAGAAACCAGACAAGTGGCGATCCCAATCTCTCTGTCAGTGAAGCTACAACTTCACATAAATGAAAGTACTCATCTGTTGACATCTGATTCCTCTGATAATGTGTTATCTCTCTCTCTGTGTGTGTGTGTGTGTGTGTGTGTGTGTGTGTGTGTGTGTGTGTGTGTCTGTGTGTGTGTGTGTGTGTGTGTGTTGTCTGTGTGTCTGTGTGTGTGTGTGTCTGTGTGTGTGTGTGTGTGTGTGCCCGCAAGACACTTTTCTCTGTGTCAAGTCTGAACACGGCAGGATTTTCCTCCACATTCCGTCTTCAAAAGAAAAAAATGTGTGTGACAGACGGAAAGGAGGGGGAAACAGATTTCTCACGGGATAGATAGTTTTAATAACTAGTCCCCCCCACGCACACATAGTGGACTTAAATCGGTACGGAGTGTACGGTCAATATAGTTATTGTGTACAGTCGCTGTAAGTTTGTTTATAAGTTAAAAAGAGGATGTGGGAAACGCCCGTGACAAGCGCAGGAGACATGATGACATCACTTCACTGACTCACAGCTGGGAGAGTCACCGCTGTCATGAAACGCTCCCTGTTCACACGATCGGCACAACAATCCAGTGGCCGTTATAGATCAGAAGATATTCCGTCTAAGTAAACATGAATGGGAACGTCTGAGCCCACATGTCAGAAATAGTTACGCAGTCACATTTTGCCCTCTTTCTATGTCGATTCTGAAACACGCCTCGTACCGCTCCGCACGAGCAAAAACGAGCCAATGGCGCTCGTTTGTTCTTTTGACAAGCGGCGGTTCGGACCAATCGCGTGTCTCCGTTTTGACAGAAGGGGCGGGCTGTGGCGTGTTCGGGGAAACTAGGGTGTCGCCGCGGTGGCTTTCATTCGAAGGCGACCGTGGTCGTCTATTTTGTCTTGTAATCTCCGGCAAGACACGTTAATGTGAAAGGCTCGTTACTCTGGCAACACGTTTAGCCCGGGAATTTGTCAAAGTCGTTTCGGTCGAGGTTTCAGACACGGACTGGAATGGGTCGGGGTGTGCCAAGCATTTGAATTAGCTCACTATTAGTTGGAAGAAAGAGGGAGAGTCGGGAGGCAGAGAGGCCATTTTGTCCCGACTGTGTGGGAGAAAGAGAGCGTAAAACGGGGAATCACTCGGGAACAGATATACTTTTTTCGCTTTCTGCTCTCGTCCTGTAGGGGAGAAGGAAAGGTCGGCCTTGAGGAAATAAACTCGACTGCTTTTTCGCGATCCCGTCGTGACACGTATTCGGGCGGTATTTAGCCGACTAGCCCGCCTCAGCTAACCCTGCTCGTCCGCATTGTACAAGTCAACGACGTGACACGGAGCCGTCCTACACGCCGAGCTATAGCCCGGGAGCTGGCCCTTACACCCACACAACACAACACAGCACACCGACACCGCGGCACATTGTTGTGTTTGTGTTGGTTGTTGTTTTTTTTATCGTTATTTTTTCCGGGGTGAACGCGCATTGCATTGTTTTTTTTTTCCCCGATGGCGAAGAAGACGTACGACCTGCTGTTCAAGCTGCTGCTGATCGGAGACTCGGGCGTGGGGAAGACGTGCGTGCTGTTCCGCTTCTCCGACGACGCCTTCAATACCACCTTCATCTCCACCATAGGCAAGTCCCAACGGGGGGTGGTGGTGGTGGTTGGGGCACACACGTCCACATCCACCCTTTCACGGTCCCCCCCCTCAAGCCTTTGAGGTGCTCCGTGTCGGGCTACATCGTGGTCTAAAAAAGAGTCGGAAAGTCACAGAGTAGAAGCTAGCCCGCTAGCTAGCGCCGACTCGCCGAGGCCTCCCCCATGCTCACGCTTCCCCCACGGAGTCCTTACAGCATTGTGTTAGATTACTACGTGTTAGAGTATGGATGGTGGATGGTGGTTTTATTCAATCCTACCATATACTGGGACGAGTTTCTGTCAGGGCATTGGCAGCAGCGGTGCCACTGCGATCGGGTCAATCCACCCCGGGGAAGGTGATGGTATTTCCCATAGGCTAAGTAGCAACGTCAGCCAAAGCAAAGGCCCATACAAATGTTTTATTTTTTATGTTTAAGCAGACGTCCCAAAAGCAATGACAGCCGTTCACTTATGTTCTTCCGCCTGACTTGTAGTCCGCCACATACTTTCTACGGAATGCAGTATACGAATACATGGTTTTAAAATGATATGACTTTGTGATCTGCAGATGATCATAAAACATTAATCGCAGTGGCCTCATTGGCTACTTTCTATTGAAGCAGTCAACATTGCGCTCATACGAGTGTCCCCCACGGGTATAACCAGGGGTTTGTTAACTTATGATAACCAGGATCTATATTACAGCCTCACCTTTATCATGTGCTTTAGTTTGCACAATCACTTGGAGTCCAATTGCAGTGGAATGTCACCGTAGCATAATTTTCTATGTACTTTTAATGTACTCTGCAGCGATTTTCATTTGCTACCATTGTGTAGATGACTGCCTGACGATGATAATGAAAAAACAGAAAACTATACATTATGTTATGAAGATGCTGCAGACTTCATATTGATGCTTCACAGTCAAAATGCCAGGTCTATGCTATGTGGTTGTTATCTTGCAGATGTTTTCAGCCTTAACCTTAAGTTTGGCAGTGGCACCTGAGTCAAACCCACAGTGCCCACGGATAAGGTCAGGTGACCAGCCTTTCCTCTTTGCTAGTGCAATAATAATTAGTATATGAGTGTGACTATGGGAATGTCTGTGTGGCTTATGTGTTGACAAGTAGTGAGGGCAGTCAAATGTTGAATTGCTCAATCCTTTGCAGATTTGCTGTCAAATTGGACAGAAAATCTGCAAGTAACTGATGGAGCATTGTTATTTGGAAATGGGAAGTTGATGAGTCATGTGAAAGTGCACAATGAAGGGCAATGCATGCAAACATCAGGTTTAACACAACACATTTAAATTGGCCAATCCATCATCATGGGGCTGGCCAATTAAAAGAACCCTTTATATCATAGGGTCTCACAATACAAAAACACACACTTAGTCTTCCAAGTGTTTTATAGGTATTGGTTATTGAATGGAGACACCATAGAGGAAATGACTGCAGTGCTATTTGTTTCGGAGACCAACACATGGAGTATGACTGAATTTATGGGTCTGTATGCATTTGTGGCCCATGTGTGACAGGGCTTTCTCTGACACAGCACTCGTACCTTTCGAGACAGAGATGCACAGCTGCTTCTTAAAAATACCACTGGAAACCCCCCCCCCTCCCATTTCTCATCACCCCCCCCTTCTCCGCTCTCTCCAAATCCCCTCGGTCTCTTTCGGTCACTCACACTATAACTCTCTCCCTCCCCTGCCAGTGTGGATAATAGATGAAATGTTGCATTGAAAAATCATCTTTCATGGAAACTGATGATTGCCACAGTTTTGTGTGGCTTTAGTTGAATCATACTTAAGAAAGAACGCTTTATCTTGGATTTAAAACCAAACGTTAATAATATTCTCCAGGAAATGAATTGAAAACACATGTTTCTTTTATTGGCAATTGTCGGATTTTCCTATTTGTTAGTTTGCTTCATCTTTCAGACAAACTGCTTGCAATACTTGTATCTACAGTGTGCAGAAATGACCAAATAAGTCTACATTGCAAGTAAGATATTAACACACCACTGTGGGCGAGTAATTCCTGTGACGAGAGCAATGCCATGGGATGTTAGGCCAAATTCAATCATTTCCAGAGGAGTCGAGTATAGTTAATATGAGCCATTACATACTTGCCTGTCTCCATTTATATTCTAGAATCTAGAACGCTTGGGAACGTCATCGACTAAGGCTTTCTGTTGTTAAGTACCGCAAGCATTTTGAATCGGATGCAGACAGTGGTGACTCTCCTTTCTAATATGAATGACACCCTAAACCGTGATATGATAAAGACTTCCTCAAACACGCAACTCTTGCACACCAAAGTGGACAGTCAAAGCTGAACCACCACACCAAACTGTGAATGTAGATGCACGAATCCATCTATGTCTATGGCCAACTCAAAAAGTCTCTTAACCAACCACCAATGTCTTCTGAACTTGTTTCAGGCCAGGGACCAGCATGTTATAGATTGGAAGTGGGTCCAAATGCTCTCAAAACCCGATGGCTGAATTTGTAATGGAAACGCACATTGTCTTGCTACAGTATGATTCCATACAGCTGACGTGCACTATATCATACTGCTGGAAAAGCTGATGAGATGCACAGCTGTAGTCTAAAGAAGCACTTTTACCCTGGGGATGCCACGAGCACATTTTTTGGAAGGTCTAACCAATATATGACATGAACACATGGGATGGAATATTTGTCATATAAATATAGTTCCTAAGGCGGTAAATATAGGACAAAGCGAATGCATGCAACAAAGGAGAACCAGTCTATTCTGTGAAACCACACCGCTGGATAATAATGTTCTTGCACCCACATTTACAATCAAACCTGATGTTGCCCAGGTTTAAAATGTTATCTGAAACAATTTCTCCATGTACAGTCCATGTACTTTTATTCCATTGTTTGATTTTTAAAACATGGATCTCTTCAGCGTACTTAATTTCTTCAGTTTCGTGCAGATCCTTGTCCTGTCACTAACCCCCATCCTGCTAGCTTTCGCTCCCTCCCTCTCTCTGGGGTATGTATGCAGAGGTCAGTGAGTCACACTTTGGCAGCCAGTTCCTTCATTATTATATGGGCCTGCCCCACCTAGAGCACAGCTGTTTCTGACTTAAGAGCTGCTCTAACTTGTGGTGCAACCGACCAAGCTGACGGCACACGACTTTGCAGGAAGTGACCGCTTCAAAATCAGGGGGTTTCTTTTGATCAGCAACGGTGTTTCGGGTCTCTTGAAATGTTGTAATGTGTTTAACTGTGGGGGGGACTATCAACAAAATATCCACGTCTTGTGAAATGTTACGTGGTGGTGCGCTGACATTGTTATCATTGTGTATAGACTATTGAATGCTATTGCATGGTAAACTACTTATTCAGTTTACAGTTATATCCCAAACAAGCCTATATTACATGGACTATACAATATAGCATGTTGCACAAAATGTATGTTTGTGAACGACATATTAGACGAATGTGGACTTGCCACTAGTCGCAAAAGTGTGTGTGTGTGTGTGTGTGTGTGTGTGTGTGGTGTGTGTGTGTGTGGTGTGTGTGTGTGTGTGTGTGTGTGTGTGTGTGTGTGTGTGTGTGTGTGTGTGTGTGTGTGTGTGTGTGTGTGTGTGTGTGTGTGTGAGAAACAATTGCTAGTGATTTCTGGCCTCGTGGAAGCATTCGGTTGTTGTTGTGTGCAGAGGCACGCTGTCTAATAAGAGACGCAGAGCCTGCGGATGACACAGCAGAACGGACAAGAGATAACCTCATTGTCTCTCCATGTCACTCATTTTCTACAGCGCTGTCCGTTCCATGTTCTCCATGCCTTGCATCCTCCTTGTCTCTCCCCGCCCCATGTTTTCAGTTCCTTTCATCCTCTAATCCGCTGTTTGTGGCTGTCCATTATTAGTATTATTACTTGTGATCCATGAGGCGCCGTGGCCGACCCAACGGCTCGGGAGTTGCACCGTGCCCGCATTGACGCTCTCTCTCTCTCGTGTTTTGCAGGTATTGACTTCAAGATCAAAACTGTGGAATTACAGGGAAAGAAGATCAAACTACAGATATGGTGAGTTGGATCGTTTTTTGAGGCGTTGCTTGTTTGCCGATCGTGCCCATTGTACGCACCGTTGGGTGTCAGCCGCTCTGCCACAGAGAGTTGCTACCTTCTATTATCGCTGGCCTTTACAAAGGGAAGGATGTGATTGTTTTATCATAATGGCTCCGAGTCCATTTTCACGACAATGCAACAGCACCACCAGCATGGCTAATGTGTGTAATGTCGTGACTGCATAGCCAGGCCTCCATATTGAAAAAAGTCTTTATCACACACACAGAGTACGGAGATTAGATTGCTGTTTTGTGCAGAAACGCATCACGCCTCACATGTCGCCCTCATGACTGTAAACATGTAACATAATAACTCTGAGGTGTACTTGGGAACCGGGAGTAAAAGAGAGGACGGCCATTTTGCTCTTAAAGGGGCAAACGCGTAAGATTGTTAATTTAAAACATCCACAAATGAACTACAATCATCAACAAAATATGACAATTACAGTTTTGAGGTCAAAAGTGAGACAAAAGTCTTGCGGAGATAGTTGCAGAGATATTTAGCCAGCTCTATTTAGTTAAGTTAGCAGCTAGCCCACCTAACACCGGCCCGTACCATCTCATAATACCACTTTGTATGATTTCCGTCACTGCAACATCCGTACTCTAATCTCTTGTCAACCATGTTAAAAAATACACTGAGAAATGTGACGCTGGCTCTAACTAACTGCATCACTTGAAGGAGGAAGACTTGACGACACCCTAGCACAGAGTCATTGTAAACAGTTAGGCGGTTCTTGTCTATGGAGCGTTTGTCTGCTGCAGTGTGATGTCGTTGACATCAAGTTGGGCTCACTGACATCAAATGCATTAGAGCGGTCAGTTTTTGGGGGTTGTGTGAGACATGCATGCTGGGATATGGAGTGAGGGCAAGGAGTGCCATGGATTTAGTAGCACTGATCAGCACAAAATTATCACCAGCTGTTCTTTCTTTAGAGAAATGTATATAAATACTGATACCCTAGCACTAACTTGCATGTTTGCACATCTTGGCATTATTAATAGTACTTAGCATTGTTAGCATTTTGTATTTTCTTAGATGTTGGTAATGCACTCAGAATGGCACTTGCTATTACGCAGGCAACCTAGCAATTATGAAACTCGTTCTATTTGCCTCGCAACTATGAATTCTTGAAACATGCTCTATTCTTATCTTTATGTACCACAGTGATATATTGCTGTCTCTTTCAACAAATGTACAAATTCTAAGTCGCTTTGGATGAAAGTGTTGCCAAATGCCCTAAATGTAAATTTTATTTTATCAAATGATGGGAGGGAGGGAAGGCAAGCAATGGTGTCTCTGGTGATGATCATATTTTTTGGAAAATGTGAGATGGCTTGCTAGTTGAGGATTGGTGATGCAGAAAAACCTTTTACAATGAGTAATTAATTGAAGATCATACCGGCAATTCTAGATGACTTGACTTTTTAGTCATTCGAGACTCAAAGCTCAACCACTTTTTTTTAAAATATTGATTGCATGTGCATGTTGGACTCTCCCCGGTCTAGATTCACCAGAGGCACGTAGCCACTGGAGAATGTGGTCTGGTTGCCAGTAAAAATGTCACTCTGGGATGTTTCCACTCAGTGCATCTGATGTGTTGTCTTGTGCGCAATACATGCTAGAAAGGCTCGTTTGCCTTTCCATTTCCCCCTGCCCAGCCACTACCTTTTGCAGGGGTTCATGCTCATGCTAATGCATATGTTCACCTTCTTGATGTCTTGTTTGATTTTGTATGAGGAAATTGACCAGTAGTACAAGTCTGGTTTGGCTTGTGCTTCAGTTCTATAGAATACGGTGGCATACGTGGAGTGTTGACCAGCCTGCCGACCTGCTGAGTGTCTTGTCAATAACAATGCGTCTCTGTGCAGGGACACAGCCGGCCAGGAGCGCTTCCACACCATCACCACCTCCTACTACAGAGGAGCCATGGGCATCATGCTGGTGTATGACATCACCAATGCCAAGAGCTTCGAAAACATAAGCAAATGGCTGCGCAACATCGACGAGGTGAGACACGCACGCACGCACACACACACGTGCCATCCTATCCATTTTTCCCATGGATCTCAAGGACGTATATTTAATTGTCCGACACAACACGCCACTAGAGGGCAGCAAGTCATGACGCAATTGAACAAGAAGCCACTTGTATCTCTGCCTTTTTATATTCTTATTTGTCCTTCGTCTTGTGACCTACATGTTCCTGGATCGGAACGCTCAACAAAAAACATTGGCCTGTTCTCTGAGAATCATGTCATGCATGCAGGCCACGCATACGTTAATAGGAAACGAGAGTCTAGAATCATACAGCCATTGTCATTTGACTTCTCACTCCAAGGTCACAACCTATAACCCAAGTCAAGTTTAAATGTCCCTCTCAGGAAGACTCGGGCATCAATGACAAAGACTCCATTCAGTTCCTCGGTCCGTCGAGAGGACATGGAGGGAGACTCAGGCTTCCCCCCCCCCCCCAACCAAGGTTCTTTTCAGAGTCGACTAGTAGTCGTTAGTTTCAGCCATTATGGCCGAAATACATGGAACACATGACGCGGAGTGTCATGTGGGTGGGGCGTGGCAGGGTTTTTTACCTGCTAATACAGTCTCTGCCTTTGCCAGTATTTTTCCACATCGATGATTGGCTTCACTGTGTGCATATTGGGTTTTGACGAGTGATAATGCAGTTGGACATGCATGGATGGGAAGTGTAGGTTACTGGCTATATTAACTGGTACTTAAGTAATAGACTACATTGTTTTAAGTACAGGTTCATTGATACACATTGACTTGATTTATTTGAATGTGCAATGTAAAAACACCCACGAGGTTGCTCTGCTGCATCGCCTCTGGTACGATGAGGTATTTAAGTCATTTTTAAATGGATAGTGCTCACTGTTACAGATCTATCGAGTTTTTACCTTTTTTGATGGCTGTGAGTAGAGAGGGGAAAAACAGACCAGCCGGATTAAAATAGATGAGTTGTGCATGTTGCCATGCTAAGTGGCTAACGTTAAGCTACTTAATGTTTTCAAGTGAGAATACTTGAACAGGTCATGATACAACATCAGACTCATGTTGGAGGTTGACGAATGAAAGGCGAATATTTGCCTGACCAATGATCAATTAAAACTCGGTCGACCATTCTCATTGTCCCTTCTTCCTCCAAAAAACTACTAATAAACCAATGCTACGTTTGAAAACTGACTCATTCATATTGGAAAATACAGATGTGGTTCGGATGTCCCAACTCGACTCTATTGTCTACGCATTGCTCGAATGCTTTTAGGAATTGATTTACATATTTTACCGTTTGGTGGCAAGCGTTATTTGCTTGGGTCAATATAGGATTACGTAGGGAATTTTCTCCTCCTCATTCAGTACTGATCAGGGTTCCCGCGAGGTCTTAAAAAGTCTAAAATTTTATAATCCGAATTTTAGGCCTAAAAGAAGTCTAAAATTAGATTTCGCTAGGTCTTAAAAAATTATTGGATTAGGAAGTTACTTCGCGATAACTTGTTCTCCAGTAAATGTGTGTTGGGGAAATGTCCGCGCTGCAAAGTAAGCAGTACGGTAATCAGTTCCCCCCCCAACAATTCGTATGGAAATAAATCAGCATGGAACCAATAATTGCAGCCCCCGGTGAGAACTTAACGGACAAACACCCAGTGCCTAGCAACTGAAAATGATAGTTATGCACATAACTGTAGTTATATGAATGGAGGCGTAGCCCCTTAGGTATATTGGTATATCCCCGCCATAGGCGGGGATATACCAATAGGGGCTACAGGATAGGCTCTACAGGATAGGCTCCTGATATATAACGCGTGCAGAAACCAGCAACCAAGCTAAAAGAGAGGGAAAGTCTACTAGTGTGTCGCTGTCTTTTGTAACCTAATGGGGAAGTGCAAGTTTAACAAAACTTGGTTGATTTAAAAGCACGTTTAGTGCTTGGTTAAAACCAGTGGAGGGGAATGTTTTTGAAGCCCACTGCACCTTTACCTTTTGGTCCGTTAATTTGCGGTTCTGATGGAGGGGGGGTGCTCCGTTAATTCGGAGCACCCCCGAATTAACTAGATAAGACTATGAAAATGTTATTGCCTTGGCAGTGGCTACAAATATTTTTGGTGTGTGTGAGAAGAAGAGATGGGGAGATGTTCATGTGTGTATGATGTGGCTGTTTGCAGTAACACAGTAAAAAAAATTGGCTCTTCGTCTCTGACTGGTTGGCCACCCCTGCGCTAGTGTGACGTCACAACGAAGGAATGTGGAAGCGCTAGAAGAAACACGTGAGAAGCGCTCTGAAAAAGAGGTTGTGGTTATTGAGCTGCATCGAGATGCATCAAGATGCATCATAGAATCGAATCGAATCGTGGACAGCTGAATCGTAATCGAATCGTGAGGCCAGTGAAGATTCACAGCTCTATTAGCCAGTGTGCCTGCTGCTGCAGCTCCCGCAACAACGTCGGGGATAATCGGCCTCCGGACGACGTTTGGGTCTACGTCAACCCTAAAAGCGGAGGTGCTGTGGACGCTAAATACTGTAGCTAAACACCAATCAACTGCAACGATGACATAGGCAAGCTTTTCAAATGCATGTTCCCTGATTCCGATGTCGCGAAAACATTTACGTGCGGTGGTGACAAAACGTCGTACGTCACAAAATTTGGTTTAGCAGAATACATCAAGAGAGACCTCGTCTCTAAAGTAAACAACGGTCCTTCGTTCTGATGTTCGATGAAAGCATTAAATAATTTTCCTTCATACTTTTTTGCCAGTATGGCCTTGAAATAGGTCTTAAATTCTATTCAAAGTGGTCTAAAAAAGGTCTGCAGGAAGCCTGACTGATGGATTGTCAGATAATACGTATTGGTTTTATCTTCCACTAAACAGCCTGTACCTGTCTTCTCTTTAATACTGTTTTAGTAAAAGAGTCTCCCTCCTCAGCCCCTCCACGTGGTTGTGGTTGGTCTTTAGAGACTGTCACAGCAGCTTTAACCTTTAATTTTAGGGAATTCACAGCAAAAAACAGGAAGTCTGTCACGCTACAGTCTCGCCTTGACGATCATTCTGCTGAATTTACAACTTATTTTTTTTTTTGCTCAACATAATCTTGCTAACCTGTACTGTTCACAAGTTCAGCCGTGCGTGTGCCTGTCTGTGTGTCTGTGTGTCTGTGTCTGTGTGTGTGTGTGTGTGTGTGTCAGGTAATCCATTATCTCTGCAGTGTATGTCATCTGATATTTGTAACCTGGCATGCCTCTGTAGTGCTGATCTGCTCCACGGCAGCAAGCGCAGACATCACAACGTTGACTCATGCTAGGTTCATATGAATGATTTGAGTTGGGGATAGAACTTTGCATTTTTCTTTCTTGATCTTTTAGTGCGTGACATTACTTGATCTTTAGTGCATGACACAATTTAATCTAACTGCACTATTTTGCATTATTTTGCAGTCGATGCTTGTTTCTGGTGGATGTGATTCCTCCTGAGTATAGCCATGGGAATAATTGGTTTTTGACATGTGAGGAAAGCTGACAGACGGTGTTAAACTGCTATTCAGTTCCTTATGGGCATCCAGTCAGAGAAATGTTTTATTGACAACGTTTATGGACGTTTTTGTCAGCCACAGTTCTTTGAATGGTACTTTCTGGCTGACATGGAAAATATAATTATGGCAGCATATAATGAATGGTTATCTAAACCCACCGAATCTTCCACTGCAAGCTTTTCCAATTCTTTTGGTCATTTAAGTTGGCTTCAACTTCCACGTAGGTTTCCGTTTGCCTTTACACATACCCTGCGCCAAAGACAGGATTCCCTTGAAGTCACTGGAAACCCAAATCACAATGGCCTTCTGACTATTGTAATGTTGGGTCTTGTGTACATCATTGTAAGCATCTAAAAACTAACTCAGTTGAAAATATTGTCACTTATGTTTTTTTACTTGACTGTATTGGCTGTGGTAATACTCAGATATGTATTCATAAAAATGGTGCACTTATTCCTGCAAACCAATCAAAACGCTGATCTAGTGCTGGGCGGCACCGAATGTGTGTATTTTTGTTATGATATGAATTTTTAATATACCGGTGTATTTGATTACACAACGTTTGGAACGCTGCGACACGTGACACTGTTTCAGACGGGACCCTTTTCAATGTTGCGCTTCTAAACACGCATGATGGTACGACTGCGAGGCGTGGTGAGGGTAAACATAAGTTAGTGCTCTGGTGTTACGTTGCGGTGATGACGGATAGGATAGACATTGAAAGTTCCGAACTCGAAGCTGCAGAACTAGTAGAACATGATGACACAGAAGAACTTATGCCAAAAAGAGGAGCCGTGTCTGTTGTTTGGAGGGTTTTTGGTTTCAAAAAGTCAGACGTCGAACAAACAACCATTTTATGCCAGTGTTGTCGGGCTAAAGTTGTCGCTGGAGGCGGCAACACGAGCAATTTGCTCCATCACCTTAGCCGCAAGCATGTCTTGGAATATCAAGAATGTATGAAGCGCCCTCCACATCAGCAGCAGGTAACACGGGGAAAGCAAAAGAAAAGTCGAGCCAAACGCACTACTTTTTGTATTGGTTTTATAAAAGATGTTTGTGAAATTTGCACAGTAAAAGTTCTGTATTTTGACTGCAATTGTCTTTGCATTCTGATTCCTCACTTCATTAGATTCATGAGTGGCTCTTCTTTGTAAACAGCCTCATTTTCTGGGGCCAAACCTTTATTACTACTAGTGTGGAATTATTCTACAATATTAGTCCATAAAATAGTCCATCCTAAGTCAATCTACAGCAGTAATTCCTCTCTCAACCAGTAGAATATGTTGTGAACACCTGATTATGCATGAAAAAAAAAAATACCGCCATATACCGTGAAACCGTTAGAATTTAGAAAAATACCGTGATATTAATTTTTGGTCATACCACCCAGCTGATCTACGCTGATCGGTCCTCACACCTCCATTGTATCACTAAGAAATGGTGGGAGTTGTATGCACTAATCTAATGCTTTGAGTAATCTGACTATGTTTGACATTGGCTATTGAAGTACTCTTTCAAAGCCTTTAGCGCCCTCCATGTGTTCTGTGTTACGCATGGTCCGAGATGGCCAACGTTTCTTTCTGCACTGCCTGCCAGAATCGAAAAGACTTGACATGATACGCATGTCAACAGACATTTTCCCAGTCTTATGACATCACTTCCTTCTCCGCCTCTCACACACACAACAAGGTCCCGACACGCTCACACTGAGCGCTCCTGTAACCCTGCTGCAGTCCTGCTTACAGAGATGTCCAGCGCTAGACGTGCCTTGCTCACCGCTCACTGTCTTTCTTCCTGCAGCACGCGAACGAGGACGTGGAGAGGATGCTGCTAGGCAACAAGTGTGACATGGAGGACAAGCGGGTGGTACCGAAGGCCAAGGGAGAGCAGGTGAGGCCCCTGCTGTCCGCTTTCTGCAGCCCCGCCACCACTGCCACTGCCTTGTGTAGGGGGTCTGCTTTAGCCCTCCTTCTCCACCTTAAGGAGTGCCTCCAAACGGAGTCCGCGGGTGCAGGGATGGTTGTGGGACGGGGACATTCTTTTTTGCCACGGGACCAAAGTTCAGTACTTGACAAGAATTTCCTTCGGGATCAATAACGTTTTATCTTATCTTATCTTGATACTAGCTCTATGATCGTAACCCACACTACAAGTCAGACCACATAGACTGCACAAAATGTGTGCCAATAGGAAAAGATAATTACCACAAGCTGTGTTTCGTCACAATGCTGCCACCCCTGAGGGTTAGATGTGCATTCAAGTATTTGTTAGCTTTTGAAATGCAAACGGAAGTTGGCATGTGAGACTCGCCACAAGTCCTGTATTATGTTTCAGAATGATCCCACTCTCAACGATACCTACAGTGACCAGTCAGGGTTTATTAATCACACACACACACACACACACACACACACACACACAACACACACACACACACACAGATGCCTGCTCGTGTCACACGCACACACAGCTGAAGGTGAGAATGCCCAAGCCTGCTACACATCTTTGGCTCAGCCTCCCCCTTTCTCCTCTAATGCGTCCATGTGTCCGTGTCTGCAGATCGCCAGAGAGCACGGCATTAGGTTTTACGAGACGAGTGCCAAGGCCAACATCAACATCGAGAAGGCTTTCCTCACGTTAGCAGAAGACATCCTCAGAAAGGTGTGTGTTGTGTGTGTGTGTGTGTGATGTGTGTGTGTGTGTGTGTGTGTGTGTGTGTGTGTGTTGTGTTGTGTGTGTGTGTGTTGTGTGTGTGTGTGTGGTGTGTGTGTGTTGTGTGTGTGATTTTAAAGGAATGACCAGTTACCTGCCCTCGATCAGGTATGTTTATTCAGTAATGTCACGTTTTGCCATCCTCTCCACAGACGCCTGTAAAAGAGCCCAACAGTGAAAATGTTGACATCAGCAGTGGGGGCGGAGTCACAGGCTGGAAGAGCAAGTGCTGCAGTTGAACAGCCCACACGCACACACGGCACGCACACGTTGCACGCACCCGAACACCTATACATACACACACACTAACATACAGACACACACAAACACATGTATGCACATGCCCCCTCTTTCTCTTCCTTTTCTAACCGCTAACTCTTCTAACTCCCCCTCACTTGCTAACCTTGAGTTCTATCACTCACACACACACACACACACACACACACACACACACACACACACACACACACACACACCACCCTGTCTCAAGAAGAAAATAACGACAGCAAATTACCCTGTCCCTTCTCCTTCCCCTTTGTTTCACTCTCCACGGCTTTCAGATCTCTTTTATTCGCGATAAAAAAAAGTCCAGTCATGTCATGTTTCTTGTCATTTTGTTTTTAAGGTTGTAAAAAAAAAAAGTACAAAAAATGAGTGTGTGAACAGATAAGCTCACGTTTTTTAACCTTTCCTTTGCCTGAGCACCCCTGAATGCCCCCCCCCCCCTCTTGTTTCCCCCAACACTCACTTTCATTACAAGAAAAAACGAGAAATTAAATAAGTAAAAAAAAGTATGAAATTACACACAAACATGACACAAGTGATATTAACATTTTGTACACTAGTGGGGTTTCTGTTGTCTAACCGTATTTGGTCATATTTCCATTTGTTACCAAGGTGACGAGAGGCGTGGCCAGCTCCTTTTTGTATGTGGGGTTTATTTTGTCCTGTGCCTTATATGGATGACAGGGGCGGGGTTGTGTGGTGGGGGCGGAACCACATCCACCCAATGAAATTACAATTTAATCTGTTCTGGTTCCATCCCTTCCTTGCGAAGGAGAACTGAAGCGGAAGCGTTTGAATTTCTCCTCCAGCTAAGAGAACGTCATAAAGTCCTGTTATTTTTTTTTATATTTTTTCTCTACAGCGTATGTTTTTCACTTCCCTTTTTTGGGTTACTTCTGTTTTTTTCGGTTTTTGTTTTCCTGCATGCAGATTTCTTTGGGTTTGAAGCCTTGCTGTAGAGTTTCTGTTATTTTTTTTGCCACTTTGTTACCTGTGGGCGGGAGGTTTAAAAAAGTTCTCTTTGGAAGTTCAACAATTTTGCAGATCCATTAAAAAAATACGCTTGTTTAAGTTACCTTGTTCGTGTGCTCAATTTTGTCCAATGTGTAGAATTTCTCCTAGAAAATAATAAAACAGATCCTGGAAAAAGTCTTCCAATAAACATTCTAATCAGAAGTATCAAGGTATACTTGACGTGAAGTATAGGTTTCATGGGAAGACCCCCGAAAATGTGTTCACTCAGTTCAGGTTTGACCAATTTGTTTTATGTGGCTAATGGTTTATTATTGCCAGAAGTATCCAACTAAAGCATTAACCTATTAATTGCCATTGTTTTGTTTGCTGGAAAAATACGTTGGTGAAAGGACATGGCAGTGGCACTTAAACTAAAACCAAGTTGATTAATGTATCTTCCACAATTACTTGACATTCATGTTTGTCTAAGAATTGATTAAATGTCTGAATAGGTCAAATTATTGACCCCCCCCCCCATTCAATTCCTGGTGTTAATACATTCATAATGCTATAGCTGTGCAATGATAGACTTGTTATGGTGGAGTTTCTGATGTGCTGATAATTGCCAATTGGTGGAAGTTTTCTGTTTGAATTGGCCGAGTAAACATGGCACAGGGAATATTCGAGCCTGACAGCCATCATCAGACATTTTTTAAATCCTATGAAGCCTATGGCCTGTGCCATAGCCTCCTAGTCTATAATGGTAGTCTATATTTTTCTCAATGCCAAGTTGGTGGCATCAATCTTACATGTCAATGGGAAGAACAAATTCATAACGTTAAACAATAAATAACATGCGTGAGAATGTGTTTGCTAGCTCATCCGTGTAGTGTAGTGACTCGAGTTTAACCCCAGGTGGGGCTGTTGCTGCATTTTGGGGTATTTTTTAATATCCTTCAAATGTCACTGATAATGAAAAGTCTCCTTCCAGTTGGTGGTTCAACACAGATCCCTCCATGCTGATCCCCAGACTGGTGGTCCTCGAGCTATGGTGAATGTAGGTACAGATGCACCTTTACCCCAAGTTAGTAAGTAAACGAGATATTGCCCATCAATGTTATTATAATAAGCAGCTTTATGCAACATTAGTACGTATTGCCGCATTTTATTTAACATGGGAGTTCGTAAGCAGTGTGTGCTTAATTGTAGTATAGTTTTACATTTGGTGATCTAAATGTCTTCTAAATCCTGCCAGCACACACTGTTTAAGCCGAGCGTGTGAAACTGACTTCAGTGAGTGAAATGCTCTGACATTATCTGTTCTGGTTGACTGTGTCTCTCTCTGTATGAGACTATTTTAGTTTTACAATCCAATCGTGGGTCTATATTTTCTTCAGCAACTTTAAACAATTTTCTAATTTCCAGTCAACAGGGGGCATAGCTTCTCCAATAGGAACTCCAATATGTCTAACAAATTATTTTATCGTCAGACATTTTTTTGTAGATATTATTGTTGTCGTTACTACTACATTATTCAATCTTAAACTGTTTGTTCAATCACAACAGTAGGCTAGGCCTATCCAGTAAGTGAGGCATCCCATCAATCCCATCGCTATCATCGAAAGATGATAGCACTGATAAACACTTATGTTAAGCTTTGCATCGCGTCAGGGAAAGTCTTTTGTGACCCAGATGCTATCATTTAATTGATATCGGTCAACCAACCAAATTTGGCCGACATGGGGCGTGTCATATAGGCCTACAAGTCTTCTCTTCCATGTTGATGCCTTTTTTTATTTATAGCCTATTTTTATTATTAATGTGAGCATGAATGAAGGCTGTATGTGGGTGAACATGGGTTAAATGTGAAGGCCTTTACCACTTGACCTTGAGATGGTCCTTTAGCCTTTAATACCGGCAGGCATTACAACATCCTATCAATTCCACACAACAATTCCATACAAGACCATCCTTCCAGGGAAGCAGATCAGGCTACCCCCGCAGTCTCTACATGTCTCAACAGGGCATCCGAGTGTTCCAGCTCACGGATGATGATGACCACTTGATGATCATGATACACACAGCAACAGACCTAATGAGATATAGACCCTGAAATATGAACATCAGAATCAGACCTCATTATGTGGGATTGGTATCAATGGTCAATGGATTTGTGGTTTGCTGAACCAAGTGATGCATCATTCAAATGAACCTGCGGGAGAACCTCCAGTCACCTTCCAGCTCTGCGTCCCGCGCTTTGAGGGGCCGACTGAACTAACGACCCTACAGCCGAGGATGGAAGGAGAGTTTGAGCTGATCACAGCTGAAGATGGTGAGAGGGAGGGAGGGTGAGAGGGGTGAGAAGGGTGAGAGGGGAGGGAGGGTGAGAGGGAGGGGATGATGAGAGGGTGGGAGGTGAGAGGGTGAGAGGGAGGGAGGCTGAGAGGGTTGGAGGGTGAGGGAGGGAGTATGGAGAGGGTGGAGGGAGAGGGGTGAGGGTATGAGAGGGAGGGTAGAGTGAGAGGGTGAGGAGGGTGAGGGTGAGAAGGGTGAGAGGAGGGAGATGGAGGGAGTGAGAGGGTGAGAGGGAGGGAGGGAAATGGGAGGGAGGGTTGAGAGTGAGAGGGTGGAGAGGGAGGGAAGGGTGAGAGGGAGGGAAGGATGAGAGAGTGAGAGGGTGAGTGAGGAGGAGAGGGAGGGAGGTTGAGGGGGAGGGAGGATGAGAGCACGAGAGCGAAAGAAGGGAGACGGTAGGGAGAGATGGGAGGGAGAGAAAGGGGGGGGTGAGAGTGCGAGAGGGAAGAAAGAGTGGGGAGAGGGGGAGCGCGAGAGAGACGGGAAAGAGAGAGAGAGAGAGAGAGAGAGAGAGAGAGAGAGAGAGAGAGAGCGCGCGCGCGAGAGAGAGAGTGACATAGAGCGAAAGAGAGCGCGAGAGAGTTCGCGTGCCCTCCGCCCCATGCACAGCAGAGCTCGCGTGTCCAGCTCTGCTACCGCACTGCCTGTTGGAGAAAAAAAATAATAATAAATTAAAAAAAATGGCGCGGCTCTCCTTGGCCCCTCGGTCCGCCTCATCAGCCGCGGGAGCGCTCGGAGGGTCCGGTCTCGTCAGCCCGCCGTGCTGCCCGTTATGACTCGGGAGGATGGAGAAGCTGTCGGCGAGCCTGTCGGAGATCGCGTGGAGCCCGTTGGCGCTGCCGCTGGACGCCGTGGTCAGCAAGTTCCGGCTGCCCACTCTGGTCCGCCTGGCCCGCGGTAAGACGGAGCGAACAGCGCGGCGTCTCCCACTTGTTAAAGAACCGCACACTTGTTGCGCCATTTCTACAATAGTTTGACGTGTTTCCGCTATTCGCCCGCTCGTCGGTACCCATAGGCTCCGACTGTGGCTCTTCTCTGACATTATTACTATTATTATTATTATTATTATTATTATTATTATTATTATTATTATTATTATTATTATTATTATTATTATTATTATTATTATTAATAATAATAAAATAGGCTTAACCCGTTACGGTAGATATAGTCCATATGTCCATTTATTGATCCTCAGTCTGGGAGTCTTTATGAAACCTGAGTTCGTGTCTTATTGCTGGACGGCTGAACGAGGCGTCACACACGCACACACACGCACACACACACGCACACAACACACACACACACACACACACACACACACATAGCCAAAGTTGTGTGCGCCACCCAGGGCTGCCCAGAAAGCCACAAAGTGTCTGTTGTGCTGCTAAAGTGCTGCTCGATTCCTTTCATATGTAAATGATGTAATCTGTCGACGAATGTTGTGAATACTAACAAGCGGCGAGGAGGAGGAGGAGGAGGAGGAGGACGAAGAAACCTTCGAGTTGTTGTCTCCACTTTCCCGCCGGTTAGAGCGTCCCATCGACACCGGCCACGTGACGCATCTTAATTGAGCGCGCTCGATCTCGTGAGCGCGCTCAATTAAGCCTTGTCGCAAACAAGGCAAATGTTTGGGGGCCCCCCTTAAAAGACATTTGGGGAAATAAGCCCCCCGAAACTGCATATATGTTACGTTACATATGTACATGTTGCTCCTTCTTTGTTCGTTAAATATTCAGACGTGTGTGTGTTATTTGAAATGGCTTCTTTGTGTGGGGGCCCCCCAAAGTCAATAGGATTGTCACTGTGTGTACGCGTAGAAAAAAGTGGGGTCGAGAAGAGAGACAACAGAGGTGGGCGCACTAAGGATAAAACGACAGTGGGAAAGTGACGGCACCAGAAGGTGTTTATTAACTGGACTTTAATTGTTTACCCCAGCAGTTGACGTGGTGTTTACACAGTCAGCCAACCCAGATCGGTAGTTATTTATTGACAGTGCCATAATCCACTGGGGATCTCCGCAAATGGTGAGGATATAGTTCAGGAAATGTCGAATTAAGGTTCCCAAAATGTGAATGAGGAATGCAAATGGAAAGTAAGGGTTACAATTTTTCATTTTCATATTTTTTTAATTGAACTATTATATATATATTACATTATGCATGGAGACTTTGGAGATTTTGCATAGGAATGTATGTAGGATGTATGTCAACATCAACCATCAGTCAGCAACGCCGCGTCCATAGGATCAATACCTATCTGATTCACCCTGTTAGTGTGGTGGTGGCACCCACTGGACTCGGCCGCAGCGCTGCGCTCCATGGGTGCCCCTGTGCCAACACACACAGCTCGCTGATTCAGCTTTAGTTGCATCAGTTTTGCCACTAATGTCAGATTGTCCAACATAAAGTATTGGCATCAAATGTTATCCTCTATTTCCTCTTTTTGTTTGGTAGTTTTGTCCTAAATATATCTAAAGTGTCTCTGTCTACCACGAAAAGTGCTTAAAACTAAA
>PIJE02000012.1:0-40000 GCA_002895965.2 Coryphaenoides rupestris | reverse complement strand
GTGCCGGCGCGCCCGCCCCGGAACCCGTACGACCGCCATGCCGTGCGCGAGGGCCACCGCTACAAGCTGCTCAACATCGTCAGCAAGACGGTGGTGCTGTGCCTGGTGCTGCGGCGGCAGGAAGTCTCGCCCTCCCACTTCCTGCTGCTGCGCTGCATGCCCCGCTTCGCCGTGGCTGAGGCTTCCGCTCCCGCCGCCGCGCTGGAGGGCCTGCTGCTGCGTCACGCCTTCGATGCCGACGCCTACTCCTGCGCCGTGCGCGAGACGCGGCCCGAGCTGGAGGGCGTGGCCGAGGAGTGCGTGAGCCCGCGGCGCTCCGGCGGCCTCTGCGTGGCGGACGCACTGGGCCCCGCCCTGCACCGCATCGCGCTCTGCGGCTATGGTGGCGGCGGCGTGAGCAATATCGGCGGTGGTAGCGGTGGCGGCGGTGGAGGTGGGGGCGACATCTCGGAGCCGCTGTCCCGCCGCTGCAGAGACTCTCTGGGGGAGGCGGCGGTGGAGGAGAGGGAGTACATGACGCCCGAGTGGACCGACGCGGAGACCCGGGCCGGGGAGGAGATCCCCTACGAGGAGCTGTGGGCCAATCAGAACACGGAGGGCCTGGGCAAGGAGCCAAACCTCATCTCCTTCCACTCCACCTCCTCGTTGGATGGGACTCTGGGCACCATGGTGACCCACATGGTGTCCAACCCCCCGCCCATCCCTCCCAAGTCTGATGCTGTGAGTCCCATCCACCATCGATGTCCCTCTCTCTCTCTCTCTCTCTCTCTCTCTCTCCTCTCTCTCTCTCTCTCTCTCTCTCTCTCTCTCTCTCTCTTGCTGTCCCTCTCTCTCTCTCTCTCTCTCTCTTGCTGTCTTTCTGTCTGTCTCTCGCGCTGTCTCTGTCTCTGTCTCTCTCTCTTGCTGTCTCTCTGTCCCTCTCTCTCTCTCTCTTGCTGTCTTTCTGTCTGTCTCTCTCTCTGTCTCTGTCTCTCTCTCTTGCTGTCTCTCTGTCCCTCTCTCTCTCTCTCTCTCTCTCTCTCTTATCTTGTCCGTCGTGGCTCTAGACAGCATCCGGTTGTTAAAATGTCAGGATGCCTGGCTTGAATTATTCATACATTACGGCTTTTAAACCTCACTGACCACGAAAATATTCTCACAACAACGCACAACCATGCACTAACATACATGCTCGTGCACACATGCTACACACACACACACACACACACACACACACACACACACACACACACACAGCACAGAGGCACCATTTCTGGAACTGCTGCCACACATCTAGAGCAGCCTATGGAGTCCCAGCAAGCAAACGCACACACACACACACACACACACACAAACACACACACACACATATATTCACTCATGCAATAACCATGTGAACACACTTATACAAATGTACATACAGTACATGTAGATCTACTGCTGCTGTTGTTTACCATATGTTTTTGCACCATATGTAATTGCACCCAATTAGCATATTAATTAATAGGTCTATTAAGGTCTATCCTGTCTATTAAGACTAATAGACAGGTTATGCACTATGGACAGTTAGCCAAACTGCATGTTAACCTGTTTGAGGCCGTATGTGCTTCCATAGAGTATGCTAATGAGAAGGCTAATGCAATTGAGTAATTTTGTATCTGTGTGTGTGTGTGTGTGTGTGTGTGTGTGTGTGTGTGTGTGTGTGTGTGCAAGGGCATAGCCTTGGTTTCAACATGGGAGGGGATGGTGTGTGCACACAGTGTGCGATCAGCAACATTTCTGCGGGAATTTTAATGCAAATACAGTTTTTGGGGGGGTAAGCCACCGCAGAGAATCAGATGATCCTGAACACCGTTATTTACCACCCACCATGACCTGCAGGTGTGCCTTCTTTTGGACTTGAATGCTTTATATACAATATATACAATTGTTTATTACAACAAACAATTGTCATTCTACTGTATTGAGTCAGAATGTCAGTTTAACACTTTCCCTAATGTGATTGCATTCTGTAACATTGGGAAATACTTAAATAGACACATAAAGACAGATATTAAAACAAAACATACATATTTGTTGCCGTGCTAATGGAAACACACACTGTTATACCTCTGGTGGGAGCTAGCTACGCAACTGCGGCCACAACACAACAGGTTGGTCAGGGAAATGGGGGCGGGGCCAGAAGTATTTCAGAGGAAGTTGCTGATTGGCTCTTAGTGCGGATCAGATGGTGTGAGAGACCGCAGGTTTGGCAGAGCTGTCGTGTCGCTTTGTAAGAGGACACACCTGACTGTGTGTCATTAAGTGGCAAATCACTGGTTTATTGACATTGGTCACTGGAGACATATACCTATACTGTATATAAATGGTAAATGGATTGCATTTATATAGCGCTTTACAGTTGCCTAACATTCACCCATTCATACACCGACGGCGGTGTCAACCATGCAAGGTAACAACCAACACGTCAGGAGCAGTTAGGGTTAGGTGGTGTCTTGCTCAGGGACACCTCAACACTTAGCTAGACGGAGCCCGGGGATCGAACCAGCAACCTTCCTGTATGGCACAGCCATTTATTTTTTATTTCATGGAAACAAAATAGGGGGATATACAGTATATCCCCCTATTGTTGATGCTTATGGTGTGTGCATGTGTTTGTGTATTTGGGCATGTGTGTGTGTGTGTGTATTTGGGCATGTGTGTGTGTGTGTGTATGTGGGCATGTGTGTGTGTGTGTGTGTGTGGGGGGGGGGGGGGGGGTTAGAGAGAGGAGGGGCTTTGTGGGCATTGATTTGGCTCGCTTGGCTGAATTATACCCTGTCAGTGCCAGCGCGTTGTATTCCCTGATATTTAGCTTGCCAAGATATCTTTGTGTGTGTGTGTGTGTGTGTGATTGTGTTGTGTGTGTTGATGATGTGTAAAGGTCACAAAGTTTGACATTTACCCAACCATTTACTCAGCCGGAACTCTCTCTCTCTCACACACACACACACATACACACACACATGCACATACACACATACACACACATCCAAAATCCAATCACACATACATACATACACACACATCCAAAATCCAGTCTCACTCACGCACACACCCACACACGCACGCATGCACACACACACAAACACACACACACACATTCTCTCTCTCCTTTAAAGCAATTAGGGAAGCAGAACATTGTCTTGTCTGTACATGTGTCCGCCCACATGTACACACTGTATGCATATCACTATATCAAGTGTGTGTGTGTGTGTGCGTGCGTGTGTGTGTGTGTGTGTGTGTGTGTGTGCGTGCGTAGGTGAGAGAGGAGTGCCGGTTCCTCATCGCCCCTCCCGTCCCTCCTCGGTGCTCTAAAGCAGAGTGTGTGTCCAGCCCCGCCCCCAGCCCCCCCGTCCCCCCGCGCTTCCCCAAGCTCTCCGCCTCCCCCCGGCCCAACGCGTCCTTCTACTCCTCAGGGCTGCAGGACAGGTGAGGGACACACACACACACACACACACACACACACACACATGCATGCAGACACGCAAACACAAGTGCAAACACGTATACACACACACACGCACACGCACACACACATACACACACGCACAAACACAAAAATACACACAGAGACAAACACAAGCACACACAAACACACACACATTAGTCATTTTTATTTATTCCGCTCATGGTCAGTACAACTTCAGAAAATACGAAATAAGCGATTCACAATCAAAACACATCTCTATTTGTACATTCCATGACCGAAAAGGAGCAGGGAGAAGAAAAGGCTTATTTTGCCTGACCCTTAAATGAATAAACAATAGAAATAGATGGTCTGGCAATTACAGTTACTTAACAACCAATACTTGGTTGAACATGGGAAAGTACAACATGGGAAAAGGAAGAATCAAATATTATATTATCTTATACAGATATTATATTGTTTGTGCGAGAAAGATATAGACTTCTCCAGCAAAAACATTTTTTTACACCTGCTGCACCTCATAATTTACAAACACCTTGTACCTAGGGCTGGGCATGTATTCTCACGATAATCATGGGGAATTTTACACAATATCAATAAATGTCACGATATGCTTAAGTGTTCAAAAAACCCTTCTAAGCAGTCTAACTGAGGGTTGTTACATTGATGTATACATATATGTAATCTATGGTATCAGACTAAAACAATTTTTCCTTTCTCTCTGATGCTTTAAAACCTCATATTTGATCATTTTAAGGGCATATCCTCTCATTGTAATTCATTTAGATAATATAACCGGATATCCAATCAATGTATATATTTCATGACGATAAAATAAGACACTTTTATACCGACACATCAGAGTCTCGGACGCTCACCCGATGAGTCTTCTTTCTCTTTCCTTTCTCTCCCAGTTTGTCCCCCTCTCCAGACAACTCCTTGTACTGCTACCCCTGCTCCTGGGGCGACTGCCCCGCCCCTACGCCCGCCCACCCTAGTCCTGAGCCAATCCCCAGACTCCCTGCGGAGGGCACCTCCAATCCGCATGTGGCACAAGCCAGCTGGTCTGAGCCCTGGCTGGACTCCTACAGCTCCGGTCCTCGCCTCAGGCCGCCGCCCCCTCAGAGTCGATTCGCTCCCTTCGGAGCACTGAATCCCTTCAACCGCCAATCCCCGTGCCCCTCCCCCGAGCCTCCGGCCAATCTGGCGACAGATGCGTCCCGAGGTGCGGAGGGGGGCGGAGCTTTGGCGGGAGCGGGCGGTGACACTTCCCTTGCGCCGACCGGCGACCCCGCCTGGCGCCCCCCCGCCGACCTCTCTGCGCTCTCTTTGGAGGAGGTGTCCGCCTGCCTGCGCTTCATCGGCTTATCGGAAGCGGCCGTGGCCGTGTTCCAGCGGGAGCGGATCGACGGCCGCCTACTGGTGCAGCTGACCGAGGACATCCTGTCACATGACTTCCACCTGAGCAGACTGCACGTCACCAAGATCACACAGTTCATACAGGGTTGGCGGCCCAAGATCTAACACATACACACACACACACACACACACACCACACACACACACACACACACACACACACAGAGACACTACACAGCCCACACTGTCCATTATAATAATATTGTGCCTGTTGGCCACTGAGCCATTCTGAATGTGCCTTTTACTGGGATCGACCAGCTGTGAAGGCCTGGTTACTGGAGCAGAGACTCTCAGAGGGAGGGAGGGAGGGAGGGAGGGTACCACACCTTAGGTCCGCTGTGAGAAACTGATCTTGGACCGGATGTAATGACTGACTACTGCACAGTCCATGAGACAAGGACCATAGTTTACTAATGAAAAGAAGACTGCTGGAGACTGGAGATGGAGTGTCTACTACAGTCTACGGTGTTTTCACTTCCACAAAGGCTGCTGGGAAAGCGAACAAAGTGGCCGCAGGGTTGAATGCCGCAGGGTTGAATGCCGAGACAAAGAGATGTTGGGAAGAATATTGTTGAGATATACAGATGTATTGGAGATGTGGAGCAGGATGACTTTATAAAGATGTATTGCTCTTATGTTGGGAGTATGATGGAACACCACACAAAAGAAATCTGAGCCGAAACGCATTGTAAATCCTGTCGATCTGCACTTGAGTGTCAACAAATAGAAACGAATGATCCTGTCAATTGAACACTTTTGCTTTTGTCAAAGAGAAGATGTGTTGCACAGAAGGGGGTGGGGGGGCTTTTGGTTTCGATCACATACTGTATACTGTTTCCGTGGTGACAAGCCCAAGCAAACTGCGAGCTGGAGCTAATACAATCTTTCCGAAAGCACATACATATTCGCAGAAAGTACCTCAGGCCACCACTTCTGCCGCTGAACTGAAGACTGCCACTGAACAATAAAGATACGATGCCTTCAAACGTGTAACATATCGTTCCCACGCATCACGCCAAAACGCAGAAACATTCGGAAAGCTCGAATACAATCCTAGAGATCGCTCGCCCCTGTGTACACAGACGTGCATTAGTAATGCACTTTGTCACAGAGGTGTCATTGTACACAGAGGTGTCATTGTAAGACAAACAGAGGTGTGGCGCTTATGTATCAGGGCACAGGTGATAGACTTATCTTCACTGGTGTAGTCGGTGCCGGAACATGAAAGGAAAGGATCCGTAATAAAGGGTTATGAGTGAGACCTGTGTTTGTCAAACGATGACTCCTCTGTGATAAGGGGTCTATTAAAGGGGGAAGGCATGGTAGTCAGTGAGCTGGACTGGGATAGATCACATCCCCCCAGTTGTCCAAACTGATTTCAGGCCATATGAATTCTCTGTTTCTTTCTTTCCAGTTGTGATGTTGGTGTGTAGTGACATCGTTGTGGAGAGACGCTGCTGCTTAACCTAAACATATTACACTCTAAACATATTACAGAACCACTGGTTCTCATGGAAACAGGACAAACCCAGTATGTTGCTGGAATAATAAATGACAAGTAACTTTAGATTTTTCGAGGCTGTTGATTATGTCATCATTTCTGGAAATGTATAGTGAAATAAGAATGAAAGTGTGTCTATAAATTAAATCTACAGACATTAATCACAGGAAATGAACAGTGTGATGTCCTATGGATTATGGGGCTTACCTTTATATAGCGATATTGACGAATACATATTTATAAATATATGAATACATTCGGTTAATAAGATAAATGTCTTCGTAAAATAAAGTGTGACTAAATAATTAATGAATAGCTCTGGAGACACGTACATGTCTCTCTTCATAAGAGAGTTATGATGTTATGCTGGTCTCTCTGTGTTTCCTGGGAGTGACTGGTGAAGCAGCCCTCCTCTCTGGGATGCATGCATCCATGCAGCACACTCCCTGATAGATACTGCCAGGGGAACATTTACGTCCGCAGTGGTGCTGGCTGTCAAGAGAGAGAGAGAGAGGGAGGAAATATACCATAAAATACATAACAAATAAATGGATGCACAATAAAGAGAAACCAATTGAGTTTAAATGCTCACTGGCGGGGTTGCTCTGTTGCTGGGTTAATTGCATTGGGAGACAATGACAGAAGTTCAAGTTTCAAGTTTCAAGTGTTTTATTGTCACTTCAAGTATAAACAGTGAGTGAAATTCTTACGTGCAAAACGCCCGACAGCCGACCGCAGTTATAAAAGAATACAAATAGAAATAGAATAGAAAACTATATAAACAAGTTATACAAAATCTAAACAAAAGAAAACTGTATAAGATAAAATAAAGTATACAAAAAAATATTAAGGGGAGCAATACAAATATAAATCAATGTAATAAAATATACATTGTTATATTTTGACATTCACAGAATGTCACAGAATACTTCTCAGACAGTCACACTAGAACACACTAGAACAACACTAGCACCCAGCAATTAGCACCCGGACTAGCACTAGCAGGTAACTAGCACTAGCGGTAACTAGCCTAGCGGTAACACTTAGCACTACACTAGAGTTAACATATCAACTAGCAGTAGCACTAACACTAGCAGTAACACAGCATAGCAATTAGACCACGAATTAGCACTAGGCAGTATACACTCAGCACTAGCAATTAGCACCCGACTAATGCACTAGCAGTAAGCACTAGCACCGACAATTAGTCACCGGACTAGCACTGCAGTACTAGCAGTAACACTAGCACTAGCATAAAACCACTAGCAGTCACACTAGCCACTAGCAGTAGCACTAGCACTAGCAGTAATACTAGCAGTAGCACTAACACTAGCACTAGCAGTAACACTAGCACTATCAGTAGCACTAGCACCGGCACCAACACTTAGCACTACTACCAGCACTTGCACCAGGACTAGCACTAAGCAGTATCACTAGCAGTAACACTTAGCACTAGCACACCAGAGCTAGCAGTAGCACTAGCAGTAACACTTAGCACTAGAACTTGTTCAGCAGCCTGATGGCCTGACTGTGGAAGCTGTCTCTGAGTCTGCTCATCACTTGATACTGCGGTATCGCCTGCCTGACGGTAGAAGTGTGTACAGTTCGTGGCTGGGGTGGTTATTGTCTTTAATAATCCGTTTGGCCTTGGCCACGCACCGCCTGGTGTATATATCCAGGAGGGAGGGAAGCTCACCTCCAACGATGTACTGGGCCGTCCGCACCACCCTCTGTAGTGTTCTACGCTCCAGTGCGGTGCAGTTCCCGTACCAGACGGTGATGCATCCTGTAAGAACACTCTCGATGGTACAGGAGTAGAATGTTCTGAGGATGCGGGGGCACATGTTGAATTTCCTCAGTTGCCTGAGGAAATACAGGCGTTGTTGGGCCTTTTTCACCACGTGTGTGGTGTGCGTGGTCCATGTGAGGTCCTCGGAGATGTGCACGCCGAGGAACTTGAAGCTGCTGACCCTCTCTACTGCAGCACCGTCGATGGAGATGGGGGCGTGCTCTCCTCTCCGCTTCCTGTAGTCCACGATCAGCTCCTTGGTCTTCTTGACGTTGAGGGTGAGGTTGTTCTCTTGGCACCACTGTGCCAGTGATCCGACCTCCTCCCTGTAGGCTGTCTCGTCGTCGGCGGCGATCAGACCCAACACTGTCGTGTCGTCAGCAAACTTGATGAAGACGTTGGAGCTGTGCATAGCCATGCAGTCGTGGGTGTACAGGGAGTAGAGGAGAGGGCTCAACACGTATCCCTGAGGGGCTCCAGTGTTGAGGGTCAGCGGCTCTGAGGTGGTGCTGCCCATCCTCACCACCTGGCGGCGGCCCGACAGGAAGTCCAGTATCCAGCTGCACATGGTCGGGTGCAGGCCTAGACCCCTGAGCTTGGTGTCGAGCTTGGCAGGAACTATCGTGTTGAACGCCGAGCTGAAGTCCACAAACAGCATTCGCACACAACAGTTCTTCCCATTCCCAAGAATAAGTCTTGCTGAGATGTTGGACTGTAACCACACTCAGTGATAGTATATACAGTAGGCTACATGTTGGTGTGGAGTGTGTGTGTGTTTGGTGGCTGGTTGAAGCAGCTGCATACTTGTGCTTCGTTGGCTTAATCGATGCACACAGGATAAACCAGCCATCACCATACACACACACACGCACACACACACACGCACACACACCACACACACTCGGGGAAAAGGCTAGCATCCCTTAATAGAAACAAGATATATGCAGCGTTAGGTATGCAGGTTTAACAGGTTATTCGGCCCACAGGTCTGACTCTGAGATACAACATTTCAATAAATCATTCAAATGACTTCTGATTTGACAATTGATGTTGCTTTTTCATCATTTTAAAAAGAGAGGAAGGAAGAGACACCTTATAAACACACTAGTATTTCCCACATGAGGACGCCGCAAGCCTCTCCTTTAGGCAGGCTGTGGGGCTATGGTGTGACGTTAATATAGAATAGAATAGAATAGAACTTTATTAATCACGAAGGCAATTCTTGTGCCAGGTTACATAGCGATACAGTACAATAACACATCCTATGGAAAACAACAGAATGATAAAATATTGAGTGACGTCTTATCTCTGTGTTGCGCTCAGGGTTTGTCTCTGGGTGTGAAGTGGAGAGTCTGTGGAACTGCACACACACACACACACACACACACACACGCTAATAGAACGAGTTTCATCCACCCCCACACAGCAAATTGTGATTTACGATGCCTATGTCAGTGAAATATTGGTTTATAGCGTCATTAACAAATTCAGAGTAAGTGTGCTCATATCAAACCACAAACATGAGGAATAGTTCTGTTTGCAGGTGGATGTGTGTCCTGTCATGTTTCTTGTCCTGTCAGTCTTAGCATTTTCACTCGCATCCTCCACCTCCCCATCACCTCCCTACTATCTAACCCTCCACCTCCCTACTATCTAACCCTCCACCTCCCTACTATCTAACCCTCCACCTCCCTACTATCTAACCCTCCACCTCCCCGTCTCCTCCCTACTATCTAACCCTCCACCTCCCTACTATCTAACCCTCCACCTCCCTGTCTCCTCCCTACTATCTAACCCTCCACCTCCCTACTATCTAACCCTCCACCTCCCTACTATCTAACTCCACCTCCCTACTATCTAACCCTCCACCTCCCTACTATCTAACCCTCCACCTCCCTACTATCTAACCCTCCACCTCCCTACTATCTAACTCCACGTCCCTACTATCTAACCCTCCACCTGCCTACTATCTAACCCTCCACCTCCCCGTCTCCTCCCTACTATCTAACCCTCCACCTCCCTACTATCTAACTCCACCTCCCTACTATCTAACCCTCCACCTCCCTACTATCTAACCCTCCACCTCCCCGTCTCCTCCCTACTATCTAACCCTCCACCTCCCTACTATCTAACTCCACCTCCCTACTATCTAACCCTCCACCTCCCTACTATCTAACCCTCCACCTCCCTACTATCTAACCCTCCACCTCCCTACTATCTAACCCTCCACCTCCCTACTATCTAACCCTCCACCTCCCTACTATCTAACCCTCCACCTCCCTACTATCTAACCCTCCACCTCCCTACTATCTAACCCTCCACCTCCCTACTATCTAACTCCACCTCCCTACTATCTAACCCTCCACCTCCCTACTATCTAACCCTCCACCTCCCTACTATCTAACCCTCCACCTCCCTACTATCTAACCCTCCACCTCCCCGTCTCCTCCCTACTATCTAACCCTCCACCTCCCCGTCTCCTCCCTACTATCTAACCCTCCACCTCCCTACTATCTAACCCTACACGTCCCTACTATCTGTCCGGGACCTTTTCTCTCTAAATTAGGACAATTGTGTAACCTAAACCAGAGTATAGTTTTCTCTCAGCGAGATACATACTCAACTGAATACATGAACCTAACCTACACAGAGTAACATCAAGTCGATGTTCCCAGTGTCTCAGTTCCACTGCTCCCTCAATGAAACTAGAATTTAGCCAATTTGGTGACTGACGGGTGGCCTCTAGTGGCCATGCTATGTCATTGCCGTGCCAGGTTCACTGGTAGTAGACTCAGCTAGTGAAGATGCTCTGGTCCATAAATGTAGCAGAGCCATAATCAGTGTGATGAGTGAGACCTGTGTGTGTCTTACAATGATGCCTCTGTGAATATAGTCTGCATTTGTAGTCCCTAGAGCAGTTGCCTCTGACTCCTGGCTGTCACCTATGGTTTGCCATTAGTGGAGCAGGGGTTTCACCTCGTTTCTGTGCGGACCGACACTTGTATATTTGGCTACAGTATTTCGGCATCGTCTTCTTTAAATGGCGCCCGGTTTGAGGCCTGTTCCATGTTCTTCCCAGAATGAGCTGTTCTGTTCTGTGTCTCGGTACGAGAAAGCCTCGGGCTTTCTGTAGACTGCAGGAAGTAAGCAGCACGATGTTCAAAAGTGAAGCGATGGCAAGAGCTCCACATCTACTGGAGCCAATGTTAAAGCCAGTTTACTGTACATCAATGTATAACGCAACCTCAATGAATGATTAACCTGCACTGGAGCTGTGGCTCATGGCTTGAATCCAAACATGCGATCTGTCAAAAATCTGATTGGTGAAAGACTCACAAGATTCACAACCCAGTCTGTCCTTCCTGCACAAGGGCAACATTTTCGCGAGCAAAACATTGAAATAGATTTATGCTTCATACCAAATGTATTTTGGAACCTAAGACGTGTTTGGTTATTGAGGTGTATGTATGTATGCATGTATGTGTGTGTGTGTGTATGTATGTATGTGTGTGTGTATGTATGTGTGTGATTTTAGTATTTATTTGGAATGTTGCGGTCATATTTTTTAGATCCTCTGGGTACCTCAGCCTTTTTATTTGAACAAATAAACACAGTATATCGTATTGTCTTTTAAAAAATATTTAATCCACCGTATTTTCTATCTCTTTTATGTATGCATACATACAGACACATAGACACACAGACACACACACACACACACACACACACACACACACACACCCTAATCAGGATCACTATGATGTGGTTCGGCAACAGACATTACCTGTTAATGTACTGATTATGGTCAGTATGTGTGTGTGCGTGTGTGTGTGCGTGTGTGTGTGTGTGTGTGTGTGTGTGGTGGTCTACCCCCTGTAGACTGGTTGTTCCCCCCGGCCCCTCCATCGCGGTGTACAGCAGTACGGTGTTCAGGCCCTCGTCTACGGACATCTGGGCTCATCCTGCTACCATCAGGCCTTGCACCAAGCACCACCACACACACACACACACACACTCAAGCTAACTTTTCCAGACATTTTGCCAGCACTTACTCAACTTCCTTCTGCGGCGCACCAAGGCGGCTCTTCTTACTGGTCACCTGACCCGGGTAATGACCAATCAGATCTTTGGACTATGATGTCATCAGGTTCTGCATGGGGGTGAAGACATGGATTTGGGACTGCATTGATCCATGACGTGAGAGAGGATGAAACTCAACATGGCTCATGCTCACGTCTGGCCTGTACTCTTTCACCGTGGCTTCAGGGGTTATGGCGGGCCACTGCTGATGATGTCATAACATGATGATGATGTCACAGAAAATATGTATTGTCCTACACACTAACAAGGATGTTTGAGGAAAGGTTGGAGATGCCTTAGAGTAACTTTGTGGTGATAAAGTTATGCTGTTCAAAGCAATGTTGGTAAAAGTATTGATGGGGAAAAAATATCTCTGTCTACGTATATTTATATCTATATTCCTGGAATCTAATTAATAAATCTGCCTTGGAACGACGAAACGAAACCCATACTGAGATATGAAACAAGAGAAGTTCCACACTATTTTTGTGGTGTCATTGTAAGCTATAAGCTATATCTAAGCTATGGCTATAGCCATACAATATAGCATTGTTTCAGTGGTACCAGGATTATATAAGATAGAGACAATATATTTCCCATTGAATTAATGAAAAAAAGTGACATCATATAGGTAGAATATCTCTCTCTGAATGTCAAACACAAGTCTTGTATGGAAAAGTGTATATTATGCGGAATGCTTAGTAATAAATAAATGTGCCCTGTATCTGTCTTTTGTAAATGATTTTTCACTTTAACATTGGCCAACCTCTAACATAAAGTTTTATTTTGGGGGAAAAAAACATTTGGGGAAACGTTTTGGATTCCATACCACACATTTTTGAAATGATTGGCCCATATCAAAATGAAGGTAAAAACAAAACACCCCTGGCACATTCCAATGATCTCCTGCACGGGGCGGCTATAAAGACCTCTCACACAACCGCAGGAAGAAAGAGAGAGAGACAGAGAGAAAGAAGGAAGAGAGAGAATCAAGCACATTGCTAGCAGCCAAATGAGGCGTTAGCACACGTTAAACAATATGTAAAACGGCACCGTTGAAAGGTAGTGCCCGGATCCATCCGTGTATCGCCCACAGCGACCGTAACATACCCAGAGGGTCCGCAAGCTGCTGCTGCTGCTGCTGCTGCTGCTGCTGCTGCTGCTGGTACTGCACCGGGGGCACCGTCTCTCTCCCCCTGCCTCGTCCGCCCTGATGTTCCCTGCCTGTCAGCATCGTGTCAAACGCTCCGGGGAGGCCCACCTTTCACACACACACACACACACACACACACACACACACACACACACACACACACACACACACACACACACACATAGAAAGTGAAGGGGGAGAGGGGTGGTGGAGGGGTGGGGTGAGGTGTTGTCAGCTGATGTGGCCTTAAGCAAACAATACACAAGCAAGCCAAACGCTGCGTCCGTGCATAACCAGTACACAGCCTGCTTCCGTCGTAGGTGTTGCTGTATGCGTATACGTTGCAACCTGTAGAGACTAAATGAGCCGTGAACGCCAAGTCCTCATACTACATAGGGCCTCATAAGATTATGAAAACATAATGATAATCCGCATCGCTTCTCATATGCGTCCTCTTTGATGTAAACACACACATATATACAGTTCGGACAGGGTTATTAAGGTTCAAATTAATGCCAATCCAAGGGCTATGCATGCAGTATGCACACAGTGTGTGTGTGTGTGTGTATGTGTGTGTGCCATCCTGGGTAGCCCCTGAGTGCCCACCCCCCCCCCCCCACCCCCCTGGGTAGCAGTCCTAGCATGACCTCTGCCTTCACACACACACACACGCACACTACACACACAGGAGATTGGTTGATTATGGCCATGATGAGGAAGGGTGACATTACAATGTCCTCCAATGAGATTTGACCTTCCCTGGAGAGACCCCTAACCTCCTCAGGGGGTGGGGGTGGTCAGTTGGCTGGGGTGTCATCATGTCCTCTGACAGGCTCTTGTTGTTGTTGGTGTTGTTGTTGTTGTTTTTCTAATCTGTGATCTGGCGACGAAGCAGCCAGGCTCGGTAGAGATGAGCACCTCACTCTTCGCTCCTCCGCTCGACCACACTTTGCGCATCACCTCCGACAGCGCCGCCCGCATCCGCACAGACAGCGCGCTCACCTGACACACACACGCACACATACGCGCACGCACGCATGCACGTGCACACACACACACACACACACACACACACACACACACACAAATCTGTCAGACTATTGCAAAATAAGACAGACAGCCAAACGAATGTCAATCAAAAGCAAAAAAGGGGAAAAAAGAGACAAACTTAACTCCTTTTGCACTCACACTCTGTCTGCCTCTGTCTGTCTGTCTCACACACACGCCAACACACACACACATACACACGCTGCGTACCGGGGCTGTCGGGTGGTTGAGCCATCCAACCACCACATCCTCCTTGAGCTCGTGGCTGACATGTGCTGGAGCTTGACGGAGGGAAACGCGCAAAAGAAAGGAAAGGAAAACAGTTAGAGACTAATGCGTGACGAAACAACACCGGGCCAGCTGTGGTGGTGCATCATGGGATGACGGCTGGCAAGTTCCCAACACGTCTCCAAAACTCTAGCGAGAGAGACACAACATCGAGTGGAGGAGACAAAAAAAAACAAAATGAAAGAAAGGAAAAATGCAGAAGCGACTAGTCGGTGCCCTTGCCCAAGGAGACTTTGGCAATTCAGCGGGAAATTGATAGCCCTGAGTTGATTTGATATTTACCTGGCAGAGGAACAGACATGCTTAAGACCCAAAGGGGCAGGGAGAGAGGCAGGTGTATAAGGAGAGAGAGAGAGAGAGAGAGAGAGAGAGAGAGAGAGAGAGAGAGAGAGAGAGAGAGAGAGAGAGAATCTTGAATTAACTCCCAAGAACAAATATAGATTTGATTTGACCCTTGACCTTATTCAAAGTCAAAGTCAACTTAATTGTCAATTCTGACATATGTACAGGACATATCTCCCGGAGTCTCCCGGAGGATCCTTTAGATATTCTAGGCTGGTGCGGTGGAGAGCATCCTGACAGGGAGCATCACTGCCTGGTTCGGCAACAGCTCCTCTCAGGACAGGAGGGCTCTGCAGAGGGTGGGGCGTTCAGCTGAGACCACTATTGGCACTACACTCCCCACCCTGCAGGACCTGTCCTCCAGGAGGTGTTGAACCAGAGCCTGCAGGATCATGAAGGATCCTCACCACCCCAACAACAACTTGTTCCTACTTCTGCAGTCAGGCAAGCGTCTCCGCAGTCACGCTGCTAGAACAGAGACTAAAATGGAGTTTCTTTCGGCAAGCCATCAGTACTGTGAACTCTGACCTCACTAGGGCCCTCCACTGCCCACTCCCATGCACATAACTTGATACTACATTTTGTATATTACCCTGTTGATATGCCTAATTATTTCTATGCCATTTGTTATTTGCTTGCTGTTTATTTGCCTGTTTGGTTCCAATCTACTCATATTTCTCATTAAAAAAAGAAGACTGTAAATAGTGTGGAAACTTCATTATTTCCCGTCAATTGTGATATTTGTGATATTTGTATTGTTCCGTAGCACATTCCGCCGGGCATTGTCACTTTTTTCATTTCACTGCATTTCCTGTATGTGTATGTGACTATTAAACTTCTTGAATCTTGAATCTTGAGTCTTGGTTCATATAGAGGAACCGGAATGCTGTTTCTCTCAAGCCAAGGTGTATATATATAATATAAGCACTGAAATAAGTTCAAATAAGCTATCTGGAATTTGTATGGATGTCATCTTGAGGGGTCCATTCCCTACAATTGTACCCTGACTGCTGATTGGTTGAATTGGACCATTGAGCATGACTAGGTATGCTTGGGACTCGGGAAGGTCCATCTGGTTCCCTCTGGTGGCAGAAAGGCACCAAGGCTACCACCACTAGGTGAAAGTTCACATTGTTTGAATCAATGAAACAACGTAGCTTGGCATATAGACGATTAAAATTATAAACATAAATACCTGTAAAAACAGTAGAATTTTGCACATTTGGAAAGAGTGCCATTTGCACGAACTGCTGCCACCTCAAAGCTAAATATGACCATAAACTGTCTATGACGTCATGGCAATATAACTACTGACAGATGGGGGCGCCAGAGTGCTGCTTGTCAAGAGCGGCGTTAGGACCTCAAGAGGCAGCTACATTTAATCCTACTATAAACGTGTAATACATTGACGTAATATTATACTATTTTAAGTAGTTCAAGATTGATGTAGCTATTGCTGAAGTCTATTTTCATAGATGTTCCCCCCCCAAAGGCCACGACGTGTATTATGGTATTATTTGGTTACTTTGTTGACGAATCTAGATAGGCATATCTTCGGGCAGCAACATACTGTGACCGGGCCCTGAGCAGGTCCGAGGGTTTTGTAGTCACTTGCTGTGTTTGGCGGAGCCGCGGCGTGTGACAGCAGCAGCAGCAGTAGCAGCGACAACACAACCCACCGGTAATCATGTGTTCTCACTTCATAGACGCGATTAGCACTCACACACCATACTCTGCCACGTCCACATCCCCGCTATCGGGGTCGACGCGCTGTACAGCCACTGCAGCCAATGAACCACCGGTGGCGAAGCTAAGTTAGGCTAAGTGAAGGCTCGGCGGCAGCAGCGTCGTCACTATCACCTCTAGGACGGTGACGCGGTGCTACTCGTTCAGAGTTAGTGCGAGTTTGTCACGAAACACGACCACACGCGTGTAGTACAGTACAGTACACCAGTGAGTTATTGTGTCCTTGTCTTTCTGCGGGACCGGGATCTGGGTGAGGGGTCACCGTCAGGATAGCGGGGGCGGGGCCTAAGTGGCTGTCTGCTGGCCTGTCGTGATATTTACATTTACATTTGGGGCATTTGGCAGACGCTTTTATCCAAAGCGACTTACAAAGAGTACATTTGTTGATATTAATTTATAGTTATATCGTGACACAAGATTGATGTTATATCGTGAGACAGAATTGATGTTATATCGTGACAGATCAGAGTTTAGATTTTTTGTATAGCTAGAGGCTAATTGACTAATTGACTCGATCAGCGCTTTCTACGCATTACGGTGGTGCTGCACTGTTAGCAATGTGTAGTATGTATAGTATGTATCAGGATGTATCAGTATGTATAGTATGTATCAGGACGTGTAGTATGTATCAGTATGTGTAGTATGTATCAGTATGTGTAGTATGTATCAGGATGTGTAGTATGTATCAGGATGTGTAGTATGTATCAATATGTGTAGTATGTATCCAAAGCGACTTACAAAGAGTACATTTGTTGATATTAATTTATAGTTATATCGTGACACAAGATTGATGCTATATCGTGAGACAGAATTGATGATTTTTTGTATAGCTAGAGGCTAATTGGCTAAATCAGCGCTTTCTACGCATTACGGTGGTGCTGCACTATTAGCAATGTGTAGTATGTATCAGGATGTATCAGTATGTATAGTATGTATCAGGACGTGTAGTATGTATCAGGATGTGTAGTATGTATCAGGATGTGTAGTATGTATCAGTATGTGTAGTATGTATCAGGATGTGTAGTATGTATCAGGATGTGTAGTATGTATCAATATGTGTAGTATGTATCAGTATGTATCAATATGTGTAGTATGTATCAGTATGTATAGTATGTATCAATATGTGTAGTATGTATCAGTATGTAGGGCAATTGGTCTTGCAGTTACATTATTTTGTAATTGGACCAACAACAATAATAATAACAATAATAATAATAATAAGAAAAAACACTAATAATCCTTTTGTAACCCCCCATAGTTAGTAATTCATGAAACATATTGCCCTTTTCAAGACGAGTCCACGGTGAGTCTGTTGACTCTGACACCTCATCCACCACCACACCTAACGTTATCTTGAAATACTTTGCAGATTAAAAATGGCTTCGATGCTACGGAACTCCATGCGTTGCTGCCCAGTCAGTCCCGCCTGGGCTGTGCAGTGTGGTGAGTCCTCCAGTATATCCACCCCCCCCCCCCCTAACAAGGCTTAGGGGTTATATCATCTCAACAATATGATGAGGCAGGTACACCAAAATGGCCCACAGGCTACATCTCCACGAGCAAGAAGGCTAACATGTTTCTTTTTGTTTGCATTGTTGTTGTTGTTGTTGTGTCCACAGCGAGTCGCTCCCTTGGCACTACAGCTCAGCTCCAGGTTCAGGGTGAGTCCCGACCTCCTCACGTGTCAACCGTTTCTTCAGCTAGACGAGCAGGCATGAAGAGCAGGCATGAAGAGCAACACCTCAGTGAACAGCAGCCTCCCATTAACTCTCTCAGCAGGAGAAACACAAGTGTAGCTCATAACATTAATGATGGGTCTGTTGGATGTAGGTCTGGCTGTGGACCAGTATAGACACAACTAGTCCAGTAAATATGCATTGATACCATGCTGGTGCTGCGATAGACATCAATAAAACCAATCTGCCGTTAACAGGAACAGGAAGTTACTTTACTCTGCTACTGATGATCTGTGAAAAGGGTCTATATCGTAAAATTAAATTCCTATTTATTTATTTCATATTGTATTATAAGTATGACTAAAACACAAATGGTGAGACGGTCCTCGTCAGATCGTGTGTCGTTCAGGTTTAAGTGTAGAGGTTTTCCTAGCCTGCGTCTTGGCACAGCCCCCCCCTGTGTAACTTTGTTCTCGTCTCCCCTTTCAGTCCAGACCAAGAGCAAGAAGTCTCTGTCGCGTCCCGGGGTGAAGAACATTGTGTTGGTGGAGGGCGTGCGAACCCCCTTCCTGATCTCTGGAACCACGTACGTGTCTACTCTGCTCTGTTAGCCACCACTCTCCTCCTGGGGTCCTTTATCCATATTATTTAATAGGACATCATTATATTGTGATTATTTTGACGGGTATTGTGATATGATTCCCTTTTAGTGGGAATTAACGTCTTTGCATCATGATTGTCATTTTCACTGAAAATTTTTAAAATAATTGAATCATGATGTGCCATTTGTTGGGGTACCAAACCAACATGTTTTCTTACATTTGGGGAGAAAAACTGTTGTCCAGAGCATCTTTGCAGCACTACAGTACTTAATTTGTAATTGTGTCCTAAATGTACAGATCTATTATTTAATACTCCAGAAATACAAAGGTTGCATACCCTGTTATATCCCAAAATTCAAAACATATCTATATGTAATAACTAATTGAATGGAGCAGAACTAGTGAAACCAAGGTCACTGCAAAAAATGCACTTTTCCTGATTGGCTTAATAATATTAACAACAAAGCTGCTCCTTTTGCTGTAAAGACTGTAAGTAGTGTGGATATTTGATTCTTTTCTGCGATGCGCAATTGTGATATTTGTGACATTTGTATTGTTCTGGTGCACATTCCGCTGGGCATCGCCACTTCTTCATTTCACTGCATATCCTGTATGTGTATGTGACAATTAAACTTCTTGAACAAAGAAACAAGAATGATGCGTGAAGGTGACGATCTGGTTCTGGTTTACAGATACAAAGACCTGATGCCCCATGACCTGGCCAGAGCAGCACTGCAGTAAGTGTGTTCCTCTATCTGTTTGTTTGTGTCTTCTTTATTTAATGCTTTTTCTTGGTTTGAAAATAATATTGCATGATGAACCTATTGTACTGTATGCATACAAACTAATCCCGAATGAAGTTTCATGCATTCAAAGTAATATCTCGACAATAATATACATCGCGATATAGCATGTTTTATGTTAATTCAATAAATAAATTGTATATAAAATAATGTTCTGTGTGAATTAAACTTGACAAATGAAACTTGACTACTTTCAAGTGAAACTATAGAGAAAAATTACATTTAGACCTAGCCTCCAATATGAAAATAGGTTGACATAAAATTGTTTCTAGTACATCAGTAAAAGCTGCTTTAGTAATGTCTTTATAAGTAAACACATTGTATTGCAAGACATGTTTAACAAAGGAGAAGGGTATGGTCATGCTGTATCCCAACCACTGAATGCATTGTGGGTAAACAGGGTTTCCTATGCACTCCTCCCAGGGGTCTGCTGCACAAGACGGCTCTGCCTAAAGACGCCGTCGACTACATCATCTACGGCACGGTCATTCAGGAGGTCAAGACCAGCAACATAGCCAGAGAGGTAGGATGCACACACACACACACACACACACACACACACACACACACACACACACACACACACACACACACACACACACACACACACACGGGCATAACACCCAAGTCATTTTAAAACCTGTTGTCTTCTCAGGCGGCACTGGGGGCGGGTTTCTCGGACAAGATCCCTTCCCACACCGTCACCATGGCCTGCATCTCCTCCAACCAGGCCATGACCTCCGGTGGGTCCACGTCTCCACTGCTTATGCTGCTTATGTCCTACATGCTGCTTCTATTGACTCAGAGTCCTGTTATGCAGCATGTTTCCACTGGTGGTACATGTAGTCATAGCCTGATATCACACAGGGTTGTCAACTCGTTATGCTCCATTTCCGTCTTCAGTCTGACATCGCCTCCGCTCCAACCGATATCTGTAGGGGGAGGGGCGGGGGATTCGATTTTCCTTAACCAATCACAGGAAATCAACGATGCCAACATACGTTTAGCAAGGTTTTTAAGAGGGGAGCGGTGTTGGGCAATATTGAGAAGACATGTCGTCTATGTAAAATATGTGTTCATCAAGGAGGGGGGGGTCGTATCAAATTCAAGATTATTATTCAGCAGCCCAAACGGGAGCGAGAGCCCATTAAGTGAAAGTTTCCGAGATTCTGGGAGGATTTGTGTAAAATGTTTTCGACTACTTGTCAGGGGGGTTGAAAATTCTCAAAATATTCGAAAGAAATGGCAATCGAAGTCCGACGACGGTGTTCATCCCTCCCGTGTTGCTGATTGGCTAATCGTTAGACCCCACCCCCCACTCCCCTGCGGCACTCATCGGATTGTTCTCCAGAAAATTCACTGTTTTAGGTCACAATACCAGGCCAGAATCAGTCAATTCTGTGGACTGGGCGGAGTCAAAGGTCTAGACCCAGGCAAATATACGGTAGTCACACACTTCTCTTTCACTCAACACTTTCCTCCGTCCCCTGACTCCCCAGGCGTGGGTATGATCGCGGCAGGCCAGTGTGACACCATCGTGGCGGGCGGCGTGGAGTTCATGTCGGATGTCCCCATCCGCCACAGCCGCAAGATGCGCAAGACCATGCTGTCCCTGAACAAGGCCAAGACCCTGGGCCAGAGACTGAGCCTCATCGGGAGCATCCGCTTGTCCCACTTCAACCCAGAGGTACACACACGCGCACACAGAGCTACCATCCGGAGCGCCAGAAAGGATACCGAGCCTCAATACTTTTTAGGTACCGACCGAAACATGTCCATACTACAGAGCGGAAACTGGACCAAGAGTTCAGTAACCGCAACCGGTTCTTGACGGGTGCTAACAAAGTGTATGAACATGTCGGACTATTATAACCTTGTAGGACCATTCTGATCTTGCGAGTTCACATTCTGGTTCCCTCTGCATATCAGTCTAACCTTGAGCCCGTTGAATGCCTTTCCCAAAAATACAAAGAGTTAGGATTTCAGAGGATTACATTTCATGATTTAAAAAAAAGAACAACAAATTAACAAAACTATGGCGGTGACTTGGGAAAGAAATTAAGAAATCGACGGGGGTATCGAAATTGCTTTATCTGAAATAGAATGACTAACGTAATGTTCAAAGATGATCAGAAATCTGCACAGAAGGCTTTTCTCAGAGGCAAATATCTTTTTGCTTTACTCCCAAAAACCTTGGCATTTGGCTTTGGCAAGAGGGAAGAGGGCAGCAAAGGGTGACTTAGTTGTTGAATCTGATTGGCGGAACAATGCAAGGCTGGGCCCATATGTGAGATCAATTGCTGTCCAGCCCAGGCATCGTGGAACACAATGTTGAGTATCTGAATGGTCTCACGAGGACACCACTACTCCATTATGCAGGACGAATAAACAGACACCCGGCACCTTCTTCAGCTCCATATAAGAATGCTTTTTCTTTACTTGTCCTGGTTTATTAGAAGAGAAAATGAGCTGAATTGAATAGATTGAATGAAGGTTACAAACAAATACGCTTCACACAAATACGAATTCCGGATGAAGGAATTAAATAGACCCCTCTCAGTCTCTGTGAAATGTCTTCACACTCAAAGTAAGGTACTGAAAAAAGTAGATTTGGTATTGGTAACTAATTTGTTGCTATTTGCAGTAACATTGATCATTTTAAACAACAACAACACCACCACCCAGCCCTCACCATCCCCTGGGTTCCCACATCCCCATGACCCCCCCCAATGTGCTGACATTCCTCCTCCTTTCCTCCCCATCTTCCCGGCAGCTTCCCGCCGTGGCCGAGTTCTCCACGGCGGAGACCATGGGGCCACAGCGCCGACCGGCTGGCGGCGGCGTTCGGTGTGACGCGGCTGGAGCAGGACGAGTTTGCGCTGCGCTCGCACACGCTGGCCAAGAATGCTCAGGACGCCGGCCTGCTGCAAGATGTCGTCCCCTTCAAGGTGCCAGGTATGTGCGCGGCCCCATGGTACTGGTTCACCAGAATAAAGACTCCCAGCTCCGTTTCTCAACGAAGGCTTTGAAATAAAAGCGCGAGAATCAACTAATGGTAAACGGGTGATTTTCTTTAATAGAGTGATTTTGTGCTATACCGTTAGTGCCTCACAATCACCCAATCATACACACGTCCATACACCGACAGCGGTGTCAACCACGCAAGGCAACAGCCAGCTCGTCAGGTGTCTCACTCAGGGGACGCCTTGAGAGGGCCTTGGCTAGGGGGAGCCAGGAATGGAACCAGCAACTTTTCCAACAACCTACCTCCCGAACTACAAGGTAGAATAAGAAAAGTTAGAAATGATAAAATGATTTTAAACGGAAACTTGGTTGACGTCGCTGCAGCTGGCTGGTCTGAACACACGGTGGTGGGTGTTGCTACACAGCCCCGCCCTAACCCGTCTGCCCCGCCCTAACCCGTCTGCCCCGCCCTAACCTGTCTGCCACACCCTAACCCGTCTGCCCCGCCCTAATCCGTCTGCCCCACCCCACCAGGCCGCGACATCGTGTCAAAGGACAACGGCATCCGACCCTCGTCCATGGAGCAGTTGGGCAAGCTGAGGGCCGCGTTCATCAAGCCTCACGGCACGGTCACCGCTGCCAACTCCTCCTTCCTGGTAGAGAGACGCACACGCACACACACTCCTCAGTCTCTCACCTTTGTCACACTGTCTTCCAACCTCTAAGACATGCATGTGCCGTATATTATATTATATATTTGATGGTACTTCAAGTGGCAATCAATATAGCACACCAATCTTTAGGATGGGGCTGAAAGTGAATTTCTTCCTAATATTACCACTAATTAATTAATGGATTCACTGAGGGGAGGTATATATGTGTATATATATATACCTCCCTTTATAGGTATATATATACTGTATGGCAATTTTGGATAGAAGTGTCACAAAACTGTCTGTGTGTGTGTGTGTGTGTGTGTGTAGACCGACGGGGCATCTGCTGTGCTCATCATGTCTGAGGAGAAGGCCCTGGCCATGGGCTACAAGCCTAAAGCCTACCTCAGGTAAAACACCAAACCATTACCTCTGGGGCATAGTTCAGCCACCCACTCATACAAGGGCTTAAAGGATACGTTCGCTGTTTTGCAGTGAGGACCTATTCACAGATTGCCTAACTTGATTCTTCGGGCTGAACTCTGAAAGTGGTCAAAGTCAAAGTGTTTTATTGTCACAACACAGGGCCATTCTGAACAGTGAAACTCTTGTGACATGGCAGGCGACAGTAGGCCTATGTAGGAAGTAGGCAAAAAATAACAAGAAGAAAAATAAATATATATATATATACTGTATTTGTATTGGAAAAATATATACATACATGTATATATTGAGAATGGTAGGATATACATAACAAAGATAACACAATATACATATTAAAGATAAACAATGTAATGTAAAAAAGAAAACACATCACCTGCTCTACAAAATGTAGGAATGGGGAGTATAGCCTATGAATCCAGAAGTATTGAACTAGACTAGTTAAATCGTCGTACCAAAAGGCTCAAATTATTTAACCATTGCGGTTTTATAATTTTTGTTTTTGCATTATAATTACTGAATCAAACATGATATAGAGGCCTCTGATACACAAATTCCGTTGCATAGTTAAAGCGAGAATAATTATTGCAAGAGATAAGAAACCTTCACAAGGTGGCATGTGGACGTATTTCATTGATCTAATGAGAGACACAACAGTGAAACGAGTATCTAGCACTGGAACTCTGTAGTTCTGAAGTTTTTGAAGCGTTGTTCAGATAAAATGTTTGATTTGAATTGAACCGTTACCAAAATGAGAGGGAAAAGAACGATTAAGTCAACTAAATGTCCACGTCAAGACTCTCAATTCTCTGTTATTTTGACAGACTATGCGTTTGGAGGACATTAGGTTGCTTGGGGAGAACCCTGTACATGATAAACACTGTACTTCAGAGCCAGAGCATGAGCTGAATGAGCTGCTACCCATGCAAGGCTAACTGGTGTGTGGTGTGTGTGTGTGTGTGTGTGGCTCTTTACAGAGACTTTGTGTATGTGTCCCAGGACCCTAAAGACCAGCTCCTGTTGGGGTGAGTCCTTTATCCTCTGTTTCCTGTCTCAACTACAACTGAAAGTAGTAAGCATTTCCGTCTTTAAAATCAATTAGCAATTTAAAAATCACAAAATCAAATTGTTATTATTGTTATTATTTTTGGGATAAAGAGTTTGGAAAAAAGAGAAAGTGTGACCTTGCGAAGGACTACTGGCACATAAAATTCCATCTCCCAGGTCAGAGGGCATCGCTTTCTCTAAAACGAACCATGACAAGGCGATGTCAGTCAAGTCTCATTAGACAGAGTTGCAGACGGTCGTGATTTGTCTGTTGTTGACTCTGTGTTGACCTCCCGCCGTGACCCCTGCAGGCCGGCGTACGGCACCCCCAAAGTCCTGCAGCGGGCCGGCCTCACCATGAACGACATCGACGTCTTTGAGTTCCACGAGGCCTTCGCAGTGAGTCAACCGTCTAGTCTGGCGGTCCTAGAGTCGATTTGCACCGTTAATGATCTGTCAGTCTGCTGTACAATTTTGGTGTGTGTGTGTGTGTGTATATATTTGCAGTATGCGTCTGTTCATAATTGAAGTGGGAGCATCGATTTCCTCTGTTTGGCTTGAAGTCCATTGTGGCCTGAGTTATTTATGGACACTGGGGGATTGTGTTGAGAGAAATCAGATTGCTCTGCTTGTCTGGTAACTATGGTAATTTCTGTGACTGACTGACTTCTCTCTCTCTCTTCCTTCTCAGGGACAGATCATGGCCAACCTGAAAGCCATGGACTCGGACTGGTTTGCGCAGACGTACATGGGCAGGACGTCAAAGGTGAACCCCCGAATACACAGATCAGACGTGCACGCACATGTGGTCCGATTGGTCCCCCGTCAGTGAGTCCCCGTGCTCCCAGCAGCGGGACTGGAGAACAAGAGGGAATGTCAGGCTGATTTTGGTGTTGATGTCGTCATCGCGAAATGTGGCTGTAAACAAATCGCCGTCCCGCCTCTGAACAAACGGCAAGGGAGCGGAGCGTAGCGGTGATGGAGGGAAGAAATGAAATGATAGCTACGTTCTGAATTGGGTTTTATCTCGACCGAGTTTGGCTAATGTTACATTTTATATATATATATATATATATATGTTGTGTATATATATATGTGTGTATATGTGTGTGTGGCTTTGTAGTCTTTCTGAGCCCTTTTTAGCATACCTTTTTGTGTTATTTTGGCTAAAAGGGAATTGCAGGAAGATCGCAGTACAAATCAGGTGAAACTGATTTTCGGCAAGGATTCCGACCCACCGCATCGATGCAAATTCCCCCTCTCTTAGCGGGGAGAATATACACGCATATTCCATTTGTTCTCGGCCCTCCTTGACACTCAGCAGAGCAGGAATGCAGAATGAGACGAAGAATTGCTTGGACTAAAGAAAAAATAATTGGAACAGTCACACACACAACACACACGCATTGTACAAGGACTTTCTTCCAGCTCATTATCTCACCTCCCAGAATACCGTATGCCGCCATCGTGCATAATTTCTCATCGATCGGCGACTTCATGAATTTTGAATATGCCCTTCAAATTGTCACCAGGAGGACGCCTAGGCCTGCTGCTGCTTTAAATGCAGCGCTGAGCCAGATTCTCCACTCTTTTACAAACTATACTTTTACATAGTGTCTGTCAGGGCTTAATAGATCATATAAAACAATAGCTCAACAATAAAGTGTGTGTGTCCGTGTGTGTCGTGTGTGTCCGTGTGTGTGTGTGTGTGTGTGTGTGTTGTGTGTCCGTGTGTGTGTGCGTGCATGCGTGTTGACGACCACTGGAGACAGGTCTGACATTTTATTTCACGGAGCAGCACAACAATGACCAACTCGCAAACAAACTCCCGGTCGTGTTGCTCGCCTCGGGTCGGAGGCCGCTACGTGTTAGGGCAGACCTCACGGACACGTGGTGGTTACGTGCGACAGAGCTCGTATGCCATCCACGTGTCCGGACACAGAATTATACATGCACTATTTTAGTCATTTTATTCCAAGTGTCATGAGGCGTTTTACTCTCGGATGCCTCCACTCAGTGTTGAGCAATTCTAATAAAATTTGTCGGGAGGTGTTTGAGAGCTGTTGCTTCCAACCGAGACTTGAATTTGAATGAGTACATGTTTACTTACTCATCATTGAATCTATAATTCTGAACAGTGTGTATGTTTTTTTGCACCGAAATATTAGAACATGTGCATGTAGTTCGTAGTAACATGAGGCAAACGTATCCAACCCATTTCTGGACATTGTGAACTTCCCACTTCAGAGTTGTTGTTGTTGTTTTGAACGTGTTGATTGTGTTAATTGTGCGCAGGTGGGCGCTCCACCCATGGAGAAGTTCAACCTGTGGGGTGGCTCTCTGTCCCTGGGCCACCCGTTCGGCGCCACGGGCTGCAGGCTGGTTACCACGGTAGCGCACCGGCTGCAGAACGAGGGGGGCCAGTACGGGCTGGTGGCCGCGTGCGCCGCTGGAGGGCTGGTGAGACGCGAGACGGGCCATACATTGCCCAGCCCTAGTTGTTCGCATGATAGTTCATCAGGTTTTATTTCAACAATTAAATAGATTTTTAGATGTAGGAGATCTCTCGTCCATCTCGTTATCCAGTCAGTATCCTTTTTCTTTTATTTAGCGGCCTCTGATTCTTGTTTTTTCTGTTGTTGTTGTCCTGTTGCAGGGTCATGCCATGGTGATTGAGGCCTATCCCCAGTAGAGAGCACCAGAGCCCATCTGTGAGGACCAGGCATCTCTCTGGCTCCTACCACCACAACTGCGTGCCACAGCCAACGATCCAACAGCGGACTGTAAATACCCGCAACCGCGAGGCCTTTCACAAGGAGTGGGGTTTTGTGAGAGTGTGTGTGTGTGTGTGTGTGTGAGAGAGTGTGTGTGTGTGTGTGTATATGGGGAGGGAGGGAGGGGGGATCTTGTGTGTGAATGTGTACCAGAGATCTACGAGAATGTAACCTTAGCCTAGCGTACGTTAATTTATCGACAAGGATTTCCATGCTTGAATGCAGCATAATGTAAGACGGCGCCACTCAGCTAGCGTGCAGCTCCCACAGCGCCGGCCATAGTGTAACATAGAGGAGTGGCTTCTAAGCCCCTCCACCCCACCCCTCCCCCAAAAAAGAAGAAAGAAAACCAGGAGGCTTCTAATGATGTTTATATGCGCTGTAATATTAGTTTTTCTTACAAAACTGTTGGAAATTAAATGGTCCGAAATCTACGACGTGTCCGATGCTAATTTGTCTTGTCTCGTTATTCAATATATCTGTTCGGTGGAAAGTTGTACGTACATTTTATATATTATAACACTTTCACTGCGATGGGAAAGAAACGGATTGCATTGCATTGGCATGGATTTCCATCCTTATAAATGCACCGCACCAGGTTTGGTTTCCGGTAATTTAATTGGAGGAGAATTCTGTCTGCATTTGTCATCTGCAGACATTTTAATGAGGATCTATAGACGTATTCAGATGGGTGTCTGGGAGTTAGAGGAACCATGAATATGTAAAAAAAAAAAGTGTCTGGTAGATGACTTAAACATTACTCGCGCGCACACACACACACACCACACGGTTTAGGGCTGTGGTAAGATTGGAACCTGTTGTTATTTTGCCTCTCCAGTCAATGTGTTGCATCTTATTTACTTATTTACTTATTTACTCTGTAGGTAAATATATATCAACACATTGTCTCTTTCTTAACCACTGTGTGTGTGTGTGTGTGTGTGTGTGTGTGTTGCCATCAGCACTCACTGGGGAATTCGTTCAGCCACACACACACACACACACACATCCCACCCCTCAGGTGGAGGCTTGTTAACATTTCTTCAGAGCAGACATTTCCGTTTAAAAAACGTACTTAAAGATTTAATTCTCCCGGTTCTACCCACCCCTCCGCCGCTATGCGCGGGCCTCGTGCACGGCAGCCTCAGCCGAGCGGCGGCGGCGGTGTTGACTGCCAGTCTGTCCTTCATGCCCCACGCAGGCTGCGGGGAGCGGGACTAAAAACCAGTGTTTTACCGGCAAGGCAAAACGGAGCTCAAATGTAAATAGCGTGGTTGGCGGGGGGGGGGGAGCGGCGGTTGTTTTAAAGCCTTCAAACACCCCGCCTCAACCCTGCGAGACGTGGTGACACACGCGAGAGAGAGAGCGAGAGACACACACACACACACACACACACACACACACACACACACACCCCGACAACCCCGGCGCCTCCCTGCCTCGGCGGAGCTTTGATCACGCGGAGGCTTTTATGGGCTATGACTGGCGAATGCACCCGCTGCTGTCACGACAAATCTACCTCACCACACTCACAGGGAAGTGTGTGTGTGTGTGTGTTTGGGGAGAGGGCGTTGCGGGGGGGGGGCGGGGGAGGAGGAGAAGGGGTAGGGAGGGTATAGAGAGAAAGAATCGAAGGGGTGTGAAACGCAGCTTTTATCTTGTCCTGCTCCGCTCACGTGGGGCGGCACCTGCTGAAAGCTGCACTTGACTCCTCCACTATCTCTCTCTCTCTCTCTCTCCCCCCCTCTCCCTCCCTCCCTCCCTCCCTCCACCTCCACCTGCTGGTATGTGTGTGTGTGGGGGGGGGGGGCGGTGCGGTATGGGTGTGTGTTTTTTAAGGAAGACTCGAATGATACTCCCGTCATGCTACTGTAGACGTTGGGAAATGCGTTTAGCACACGCACACGCACATACGAGCAAGCACATGCACACACACACACACACACACACACACACACACACACACACACCCCCCACCCCCCGACTTTGCAAAGTCTAATACATGGTGATGGGACGGAATCCCACAGTTTACCGTTTCCTGGAAACTTTGGGGGGAAGTCTGTCTGAACGTCAGACATGAGTTTTCTAACAGGTGGGGTTGGTGGGGTCTTGAGGGTGGTGGTGGTGATGTGTCATAGATGGCCGCTGCAGTTCATTGGAGCAATGTGTCAACGCGGCAGCCATATTGGTCAGGGGAGGCCGCGCCTCCCAATGCATCTCTCATGGAGGCAGGATGTCTGATAATTATCATGCCTCAGTTTCCCTGTACTGCTGTACAAAGTTACTGTACTGTACTGCAAACTGTACAACAAATTCTCACCTGCTAAATGTTATTCCCTGTCGACCTCGTCTATAATGACGCCGCGCCGAAACGTCTCAGCTGGCCGCTTTTAATTCCACATTTCTTTATCATGGTGCTGCTACCTCTGGTGCTTGAGGGATTGAGGAAGAAGGTGGGGAGTTCACCTGTGGTTATGGTCCTGAGGCCAACATGGACCGCTTGTATAGACAGACACATCACAGACCCTTCATGCACAGAACTGACTGCTGGGCCTTATGGGGGCTGCAGGAGTGGCTAGTGGTTTGGCTAATGGAGACTATGAGGGTGGAATAGTCGGTGAAATACAGTATTTCACCTGGCACACACATTATATTCCGCTGACCTAAAAAAAACCCTAAACTTTCCCAAATTGCAGTGCAGTGGTGGTCGATCACAACATTCAAAGGGGCATGATTTCCCCGGCGTTTTGGCCTAAGATGGACATTTACGTCGACATTTTAAATCCGTTTTCTGTACTGTACTGGTAGGTTCCAGATTTCCCGGTTTCTATCATTGATGCAGAAGCCAGGAGCTCGGCCTGCGTGGAATGTAAATGCGGTGCTAATGCAGACACCACCAGCACCATCACCAACAGCAGCACCACCACCACCACCACACCACCACCAACCTCTCTGGACATGCATGCCTGATCTAATATTCCTAATATGCAACTCCTACAACATTAAATAAACCGATTCATTTCTCGACCACATTCGCAGACTTTGACCGTTTGTGTGTGTGTGTGTGTGTGTGTGCATTCTACGGGGAACTGAATATTCCCTCCCACAAAGCAGAATCCCCGGCACGCAAAAACGCCGACATCTCCTCCAGAATCCGTGCGTATGTCTGTCGGTTGTGCGCAGACCGCAGGTGCATGTCAGGGGCCGCGCCACGGAGCTGCCGGATTATAAGCAACGGTTAATTGGCTGTCCAGAGAAGCAACCTGTATACGTGTGTGTGTGTGTGTGTGTGTATTAGTGTGTGTGTGTGAGAGTTGTGGAGTTCATCATGTGCTCATAACGGCCGTTAGGGCCTGTCCGCCGGGCCGCCATCTCCTGTCGGGATTGTAAAATGTTATTGATCAGACGCAGACGCTGCATCCATAACGAGACCTGAGACCCTGTTGCTCACTCTACCCAGGGGGGCCCGCATGACACAACACACACACCACACACACACACACACCACACACAACACACACAACACTCGGGCACACGGACTCATTAGGAGCCGTACACACTCATGCGCATATCCTCATTAACCAATCCCTCGTCATACACACTAAACATTCACACACATCTAGTTGTCAGACACCACACGTACACACATGCCCGTGCACACACACACACACACGCGCGGTCAAACACACTGATTGTTTCAGTTGAGTCGGGTTAGGAGAGGCTGATTTGGCGAGTGTGGGGCCACAGAATTGGACATGAGTTGTGTGTGTGTGTGTGTGTGTGTGTGTTTGTGCCTTAGGAAAGCTTGACATTTGTGTGAGCCCACGTGTGCGTGTGTGTGTGTGCATTTTGTGTGTACGTGTGCCCACTGAAGTGCATGCGAGCGTGTGTGTGTGTGTGTGTGTGTGTGTGTGTGTGTGTGTGTATGGAGCGTGTCAGTGGCTGTCAGCTCTGGCGTCTAGTGTCAGGGCGAGAGGCGAGACATTAACAGCTTCTGTCATTGTGCTGACAAAATGGTGGCAGAAGATTTCCCATGGTGCCCTGATGACTGCTGGCGTTTGTCAACAAGCCCTGTCACCGTGGCGATGAGGAGGTGGAGGTGGAGGAGGAGGTGGAGGAGTGTGTGTGTCTGTGTGTGTGTGTGTGTGTGTGTGTGTGTGTGTGTGTGTTGGGGGGGGCGAGGGGGTAGGTTTAGTGTGACAGGCCCTGGACCTGTTCCCATGAGCACCAAAGTGCGAGCTGGAGAGAGAGCGAGAGAGGGAGAGAGAGGGAGAGAGAGAGAGGTTGTGTATATGTCAGTGTGTCTATATGTGTGTATATGTCAGTATGTGAGTGTATACTGGGGGGGCGGAGGGGGGAGGGGGGGACGGAGGGGGTCTCTGCAGCTTTCATACAAGACTGGGAAAAAAAAACACACCCAAAATGAGCTGTCACTGCAATTCCCAGGATGCTTTGCTGTTTAGCATAGCAGCAGCAGCAGCAGTAGCAGCAGCAGCAGCAGCAGCGGTAACAGTAGTGTCTTTGGTGTGTGTGTGTGTGTGTGTGTGTGTGGGCCAGTAAGCTTGCACTCTCTCTCTCTCTCTCTCTTCTCTCTCTTCCTCCCTCTCTCCTCTCTCTCTCTCCTTCCTCTCTCTTCTCTCTCTCTCTCTCTGATAATTAAGCAGGGCAGAAGTTCCCCCTGACGCGAGGAAGAGCTCATCTGCATTTTGGCCTCCGGCGCACGGTTAGGAGCAACGCCTGATGGAGAGAGAGAGAGAGAGAGAGAGAAAGAGAGGGAGGGAAAGAGAAAGAGAGGGAGAGAGAGGGGGGTGGAGGGGTGATGTGGGGCGGGGGGGGGGTAAGGGTAAGAAGCCAATTAACCAAGCCGGATGGGTGAGGTGAGTGACAGCGCGCCTGACACACTGCTATCTGGGCTTTTCTGTTGGTGCGCACACACACCACACACAACACACACACACACACACCGCCACACACACACACACATGCACACACACACACACGCACGCACCGCACGCGCACACACACTTCGACCATTTGTCTATGTCCTTCCTCCTTTCTCTCGCCATTTCCTCCTCTTCCTCCCCTCTCTCCGGCTGTCCACCTCTCCATCGTTCCGTAATCTTTCTTCTTTCTTCTCTTCTGCTTTTTCTTTTCTCCACCTCTCCAATCCTTTCTTCTTGGTCTCTCGTTCTCCATTTCTCCCTCCTGTTGTTGTGTCTCTCTCTTTAGTTCTTTCCCGTCGTGCTGTTCTCGGGGGTGGGGGTGGACGTGGCGATGGGGTGGGGTGACAGGCCATAACTACCATCGTCTGCTCAGTGGACCAATCCCGTCTCCCGTCGGTGCTGTGGGTACAACAGCGTTGTCCAATGAGGAGCCCCCCCCCCTCCCCCTTCCCCGCCCCTGCCCCCCCCCAGGAGTGTGGGTCTCTGTACCGGTTCACCCTACCCACTCTCCTGACAGAAACCTCCCTGTTGCATTCAGGTGCGTTGACAACCTGGGCAGCACAGAGCGTGAGGGATGTCATGAAAGCCATGTAGACATAATGCATCATGCACTTCCAATATATGTGGCTTTGCGGCTCACTGTTGGATAATAAACACTTGTTTACACAGGCCTATCCAGTCAGAATTATGTAATTCTGAGATTACATTCACAAAACATCAGAATAAATTCCCCATTCAAATGTTAGCAATCATCACGATCTTGCAATTGTATTTCTCCCTCCCTGCCAATGAGTTCTTGATGCTGTCGGTGGCTCGTGTAATGTAAGTGTAATGCTGGTAAATAACATTGAACATTTAGAGAAAGTCTGATTCGTATACACAGCTCAGCGCTGCAGTGTTTAGACAGAAAAAGGACACTGACAGTGAAGGTAACACAAGCAGTATCCTGTGTACTCTGTTCGTCTAGTGTTCGCTGGTTTCTTGTGTTTTTCTGGGGGAAATAAAAAAACAACAACACTTTTTTTTCGCCAGTCACCAGCCAGTTCTGCAGTCACCAGCCAGGAGGACGAGAACAGTTTTACGACAGACAAATATTTTTATTGTATGTATGTATCAGTTACCTCAGTCATTTCCATGGCCATCTTTTTGGGACTAAGGCACTCCACGGTCCCAACCAGTTAGAGCCGGGATTCTGAACAAAATGTGATACATAATTACCCGGACCTTATATACTGTAGTTTATTAGCCAATTTTCACAATATTTCTCTCTCACACACACACACACACACACACACACACAATCCATAGTATCACCCACAGCAGACCAAAGTATCACATGAATACAGTTAATAAAAAAACAAGCAGGCAACTGCATTATTTGTCAAACGTGTTGAAATGTATCAGTGACATGCATTACGTGACACAATGAATCAATAATAGTGTGTATCATAAACGGTACCCATTATATGAGTAACCTGTGTCAGGATTATGTATTAAATCCCACAAAATTCCGGGGCACTTCTCGTCTTGCCTGCAGGCACCACCAGCCGCTCTGGTTTGGAAGCACTGGGTAGCTAGCGTCCACATTTACACAATGCTTCATCCTTCTTTAAAGGGACTATGTGGAGGATTTGTACACGCATAAATCACATTAAATGGCAATATCTGAACATGATGTCATTTAACTTTAAACAAATTTGAAAAAATGTAAATTTGACCTTCCCTGACTCTCTCCGTTGCGTAGACCAGTATTTGGTCGGTTTTGCCGGGAAAAGAAGGAAAGTGACATTTTAAGCGCAGATAATGGCAAGAATGTCCATTCTGTCATAACCTTTTCATGAGTACAAGGTTTACTTATGATGACAACGAACTTTAGTTTATCCATTCTTCGTGTCTAAAACCAAGAAGCTTGCACTCCAGTGCTCTGAATGCGCGAGCTCCAGCAGGCTGCAGTTCACTTACCGACCAACAGGGGCCAGTAATGAGAAGGATTTCATGATTCTTACACATAGCACCTTTAAAGGAGAACCCAACCCCAACACCAGCAGTACATTGGTTTGCAGTCGACAACTCCCCCTGTAGGTTAAATACGTGCTATTATATGCATCATCTCTGATTGCTGATGGGGTTACTCGGTGGCTGCTAATTAAGTGTTGATGCACACACCTGTCCTTATTGAAAGTGAATTGAAGGGCTGTGTTCTCACGGGGAGCCGGGAGCCCTGCAGCCCCAGAGTGAAGAGAACCTGACAGCGTGTTTAGAGGCGGGGTCAAAGGGGGCGTGGTTCTCCTGTAAGCTAACGATGGCTCCTCATCACAGAGGGACATGGACCCATCGTGGGCTGACATGGAAGCTCCTGGTCCATCGGTGTGGAGTGCAATATTTGCGGTGGCCATTTTTTTGTTTTGTTGAATGGAGGCGTGCAATCTGTTTATCTATCTATTAAATAGATAGATAAACAGACAGAGAGACAGAGATAGATAGATATAGATTATATAGACAGACAGACAGACATATAGATATAAAGGTAGATGGATAGTTTAGATTAGACAGAAAGAGAGAGAGAGAGAGAGATAGGTAGAGCTATAGATAGATAGATAGATAGATAGACAGATAGATAGATAGATAGATAGATAGATAGATAGATAGATAGATAGATAGATAGAGATAGATAGATAGATAGATAGATAGATAGACAGATAGATAGATAGATAGACAGATAGACAGATAGATAGATAGATAGACAGATAGACAGATAGATAGATAGACAGATAGATAGATAGATGGATAGATGGCATGGAATATAAGTTGGAAGGGGAGAGCTAGATGTTTACAGATGGGGAGAGGGAGGCATGCGGAAATGAAAGAGCAACAGAGTGACATAGAGAGAAGGACACACACACACACACACACACACACACACACCCCGACAACCCCGGCGCCTCCCTGCCTCGGCGGAGCTTTGATCACGCGGAGGCTTTTATGGGCTATGACTGGCGAATGCACCCGCTGCTGTCACGACAAATCTACCTCACCACACTCACAGGGAAGTGTGTGTGTGTGTGTGTTGGGGAGAGGGCGTTGCGGGGGGGGGGGGGAGGAGAAGGGGTAGGGAGGGTATAGAGAGAAAGAATCGAAGGGGTGTGAAACGCAGCTTTTATCTTGTCCTGCTCCGCTCACGTGGGGCGGCACCTGCTGAAAGCTGCACTTGACTCCTCCACTATCTCTCTCTCTCTCTCTCTCCCCCCCTCTCCCTCCCTCCCTCTCTCTCCTCTCCCCTCTCTGCTGGTATGTGTGTGTGTGGGGGGGGGGGGCGGTGCGGTATGGGGTGTGTTTTTTAAGGAAGACTCGAATGATACTCTCATCATGCTACTGTAGACGTTGGGAAATGCGTTTAGCACACGCACATACGAGTAAGCACATGCACACACACACACACACACACACACACACACACACACACACCCCCCACCCCCCGACTTTGCAAAGTCTAATACATGGTGATGGGACGGAATCCCACAGTTTACCGTTTCCTGGAAACTTTGGGGGGAAGTCTGTCTGAACGTCAGACATGAGTTTTCTAACAGGTGGGGTTGGTGGGGTCTTGAGGGTGGTGGTGGTGATGTGTCATAGATGGCCGCTGCAGTTCATTGGAGCAATGTGTCAACGCGGCAGCCATATTGGTCAGGGGAAGCCGCGCCTCCCAATGCATCTCTCATGGAGGCAGGATGTCTGTTCACAATCATCATCATGCCTCAGTTTCCCTGTACTGCTGTACAAAGTTACTGTACTGTACTGCAAACTGTACAACACATTCTCACCTTCTAAATGTTATTCCCTGTCGACCTCGTCTATAATGACGCCGCGCCGAAACGTCTCAGCTGGCCGCTTTTAATTCCACATTCCTTTATCATGGTGCTGCTACCTCTGGTGCTTGAGGGATTGAGGAAGAAGGTGGGGAGTTCACCTGTGGTTATGGTCCTGAGGCCAACATGGACCGCTTGTATAGACAGACAGACAGACAGACACATCACAGACCCTTCATGCACAGAACTGACTGCTGGGCCTTATGGGGGCTGCAGGAGTGGCTAGTGGTTTGGCTAATGGAGACTATGAGGGTGGAATGTGGGTCTCTGTACCGGTCACCCTACCCACTCTCCTGACAGAACCTCCCTGTTGCATTCAGGTGCGTTGACAACCTGGGCAGCGCAGAGCGTGAGGGATGTCATGAAAGCCATGTAGACATAATGCATCATGCACTCCAATATATGTGGCTTTGCGGCTCACTGTTGGATGATAACACACTTGTTTGCACAGGCCTATCCAGTCAGAATTATGTAAATTCTGAGATTACATTCACAAAACATCAGATAAATTACCGATTCAAATGTTAGCAATCATCACGATCTTGCAATTGTATTTCTCCTCCCTGCCAATGAGTTCTTGATGCTGTCGGTGCTCGTGTAATAATGTAAGTGTAATGCTGGTAAATAAACATTGAACATTTAGAGAAAGTCTGATTCGTTATACACAGCTCAGCGCTGCAGTGTTTAGACAGAAAAGGACACTGACAGTGAAGGTAACACATGCAGTATCCCGTGTACTCTGTTCGTCTAGTGTTCGTCTGGTTTCTTGTGTTTTTCTGGGGGAAATAAAAAAAAACAACAACACTTTTTTTCGCCAGTCACCAGCCAGTTCTGCAGTCACCAGCCGAGGACGAGAACAGTTTTACGACAGACAAATATTTGTATTGTATGTATGTATCAGTTAGCTCAGTCATTTCCATGGCCATCTTTTTGGGACTAAGGCACTCCACGGTCCCAACCAGTTAGAGGCCATGATTCTGAACAAATGTGATACATAATTACCTGGACCTTATATACTGTAGTTTATTAGCAATTTTCACAATATTTCTCTCACACACACACCCACACACACACACACATCCATAGTATCACCCACAGCAGACCAAAGTATCACATGAATACAGTTAGTAAAAAACAAGCAGGCAACTGCATTATTTGTCAAACGTGTTGAAATGTATCAGTGACATGCATTACGTGACACAATGAATCAATAATAGTGCGTATCATAAACGGTACCCATTATATGAGTAACCTGTGTCAGGATTATGTATTAAATCCCACAAAATTCCGGGGCACTTCTCGTCTTGCCTGCAGGCACACCAGCCGCTCTGGTTTGGAAGCGCTGGGTAGCTAGCGTCCACATTTACACAATGCTTCATCCTTCTTTAAAGGGACTATGTGGAGGATTTGTACACGCATAAATCACATTAAATGGCAATATCTGAACATGATGTCATTTAACTTTAAACAAATTTGAAAAAATGTAAATTTGACCTTCCCTGACTCTCTCCGTTGCGTAGACCAGTATTTGGTCGGTTTTTGTCGAGAAAAGGAAGGAAGTGACATTTAAGCGCAGATAATGGCAAGAATGTCCATTCTGTCATAACCTTTTCATGAGTACAAGGTTTACTTATGATGACAACGAACTTTAGTTTATCATTCTTCGTGTCTAAACCCAAGAAGCTTGCACTCCAGTGCTCTGAATGCGCGAGCTCCAGCAGGCTGCAGTTCACTTACCGACCAACAGGGGCCAGTAATGAGAAGGATTTCATGATTCTTACACATAGCACCTTTAAAGGAGAACCCAACCCCAACACCAGCAGTACATTGGTTTGCAGTCGACAACTCCCCCTATAGGTTAAATACGTGCTATTATATGCATCATCTCTGATTGGCTGATGGGGTTACTCGGTGGCCTGCTAATTAAGTGTTGATGCACACACCTGTCCTTATTGAAAGTGAATTGAAGGGCTGTGTTTCCACGGGGAGCCGGGAGCCCTGCAGCCCCAGAGTGAAGAAAACCTGACAGCGGTGTTTAGAGGCGGGGTCAAAGGGGGCGTGGTTCTCCTGTAAGCTAACGATGGCTCCTCATCACAGAGGACATGGACCCATCGTGGGCTGACATGGAAGCTCCTGGTCCATCGGTGTGGAGTGCAATATTTGCGGTGGCCATTTTTTTGTTTTGTTGAATGGAGGCGTGCAATCTGTTTATCTATCTATTAAATAGATAGATAAACAGACAGAGAGACAGAGAGACAGAGAGACAGAGATAGATAGATATAGATTATATAGACAGACAGACAGACAGACATATAGATATAAAGGTAGATGGATAGTTTAGATAGACAGACAGATAGATAGATAGACAGATAGACAGATAGATAGATAGATAGATAGATAGACAGATAGACAGATAGATAGATAGATAGATAGACAGATAGATAGATAGACAGATAGACAGATAGATAGACAGATAGATAGACAGACAGACAGATAGATAGATAGACAGATAGACAGATAGATAGATAGATAGATAGATAGATAGATAGACAGATAGATAGATAGATGGATAGATGGCATGGAATATAAGTTGGAAGGGGAGAGCTAGATGTTTACAGATGGGGAGAGGGAGGCATGGGGAAGTGTGTGTGTGTGTGTGTGTGTGTGTGTGTGTGTGTGTGTGTGTGTGTGTGTGTGTGTGTTTTGTGTGTGTGTGTGTTGTGTGTGTGTGTGTGTGTGTGTGTGTGTGTGGTGTGTGTGTGTGTGTGTGTGTGTGTGTGTGTGTGTGTGTGTGTGTGTGTGTGTGTGTGAGTGTGTGTGTGGGGGGGAATAACAGAAGAAAATTATGAAGGGAAAAGGGAGGAGGGAGAGAAGGGGAAGAGGAGAGGAAGAGAGGAAGAGGAAAAAGGGAGGAGAAAGGAGAGGAGGTGGAGAGGAGGAGAGGAGGAGAGGAGAGGAGGTGAGGAGGAGGAGAGGAGAGGAGGAGAGGAGGAGTAAAGGAGAGGAGGAGAGAAGGAGGAGAGGTGAGGAGTCGGAGAGGAGGTAGAGAGGAGCAGAGGAGGAGTAAAGGAGAGGAGGAACGGCGAGGTGATGTGTGGGGACAACAGAGGTGTGTGTGTGTGTGTGTGTGTGTGTGTGTGTGTGTGTGTGTGTGTGTGTGTGTGTGTGTGTGTGTGTGTGTGTGTGTGTGTGTGTGTGTGTGTGTGTGTGTGGAGGGCAAGACTCCTGACTGGGAGGAGAGAGTTGCTGTGAGACTAATTAAGGAGAGGGGCAGTGTGGCAGAGACAAGGTAATGATGAAGGAAAGGATTTGCTCACACACTGCCTCTCTGCACCTACACACACACACACACACACACACACACACACACACCACACACACACACACAATGCACCCTCCACCCTTCACCCGGATTGTT
>PIJE02000011.1:1507555-1510723 GCA_002895965.2 Coryphaenoides rupestris | reverse complement strand
TTTCCAATTTGGGATGAAAGGTCGCCCCCAGTTGTTAATGAACTGGTGACGATGTGTGAGAGGAGTTGTGGAAGAATAATTTTTGATATATACGATTCCCGTGGATTCTTCCGTCTCTTGTTGCGTTGGCGGCCGTGTTGACGTCTTTGCCCGCACCATAGCATTATTCCCTTGGGTTTTTTTGTGAAGTGTAGGTAACTATTCAAATATAAATATCAATAGCCACAATTGATGAAGTGTGAAAGAAACGCTATAATTTGAATTTCTTCGGGGTTCATCTGAGCTTAGCTCTTGTGCACCTGTTGGCCAATCTTAATTACACGCCTGCCGCCTCCACATGTCACACCCAACACATCGCACAAGACACAAAACCACCACAGTCACTGCGGGCACAGTCTAACTGTGGCTCAACTGCGTTGTGGTGTTTGATGGTGTCGTGCTGCTGGACCGTTGAACACCGTTATGCCGCACCCCTGATGAACAGAACACACACATCCCCCAAACCGAGACAAGTGAACCGAACGGGACGCTCTCTTTTTTTTTTTCCAAGAACCCTTCCATCCCTAAACATAACCTAAGCAGCTTATTTCGCACACAAAGACAAGCATACATGCAAGCACGCACATACACAATATTGAATACACTCACACACACATGTGATCTGTGTGTGTTAGGGGTGCAACAGTACACGGTGTATTGTCCTCCAATGGTCTAATACGCACACGTGCACTGCAATATTATGGTATGCTATGATTTTCCTATAATTTCCAAAACGTTCTAACTGTGCTGCAGAACTACATGCACGTTGTACATTCGGAGGCACAGAACATCTCTAGAGCCAATTAGAATTTGCCTGGAGCCTATCAGCACTCTGCATGCAAATTTCGAGCTGTTTTGAAAGAAGGCTGCATCGTATTCTGCTGTTGGTTTGTGGAGTGTAAGATTAAATCTGACTCTGGCCCGTTACATGGAAGTATGTATTGTATTAGAAGAATAAGTTGATCTAGAGTTATAATTACAGCAGGGCTCATATAGATGACGATGACAGGAGAGTTATACTTCAGAGATTAGGGCTCAAGAGTTATTTATTTCCTCTCCTTGTATTCTCATTAAGCCCAACATGTTATGCATTATGCATATATCTACAATTCGTGGAACTTATATTTATATATTTAATTACGGTATTTTTAAATAAACAACAGGTATTACGCTTGTGTGTGTGTCTGTGTGTTCGATAGAGTGCTTCTGTGTGTGAGAGTGAGATAGTGAGTGAGAGACAGTGTGTGTGTGTGTGTGTGTGTGTGTGTGTGTGTGTGTGTGTGTGGTTGTGTGTGTGTGTGTGTGTGTGTGTGTGTGTGTGTGTGTGTGTGTGACAGTAGTGTGGCGTTCCCCCAGCTCCTCGCCAAGAGAGAGAGGGAGGGTTATGCTCTGCGTGGAGAGCTCCGGCACGGGGAGGATCCACCAACGCTCCATCAGCTCTACACAGCTTTAAAGTGAACCCCGACTGGAGGAATAATAGACCTTGTTTGATAAACATTTGCTTCAGCTATAAAAACGTGATCTTAAAAATACTCTAGACTGTTTAGTTTTTATACATTTCGAAAAATGTATTTCACTCGAACGTCGCCATTGTTGTTTACGTTGCAATGCATTCTGGGTAATGACGTCAAATGGTTGCTTCGGTGTGGTGTCGGCCCATCTAGCGGTACATTCGCAATGTCTTCCGTTCAGCCTTTTCAATTTGAACCCGAGCGCATTGACAGAGAAGAAATCACTTAAAATGCACTTGAAAATGAGGAAGATCAGATGGATGAAGAGGAAGAGATGGCATTACCCAGAATGCATTGCAACGTAAACGAACGAAGCGAAACTCGCAAAATGCACTTGAAGATGAGGAAGAGGAGATGATTGGGCCAAAATAGCTGGTGTTTGTGCAGCAGTTGCTTGCCAATGCCAACTCGGAGAGAGAGCGTTTGCTGCAAAGAGCTCCGCTCTCTGTCAGAAGCTGTTCACGGTAAGCATCGGGATCAAACGTATTCTAATATAGATTAAAATAGTGCGTTACACATTATATAATAATATATTATATAAAGAAGAAGAACTTACATTGTACTCTGGATCAGACTGTTTGTACTGGGGCTCCTCGCTTGATTCATCATCTGAAAGGAAGATATCCTGTGACTGACAGGCTTCCCTTCCTCTTGTTGTTTTTCCAGCTGTTTACCTGCATAAATATGATCCATAGTTATCAGTATGTATCATATATATATTAGTAATGGACATCTTCCGGCCACTGTACCGCTGCATCCGATGTGCTGACACATGTTTGAGTTGCGGCATCGGTCGTAGTTGAAGAAAACTGGACACTTACAGATGGTAGGACTACATGAACCGGTGAGTTGCCAGGTTCCTCTGTGTCCAGGGTCGTGTCCGATGGTTCACACTCAGAGGCTGTGACGGGGAGCGGGTTGTTTCCAGTCCACCAGAAGAGCATCCAGCGTCGCCTGTCTCTGACGTTTCTCGCAGCGTTTTCGCTCGCCAAGCCCTGCGGCGTTTAAGGCGGCCTTGTGAGAGAAAATTGTTGGCACGGCATTTTGGTTTCAGCCTTTCGTTTTATAGACCGCCAGCCCCTGTTAGGCTTGGAATGGTAGGCAGCATGTGGTCGAAAATGACTCAAAGGCATTCAGGAGAGAAGTGTTTGAGAACAATAAACGCGGGGTCCTTAGGAAGTTGTGTTCGTCCACGAGGGGCTTTCTGCCCATTCAGCTCTCCTCTTCTTTCTCACTTCGGAAGCATGTGGAACACTACGTCGCTGTTTTTTGTTGCCTTTTGATTGGAAATTTGCAACCAAAAGCCAGCGCAGTGCGGCATTGTTTCTACTCTTTCAAGTTGTAAAAGAAAAACGTAGCCACAAACAACTCATTTTGCCTGTTCTTCTGGTCTCGAGTGCAACCAAATGATGTCATCATCCCAGAATGCATTGTGCAGGTAAAATTATGGTGACCTCCGTAGGTCAAAAATATAATAAACATATAAGATTTTTAATAATAGGAGTTTTCACGTGTCACTAACAATTAATTTTAGTAGAATAGGGAAATAACAACATATTAAGGCCAACAAATGCTAATGGTCAGGGTTCCCTTTAAGAACACACACTAAACACAACAT
>PIJE02000011.1:1490055-1502555 GCA_002895965.2 Coryphaenoides rupestris | reverse complement strand
CGTGTCGACAGCGTGTGCATCATAGCAGCCCCCCCCCCCCCCCCCCCCCCCCCCCCCCCCCACCCACGCTTGTCATCTGTACGACACGACAAATCCCAGCCCAAGTCCTCGGATATATATATTTTTTTTCCCCCGCCAACGTCAGCGGAGCGTATAAGTATGCAGAGGGACTGTGAACCAGCAAATCTTCGAAGTTTGTGTGTGTGTGTGTGTGTACACACAGATCATGGCATGTGTCTTGAGTTCCCGTTTGTATGTATGTATGTATGTGTGTGTGTGTGTGTGTGAGTGTGTGTGTGTGTGTGTGTGTGTGTGTATGTATGTACTGTGTGTATGCAGCTGAGCCACATCAGTGCTCTGAAACTCACTCAGGTCCTCACTGTGTCACACTCTCCTTGTGCAAGAGAAACTCAAGCACGGCATTAACACACACACACACACACACACACACACACACACACACACACACACACACACACACACACACACACACACACACACACACACACAACACACACACACAACATACACACACACACAACATACACATACACACACACACAACATACACACACACACAAATCACACACACACACACACACACACATCAACACACACACACACACACACACACACACACACACACACACACACACAGAACCCACAGTGAGCCTGCAGCTCCTTGCTTCATAACAGGCGAGATGATGAAAGGCTGGGAGACATTAATCATAATACATCATTAGTGCTGTACATAAATACAACCAAGCATCAAGCCTGCTCCCATACTTCCTGAGACGCCTTTAACCTAGAGAGACGGAGAGAGAGAGAGAGAGAGAGAGAGAGAGAGAGAGAGAGAGAGAGAGAGAGAGAGAGAGAGAGAGAGGAGAGAGAGAGAGAGAGAATGTTGTCTCATTCTGCACCGAGCCATGTAGGTACACGATAGATACACGGGTGCTACAACTCCCCTGCCCCATATACTGTACATACACACAAAACACACACACACACCAAACACACACACACACACACGTCTATTTTCCCACCATTTCCCCTTGTTATTTTGAGCAGAAACATCGACACGGGTTAACCACATGCAATATTGATCGCGGCGAGTGCGGTGACAGCGAGTGAGCGGCGGCAGTGACAACCGGTTATGGAGCCGGATCCCGGGTTAGAATAGAATAGAATAGAATAGAATAGAATAGAACTTTATTAATCCCAAAGGAAATTCTTGTGCCAGGTTACATAGCAATACAGTACAATAAAACAACATGGAAAACAACAGAATGAATACAAAAAACAATAATAAACTAACGGATATGCAAATGTACAGTTAAATATACAAATATTTAACGAAGATAAGATATTCCGACGGCGAAAACAATTTGGCATAAAGGAAGTGAAAACAATTTGCATAAAGGAAGTGAAATATTATTGGACATGACATCAAGAATATTGCACATGATGACGAGAGGAGATGAGAGGTAGTGTTATAGATAATATTTATAGACAACATGATAATAATAATAATATAGCACATGATAGAGGATTGCACGTGATGTTGGACAGTAATGTTAATATTGAATGTAATACTGAGGAAAGTGAGGTTATATTGCACATTATATTGCTGTGTTCATTGTCTTGTAGGGGGAGTTATAGGGATGGAGTTATAGAGTTTGATGGCCACAGGCAGAAAGGACCTCCTGTGGCGTTCTGTGGTGCACCTTGGTAATCTCAGTCTACAGCTGAAGGTGCTCTGGTATGACTCCAGTGTGGCGTGCAGGGGATGGGAGGAGTTGTCCATAATACTGAGTAGTTTACTCAGCATCCTCCTCTCCGAGACCTCTACCCAAGACTCCAATTCCACTCCCAGGACAGAACCCGCTTTCCTGATGAGCTTGTTGAGTCTGTTGGCGTCGGCTGCCTTCACCCTGCTGCCCCAGCACACAACAGCGTAGAAGATGACGCTGGCCACCACAGAGTGATAGAACATCTGCAGCACGGTCCTGCAGACGTTGAAAGATCTGAGTCTCCGTAGGAAATACAGGCGACTCTGACCTTTCTTATACAGGGCCTCTGTGTTTTTAGAATAGTCCAATTTATTTCTATGTGAACACCCAGGTACTTATATTCCTCGACAATGTCCACCCCTGATGCTGACCGGTTTCGGGTGAGTCGGTTGCTTCCTGAAATCCACCACCAACTCCTTCGTCTTAGAGATGTTGAGTTGCAGGTCATTTAGTCCACACCACTCCATGAAACTGTCCACCACACTCCTGTACTCGGACTCCTGCCCCTTCCTGATACAGCCCACAATGGCAGAGTCATCCGAAAACTTATGCAGGTGGCAGGACTGTGAGCTGTATCTGAAGTCTGAGGTGTAGAGTGTGAACAGGAAGGGAGACAGGACTGTGCCCTGAGGTGCTCCCGTGTTGCTCACTATGGTGTCCGACATGTTGCTCTGCAGCCTCACATGCTGTGGCCGACCTATGAGGTAGTTATTAATCCAGGCCACTAGTGGAGCGTCCACCTGCATGTCCAGTAGCTTAGTCCCAAGCAGGGCAGGCTTTATGGTGTTAAAAGTGCTAGAGAAGTCAAAGAATGTGATTCTCACAACGCTGCCTGCCTCCTCCAGGTGAGAATAAGCCCTGTGCAGCAGGTAGATGATGGCGTCTTCCACTCCAATATGGGGCTGATAGGCGAACTGCAGAGGGTCCAGTGATGGTTCAACTAGTCTCTCCAGCGACTTCATCACATGTGAGGTCAAGACCACTGGTCTGTAGTCACTGTGGCTGCTTGCGTGTCTTTTCTTGGGGACATGAACCAGGCATGATGTTTTCCACAGGACAGGGACGGTCGTCGTGCTCAGGCTCAGGTTGAAGATGTGCTGGAAGACGCCGCACAGCTGAGTCGCACACACCTTGAGCATTCTGGGGTCGAGGCCGTCAGGCCCCGCAGCCTTGCCTGGGCGTAGTCTGCCGAGTTCACATCTCACCTCCTCCACCGTGAAGGTGATTGGCCCTGGAGGGAGGAGAGGAGAGGAGAGGAGAGTGGGGAGAGATGGGGGGGTGGTGGGAGAGAGAGAGGTTAGATGGGAGATCATCACAGGAGGTGTTGGGGGGAGGGTGGAGAGGAGCCACATCGTCAAACCTGTTGAAGAACAGGTTTTAACTCGTTGGCCTCATCCAGGTTTCCCTCCCTCCCCTGGATGGCCAGTGATTGTTCTCATTCCACTCCACACCTCCCTTAGGTTCTTCTGTTGAAGCTTCCTCTCAAGCTTTCTTCTGTAGCTTTCCTTGCCCTCTGTGATCTTCTCCCTCAGTTCTCTCTGCACCTTCTTCATCTCCTCCTTGTCTGCTTTCTTGCTTTTCAGTGATGCCTTGATGTCTTTGGTCACCCAGGGTTTGTTGTATGGATGTAGCGTAGCGTAGCCTGGCGCGGCGCGGTGTGCAGCCGTGATGTAAGCCCCCCACCCCCACGGTCACGTGACCTTCCCAGCATGGGGTTAACGACAAAGTCTACGTCAACCTTAATATTCTCCACACAGTGCCCCAGTTCCACGCTTTGACCTTTCTGCATGTTACGCCACAACCTTTTTCCACTATTTTCACTTTTTTCTCTTCGTTTTCCACCCCCAGCTAATTACATCACCCTCTCCACCCCCCCCCCCCCCCCCCCCCCCCCCCCCCAAGGAGTCCCAACTCCCCACCCCTTAAATCTCCTGTACTTTTCTCCGGCTTAAACCTCCGCCTCTCACACACTGCCCCTCATTAAGGTCTCAGCTGGGGGTGGGATGGGAGGGAGGTGGGATGAGTATCGTGCCCGGGAGGAGGCAGAGATAAGGAAGAGGGATCTTCAATAAGGCTTTTGGCCGGCGTTGGAATAGTACCAGACCTGAGCCCCCCTCCCTCTCTCCCTCTCCCCCTCCCTCTCCTCCCTCCCTCACCCCTCCCTCCCACCCCCCTCCCCCCCACCCACCCCTCCCCTACTCCATTAAGGAGGCACTCACTTGATAGGAGATTTGTAGCCGATATGCTGATTTACATGCGGCGAGGGGGTGGAGGAAGTGGTGGGGCTTGTTAAAGGCCCCCCGGACCCTCCCCTCCACTCCATCTCCACCTCCACCCCCTCCACCCCCCCCCCCCCCCCACCCCCTCCACCCCCCCTCCTCTCCTAGACCTCCACCATAATACTGAGTAGTTTACCCAGCATCCTCCTCTCCTAGACCTCCACCAAAGACTCCAATTCCACTCCCAGGACAGAACCCGCTTTCCTGATGAGCTTATTGAGTCTGTTGGCGTCGGCTGCCTTCACCCTGCTGCCCCAGCACACAACAGCGTAGAAGATGACGCTGGCCACCACAGAGTGATAGAACATCTGCAGCATGGTTTTGCAGACGTTGAAAGATCTGAGTCTCCGTAGGAAATACAGGCGACTCTGACCTTTCTTATACAGGGCCTCTGTGTTTTTAGTCCAGTCCATTTTATTGTCTATGTGAACACCCAGGTACTTATATTCCTCGACAATGTCCACCTCGGTCCCCCTGATGCTGACCGGTTTCGGGAGAGTCGGTTGCTTCCTGAAATCCACCACCAACTCCTTAGTCTTAGAGATGTTGAGTTGCAGGTGATTTAGTCCACACCACTCCACGAAACTGTCCACCACACTCCTGTACTCGGACTCCTGCCCCTTTCTGATACAGCCCACAATGGCAGAGTCATCCGAAAACTTCTGCAGGTGGCAGGACTGTGAGCTGTATCTGAAGTCTGAGGTGTAGAGTGTGAACAGGAAGGGAGACAGGACTGTCCCCTGAGGTGCTCCCGTGTTGTTCACTATAGTGTCCGACATGTTGCTCTGCATGCCTCACATACTGTGGCTGACCTGTGAGGTAGTTAGTAATCCAGGCCACTAGTGGAGCGTTCACCTGCATGTCCAGTAGCTTAGTCCCAAGCAGGGCAGGCTTTATGTTGTTGAAAGCGCTCGAGAAGTCGAAGAATGTGACTCTCACAGCGCTGCCTGCCTCCTCCAGGTGAGAATAAGCCCTGTGCAGCAGGTAGATGATGGCGTCTTCCACTCCAATACGGGGCTGGTAGGCGAACTGCAGAGGGTCCAGTGATGGTTCGACTAGTGCACGGATGTGCTTCAGGACATGGCCACAGGTCTGTAGTCACTGTGGCTGCTTGCGTGTCTTTTCTTGGAGACAGGAACCAGGCATGATGTTTTCCACAGGACAGGGACGATCGTCGTGCTCAGGCTCAGGTTGAAGATGTGCCGCACAGCTGAGTCACACTCACCTTGAGCACGCGGCCTTGCCTGGGCGTAGTCTTCACATCTCACATCCTCCGCCGTGAAGGTGATTGGCCCTGGAGAGAGGAGAGGGAGGAGAGGAGAGGGGGGAGAGCAAGCGGGGAGAGGAGAGGGGAGGAGAGGGGGAGGGGAGGGGGAGAGATGGGGGGGGGGGAGAGGGGAGAGCGTCACAGGAGGAGCTGGGGGGAGGGTGGAGAGGAGCCACATCGTCAACTGTTGAAGAACAGGTTTAACTCCCTCCCCTGGATGGTCTTTGCTCCGTGGCCAGTGATGGTTCTCATACCACTCCACACCTCCCTGAGGTTCTTCTGTTGGAGCTTCCTCTCGAGCTTTCTTCTGTAGCTCTCCTTGCCGTCTGTGATCTTTTCCCTCAGTTCTCTCTGCACCTTCTTCATCTCCTCCTTGTCTGCTTTCTTGCTTTTCAGTGATGCCTTGATGTCTTTGGTCACCCAGGGTTTGTTGTATGGATGTAGCGTAGCGTAGCCTGGCGCGGCGCGGTGTGCAGCCGTGATGTAAGCCCCCCACCCCCACGGTCACGTGACCTTCCCAGCATGGGGTTAACGACAAAGTCTACGTCAACCTTAATATTCTCCACACAGTGCCCCAGTTCCACGCTTTGACCTTTCTGCATGTTACGCCACAACCTTTTTCCACTATTTTCACTTTTTTCTCTTCGTTTTCCACCCCCAGCTAATTACATCACCCTCTCCACCCCCCCCCCCCCCCCCCCCCCCCCAAGGAGTCCCAACTCCCCACCCCTTAAATCTCCTGTACTTTTCTCCGGCTTAAACCTCCGCCTCTCACACACTGCCCCTCATTAAGGTCTCAGCTGGGGGTGGGATGGGAGGGAGGTGGGATGAGTATCGTGCCCGGGAGGAGGCAGAGATAAGGAAGAGGGATCTTCAATAAGGCTTTTGGCCGGCGTTGGAATAGTACCAGACCTGAGCCCCACTCCCCCTCCCCTCCCCTCCCCTCTCCCTCTCCCTCTCCTCCTCTCCCTCTCCTCCCCCTCTCCCCTCCCTCCCCCCCACCCACCCCTCCCCTACTCCATTAAGGAGGCACTCACTTGATAGGAGATTTGTAGCCGATATGCTGATTTACATGCGGCGAGGGGGTGGAGGAAGTGGTGGGGCTTGTTAAAGGCCCCCCGGACCCTCCCTCCACTCCATCTCCCACCTCCACCCCCTCCACCCCCCACCCCCTCCACCCCCCCCACCCCCCCTCGCCCCACCCCCCCTCCAGGACACCATCGATCCACGGCCCGCGTTGTGGACTGAATATAATGAGTCAATGCTGGTGGTGGAGGTGGAGGTGGGGGAGGTGGAGGTGGTGGTGGTGTGATACACTTTGAGATTGAGATGTGTTGCCTGATGGGTAAATCATTATTATTATTATTATTATTATTATTATTATTTTTATTATTCTGCACATCCTTTTAGATAGCGATAAGGGACAGAACGGTAGTGTGAGGTCCGGGTGAATGAATGCTCCAGCAGCATCGCGTTTGCCGCTGCTGGAGCATTCAGGGCGAGCGTTCCTGGCGCTCCCGCCATTCCCGCTCTCCGCGCCGATCCAGGGAAAATCAATAGTGTCTATAATAATGAGCGGGCCAGGGAGCCGTGACCTCCCCGGGCCCACGGCAGCAGCAGTAGCACGCCACGCCGCGCCGCGCGGCCCCAAAGTCAAAGCAGCAATGGCAGCGGCACTGCTTAGCCTGCTGATCCGACGGGACTGGCATTAAATAAAAACCCTGAACCTCCCTCCCTCCGCGCTCTCCTCCTCCTCCGCCTCCTCCCCTCCTCCACCCGCCTGCCTCCTCCACCCGCCCGCCGTGGTCTGTCTGAGCACAGCTTGCTGCAACATGAAGGCAGGGGAGGAGCATGCATGCAGCAGCGCAGGCTGCTTGCCCGCACAGTCCTGATGTTGCACCACCCAAATCCCCTTTTTGTAGACACGGTCTGCAGACAGATTTGTCTCTGGATGTATTTTGTATGATTATTATTATCGTAATATTGTTTTATTATTATTATTATTATTATTATTATTATTATTATATTATTCTTACTATTGCTATTATTATTATTATTATTGGTGGTTTTGTAATTATTATTATAACGTGACATCTTACTTCATTGGTGACTCGTGCAACGAACACGAGCGCAATGGATGGACCCGTCGTCGTTCCCCAGGGTCGGGGATAAGAGCATCAGGTGTGTTGTGTACTTGTGCATAGTGAGCGTGTGCTACCTGGAAAGTACATGGAGTGCCGGCGGGCATGAATTGGTTACGCAGCAAACGGCACACAAGGAAGAAGATGGAGGAGGAGAAGAAGGAGGAGGAGGAGGAGAAGAAGAAGAAGAAGGAGAAGGAGCAGCTAAGTGAGCGTCATCGCGGCGAATTAATTTGCGCGTTCACTGTTTCACCCCGGAGATGCTATTCTCAGCTCAGGAGGAGGGAGAGAGACTTTGAGTCTGGATGGAGTCGTGCGTCCCGGCCTGCGGGCACCTGAGCATCTCTTGGTCCAGAGCAAGCGAGACATAGAGAGAGCATAGAGAGAGAGAGTGAGGGGGTTTCAGAATAGATTATAAGATCGCTACTCAGCCGGTGATACGCAAGCCAATTCTCGACGAGTTCACTCGCTCTCCTCTCCGCAAATAAAAGCGGTCTGTCTGTTATTGAAGAGGTGACCCTCTTCACAACACGAGAGAGGCCTGTCTTCCACCCAGCGGCCAGGCCTGCCTGTCTGTGACTCGGTAAGAGGGGGGAGGGGGGAGGGGAGGGTGCGTCTCCACGGCAACGGTCCCCGAGGGGTCGTTCCGCTACAGTGGATGCTGCAGATGTGTTGTTATGGACCAATACATGCGTATACATCACGTGAAGCGGTCATGTGACATGATGGACGGTGGCCGGGAACTGTACCGGACACCCACGGCCGACACACACACGCACACACACACACACACACACACACACAGTGACATACACACACACACACACACACACACACACACACACACACACACACACACACACACACACACACACACACACACACAGAGTCAAATACACACACAGGGCTTGTTTTAACACCCCTGGCTGGCCAAGGTTAGAGGGGGTCAACAGGTCGTGGTGAGGGGTCCTGGTGGGGGATGGGGGAGGGAGTGGAGAGGGCGGGAGGGGAGGGGAGGGGGAGAGGGAGGGGTGGGGGTTGCTTAGAGAAGATGGAAGGAGTGGTTTATAGCGCTCTGGGGCCCATGTGAACCTGCCCATATGAACACATCACAGGGAATCTCGAAAGGCTATTAAAATTTTATAGGTGTCATAATGGTGGTGGTGGTGGTGGTGGTGATGGTGGTGGTGGTGGTGGTGGTGGTGATGATGGTGGTGGTGGTGATGGTGGTGGTGGTGGTGGTGTGGTGGTGGTGTTGGCAGTGGTGGTGGTGGTGGTGGTGGTGGTGGTGGTGGTTGTTGTGTGGTGGTGGTGGTGATGGTGATGGTGGTGGTGGTGGTGATGGTGGTTATTGTGTCGTTGTCAACGGCAACATGTGGCGTCAGGTGAGGAGGTTGTAGTTGTTGTTGTGTGTGTGTGTGTGTGTGTGTGTGTGTATGTATGTGTGTTGTGTGTGTGTGTGTGTGTGTTTGTGTGTGTGTGTGTGCGTGTGTCCCAGGACACCATCGATCCACGGCCCGCGTTGTGGACTGAATATAATGAGTCAATGCTGGTGGTGGAGGTGGAGGTGGGGGAGGTGGAGGTGGTGGTGGTGTGATACACTTTGAGATTGAGATGTGTTGCCTGATGGGTAAATCATTATTATTATTATTATTATTATTATTATTATTATTTTTATTATTCTGCACATCCTTTTAGATAGCGATAAGGGACAGAACGGTAGTGTGAGGTCCGGGTGAATGAATGCTCCAGCAGCATCGCGTTAGCCGCTGCTGGAGCATTCAGGGCGAGCGTTCGTGGCGCTCCCGCCATTCCCGCTCTCCGCGCCGATCCAGGGAAAATCAATAGTGTCTATAATAATGAGCGGGCCAGGGAGCCGTGACCTCCCCGGGCCCACGGCAGCAGCAGTAGCACGCCACGCCGCGCCGCGCGGCCCCAAAGTCAAAGCAGCAATGGCAGCGGCACTGCTTAGCCTGCTGATCCGACGGGACTGGCATTAAATAAAAACCCTGAACCTCCCTCCCTCCGCGCTCTCCTCCTCCTCCGCCTCCTCCACCCGCCTGCCTCCTCCACCCGCCCGCCGTGGTCTGTCTGAGCACAGCTTGCTGCAACATGAAGGCAGGGGAGGAGCATGCATGCAGCAGCGCAGGCTGCTTGCCCGCACAGTCCTGATGTTGCACCACCCAAATCCCCTTTTTGTAGACAGATTTGTCTGCAGACAGATTTGTCTCTGGATGTATTTTGTATGATTATTATTATCGTAATATTGTTTGTTTTATTATTATTATTATTATTATTATTATTATTATTATTATTATTATTATTATTATTATTATTATATTATTCTTACTATTGCTATTATTATTATTATTATTGGTGGTTTTGTAATTATTATTATAACGTGACATCTTACTTCATTGGTGACTCGTGCAACGAACACGAGCGCAATGGATGGACCCGTCGTCGTTCCCCAGGGTCGGGGATAAGAGCATCAGGTGTGTTGTGTACTTGTGCATAGTGAGCGTGTGCTACCTGGAAAGTACATGGAGTGCCGGCGGGCATGAATTGGTTACGCAGCAAACGGCACACAAGGAAGAAGATGGAGGAGGAGAAGAAGGAGGAGGAGGAGGAGAAGAAGAAGAAGAAGGAGAAGGAGCAGCTAAGTGAGCGTCATCGCGGCGAATTAATTTGCGCGTTCACTGTTTCACCCCGGAGATGCTATTCTCAGCTCAGGAGGAGGGAGAGAGACTTTGAGTCTGGATGGAGTCGTGCGTCCCGGCCTGCGGGCACCTGAGCATCTCTTGGTCCAGAGCAAGCGAGACATAGAGAGAGCATAGAGAGAGAGAGTGAGGGGGTTTCAGAATAGATTATAAGATCGCTACTCAGCCGGTGATACGCAAGCCAATTCTCGACGAGTTCACTCGCTCTCCTCTCCGCAAATAAAAGCGGTCTGTCTGTTATTGAAGAGGTGACCCTCTTCACAACACGAGAGAGGCCTGTCTTCCACCCAGCGGCCAGGCCTGCCTGTCTGTGACTCGGTAAGAGGGGGGAGGGGGGAGGGGAGGGTGCGTCTCCACGGCAACGGTCCCCGAGGGGTCGTTCCGCTACAGTGGATGCTGCAGATGTGTTGTTATGGACCAATACATGCGTATACATCACGTGAAGCGGTCATGTGACATGATGGACGGTGGCCGGGAACTGTACCGGACACCCACGGCCGACACACACACGCACACACACGCACACACACACACACACAGTGAAATACACACACACACACACACACACACATTATGCTGGCTTAATGGCTGACGTAACCTGTGGTGCACTGATTAGCCAATGCACCACAGGCGTGCAGCCCTTCCCCCCAACCCCCAGACACTAACTGGTCCAGGTGAGGCTGCAGCCCCACCCATCCCAGACGCTAACTGGGCCAGGTGAGGCCGATTAAGCCAGCCACCAAACACACACTCCCACAACTTTATATTATCTGAAATAAAATCTTAAAGACTCATCATCATGGCTGCCGATGCACCCAGCCTCTCTGACTGACTGTGTTATCTGTGGCTTCTGAGCTGATACGGCGATTCAAACTACATTTGTAAGAGGAGGAGATCGGCATGACCTTTCTGCGCTGACGTCTCCATGAATTCATTCCCTATCTTGTTTCAGAGGAGAGGAGCTTTTGTGTGTATGTGTGTATGTGTGTATGTGTTGTTAACAACGTGGCGAATGAAATTATACTTTTGAGAAAAAGTTGCTGCATCTGTTCACTTGGTTGTTTTCCATCAGCGGTCTCCTCTGGCTTTTCTTCCAGAGACTTATTGAATCTGAGAAAGATTAAACGCTCTGTTTTGTGGCTATTTTGTGTTTGCCTCCCTGTACAAAGTATTGGTTGAATCTGTGAGGCCCCAAAGCGAGTCTGTGTGTGTGTGCTGTGTGTGTGTGTTTGCGTGTGTGTTTGCGTGTGTGTGTGCGTGTGTGTGTGTGTGTGTGTGCATGTGTGTTTGTGCATGTGTGTGTGTGTGTGTGTGTGCGTCAAGAGGCGCTATTGGACTATTTGCTTCACTCTCCGCACGGCCCGATAAACATAGTTTGGCTTGAAAAGTCTGGCTCTCCCCCCCCCCCCCCCCCCCCCCCCGATCACACTCCCCAACAGTTGCATCGATTCCCCCGGCCGACGCTCAGTCGATCATTCAGGGCCCCAGTGGCCCAAGCTCCCCTCACCCACATCCAACAACACCACCCACCCGACACCACCCAAAACCACCACCACTACCTCCACCACCAGCACCAGCCTGCTCCACTGCTCCTCTCCTCCCAGCGTTTACACGTAATCACATCTAACGCCTCGGAATTCAATTTGGAAGTCCCCGATACTCAGGGTGAAAGAGTATTGATTACATCCCCGGATTGGGTCGTTACTTCCCATATATTTCCCTCTTTTTTTTGTAATATATATAAAAAAAAAGGGAAGAAAAATGGCACATATTCGCATATTCGACATCACACACACACACACACACACACACCACGCACACAGTCGGCTGTGGGTGGGAGGTCTTGCTGGACCGTTGAAACCGTGGCACCCCCCAACCCCCACCCCTCTGGCCGCTGCCGGTTGTGCCAGGCCTGTGGATCTCTAATGGAAGGCCCCGGCTCGTGCAAATGGGCTGATCTGCTCCTGTTTCCCCCCCACCGAGCAGAACCCGGGGGGGGGGGGGTGGGGGGGGGTGAGTTAGCGATTGAGTGAGTAATCCCTCTCTCGCTCTCGCTCGCCCATATAGCGGTCTATAGCCTCGACCACCGCTGCTGCTGCTGCTGCTGCTGCTAGTGCTGGCGACCATCTTGTGTCCAGAAAAATATCGCGCCTCTAATATTTATGTATTTATCACATATATAACAGCTCTATGCGCCACAGAGATATATTGCTGTCTCCTTCAACAAATGTACCCTTTGCAAGTCGCTTTGGATAAAAACGTAAATGCCAAATGCTCTAAATGTAAATGTAAACGTAAATGTA
>PIJE02000011.1:1482555-1485055 GCA_002895965.2 Coryphaenoides rupestris | reverse complement strand
CCTCAGTTCTCTCTGCACCTTCTTCATCTCCTCCTTGTCTGCTTTCTTGCTTTTCAGTGATGCCTTGATGTCTTTGGTCACCCAGGGTTTGTTGTATGGATGTAGCGTAGCGTAGCCTGGCGCGGCGCGGTGTGCAGCCGTGATGTAAGCCCCCCACCCCCACGGTCACGTGACCTTCCCAGCATGGGGTTAACGACAAAGTCTACGTCAACCTTAATATTCTCCACACAGTGCCCCAGTTCCACGCTTTGACCTTTCTGCATGTTACGCCACAACCTTTTTCCACTATTTTCACTTTTTTCTCTTCGTTTTCCACCCCCAGCTAATTACATCACCCTCTCCACCCCCCCCCCCCTCCCCCCCACCCCCCCCAAGGAGTCCCAACTCCCCACCCCTTAAATCTCCTGTACTTTTCTCCGGCTTAAACCTCCGCCTCTCACACACTGCCCCTCATTAAGGTCTCAGCTGGGGGTGGGATGGGAGGGAGGTGGGATGAGTATCGTGCCCGGGAGGAGGCAGAGATAAGGAAGAGGGATCTTCAATAAGGCTTTTGGCCGGCGTTGGAATAGTACCAGACCTGAGCCCCACCCCCCACACGCTCCTACCCCCAGCCTCTACATCCACCCCCCCACCCCACCCGGCTCCCTCCCCCCCACCCACCCCTCCCCTACTCCATTAAGGAGGCACTCACTTGATAGGAGATTTGTAGCCGATATGCTGATTTACATGCGGCGAGGGGGTGGAGGAAGTGGTGGGGCTTGTTAAAGGCCCCCCACCTCCCTCCACTCCACTCCCTCCACCCCCTCCACCCCCCACCACCTCCTCCACCCCCCCCCCCACCCCCCCTCCCCCCCCCCACCTCCATGATCGTGTGTGTGTGTGTGTGTGTGTGTGTGTGTGTGTGTGTGTGTGTGTGTGTGTGTGTGTGTGTGTGTGTGTGTGTGTGTGTGTGTATGTGTGTGTGTATGTGTATGTGTATGTGTATGTATGTGTGTGTGTGTGTGTATGTGTATGTGTGTGTGTGTGTGTGTGTATGTGTGTGTGTGTGTAGGCATGTCTGCGTGTCTGTTGTGTGTGTGTGTGTTTCGGCCGAGGGTTGCAGGTTCGAGGGAGGGCCGGACAGCGGCCCACGGAGTTAGTCAGTACATTTCTCGTGTCTTTAACGAGAGCTCCCTGGCTGTGCCCACAGAGGGACGGTGGTGCAAAGCGCTGCCGTCAGCAGACTACTGATGTGCTATCAGCAGGCTCCTCCCCCTCCCGAGTCCCGCTTAAACTCCTCGCGTATCTCTGTGATGATTCTGCCTCCTCCAGGCAGCACTAACCTCTGAGCCCCTGCATATTTCACTGGAGAGGTGGGGTTGGGGGAGACCAGAGAAGAAGAAGAGAGCCCGCGCTATCAAACAGTTACTGTCCGAATAATTAGGGGCCAGCGGTCAGTTCTTCTGACACGTTCCCTGGGACTTGACGGAGAACGTACGTACACGGAGTTTCATCATCCCGGCTCCTATCTCTTATTCTTCTCCACAGATTGTCAGAATACTGCAGAGCGCCACACTATTTCACAGGCGGAAAACATAATTTATGCCGCCGGTGGGGCTGATGTGGGCCAAAAATGCATTATCAAGGATTAAGAATATCAATATGTATCACGATTTCCCTCGTGAATTCAAAATAGCTATCCAAAATTCCACGGAGCGTAATTACGTTGAGGTATATGGTAATTTAAGTTATGGGCTTGAGACTTTCGGGAAGAGCTTGTGTTATCTGCCTCGCTCACATTTCAAGCCTTCCCCATATGTTATTATTCATTCTTATCGAGGCCATATTTCCTCATCGTAATTAATTAAGGCTACATAATCGGTACCACAATAAGTCAATATCCTCGTTTCGTAATGAACGGCATGACGCCCACCGAAAGACGAGGAATTATCATATTGGATTATCGCCCCCTTTGCCCAACTGAGTGGCAAAGAGCTCGGGGGAGAACTCCGGAGAATATCTGACTGTGTGTTATCAGCGGAGAACATCCAGAGACAGCAGCGGAGAGCAGGAGCCCGGCTCATAAGCTCAGCGTGACCCTAAACCCTGCGATCGTATCCCGCTTTTTTAAAAAAAATAACGTTCACACAAACTGCTTTTGTTTCCTCCTGACATTGCAACGATTACCCGAGCATACGTGTGTGTAATTAGATAAGGCAGCCGGTTGTCCTTTAATGCGACAAATCAAATTAACTAAAGACGCCGCATTGATTTTATTTGTATTCTCTAAATTATTCATATTCGCTGGCAGCAGAGCGTCCCACATGCTCGACGTCCTCTGGATCACTGCTCCCTTGTTCCACACACACACACACGAGAGAGAGGAGAGAGAGAGAGAGAGAGAGAGAGAGAGAGAGAGAGGAGAGAGAGAGAGAGAAAGAGAGAGAGAGAGCAGAGGCCTTTTCCCCTCTCAAAGCCCCCCCCCCCCCCCCCCACATCATATATTCTATATTTTATGTGC
>PIJE02000011.1:1347827-1472827 GCA_002895965.2 Coryphaenoides rupestris | reverse complement strand
AGAGAGAGAGAGAGAGAGGGGGGGGGGGCGGTGATATACTTTGCACATGCAGTTGGGTTTAGGTATTCAGTGATGGTGTTTGAAAGTGACATCATTGGCTGGGTCGGCGGGAACAGCGCTGTGGGGATGGTAGCTGTGCCTCGACAGCTACTGGAAAAACCCCAGCCCAGGAAATGGATGTGCCAAATTACACAGTGCCACCCGCTGGGATTCTAGTGCAGGTGTGTGCTGCACGTGTGTGTGTGTGTGTGTGTGTGTGTGTGTGTGTGTGTGTCTGTGTGGTGGTTGTGTGCGTGTGGTGTTGGCAAACAGTGCGACCTGAGAAATCTAGTTATATTGGTGGCCATGCTGTTTGCCATATTATAACACTCATCCTGTGTGTCTCACTCCTCCTTAATACTCTTGTTTCTCACTCTCTGTCTCTGTCTCTGTCTCTATCTCTCTCTCTCTCTCTCTGCCTGTCTCTCTCTCTCTCTCTCTCTCTCTCTCTGCCTGTCTCTCTCTGTCTCTCTTTCATGCACCAGTTTTCGTCATCTCTCAGAGAAGCCCCAGATCTCCGAGTCTCTGCCTCGTTTAATGTTTCTTTTCTCTGCGTGTCTCCCAAAGCGCCGTAATCTGGGCCCGTCCATCACTTAAGGTTTTGCTTTATTCCCCGGTGGCCGTGGTGCTCTGCAGAGAAAAGGCTAATTCAACCATAACTTCTGTAGCCTACTTTAAATAGTCTGTTTTCCTTACGGGTGAGAAAATCATGCCATTATTTGCCAGGACATGAATAATCTATTCCATTTTTTTGGGTTGTTGTGGGAAACGTTTATTATTTCATTGGTTGCTTCCTGTGGAGATGAGACAATGTGTTGACAAATTCATTAGGTTTCCAAACAAAAGGCCCGAAGAAATTATTTCCAAGCCAAGGAAATAACCGCTAAAACTTCTCAGTCTTTGTATGGAATAAAAAACAAACTGTTATCATTAATATTTCTGCTTATCCTAATGCCATTGTACAGACTGCTTCGAATACCCTGTTTTATCTGTGTCCACGTCCACATTTATGTATTTAAAATCATGCCCACTGGAGTAACATGGTCAAAATAAAAAGTATCTATATCTGTTTCTATATCTTGTTGTGCCATGTTGCCTTCGACCCCGGGGTCTCGCTCGTGAAATCATCCAGTTAGACAGTTAGGCTTCCCAGTTCACAGAAAACCTGTTGACACTATATTTTACTGTAAACAATAAAAGATAGAAATCACCAGAGGCTGATATTGACGTTTACTGACGCTCTTTTCCTCAGCTTATAGTGTTGCCAGATCGTTTCAAATAAAAACCCGGGCATCTCCTCCGCTCTGCCTGTAAAAAAAAAAAGAAAAAGAAAAATGGGGCCCCAAATAAATGCGCCATTGAGATTCAAATGCCCGATTTGAACATGAGCCCCCCCCCCGCCCGAACAGGATTCCTCTGGCTCCGTCTGGCTTTAATACGGCAACGCGCGGCAGTGAGGGAGCGGACTTAAGGGTCCACGGGGGCACAGTAAAGCAGGAGAAGCGGCCGTCGGAGCCTATAGTTCATCCCCCTCGTAGAGGCGCTATCCCCGCTCCCCGCCGCCCAGTGGCCTAAAGCTGCCTGTCGACTCCATAATGATCTGCCCTCCGTAAGATGGATGGCCCCCAGGTATCTGTGGGGAGGGGGGCAGGGGCGGGGGGGGGGGGCAGAGACAGGAGCCTCGAGTCCCCTGTGTGTGTGTGTGTGTGTGTGTGTGTGTGTGTGTGTGTGCAGACACGCAGGTAACAACACAGCGCAACAAACAACTTCCAACCCCCTACAGATCGCCACTACAGCAGCAGCGGCGGCGGCGGCGGCAGCATCAGCATCCCCGTCCCCCCTCTCTCCGGTAAATAGCGCGACCAATGGACCCGATCTGTTTATTTCATTTTATTTTTGAGGAAATGTTTCAACGGGTTTAGCGGGGGTTTCGGTCTCACGGCAGCTAATGGCCAAAAAGGAAAAAAGAAAGAGGGGAAAAAAACAAAAGCACTGCTGGGGCTAAATAACAGCAAATCCACCACAAAAGAGAAATGCAATTCAATGGGCGCACGACAACACGGCGGCGGCAGCAGCAGCAGCAGCAGCAGAGCGTTTTAGTTCCTGTGTGTGTGTGTGCGGACGGAGAGGCACCCTCGTCGCTGTCAGCATTTAACTTGCTAATTTGGAGCTATTTTACACGGACTCCCTGTGGCTGAGCTGTTTTCACACATGGCTCACACCCGCGCCTGGGTTGCGTCAGCCCCGGAGAACCATCAGATGGCAGTCCACTCATGCCGTTCCTTTTCCCCGGATATGGGTTGCGGGCGGAGGGGCCCGGTTGCATCAGGAAGGCCCTTATGATGTCAACACAGCAGCGCTCGTCGAGTGACTCTCGTGTGTATATATATATCTATATATATATATGTAGATATATATATATACACAGTATATGCTCTTTTTAATGGAGACCATAGCGCCACTTTATTGTGCCACTAAACTAATGCACAAGTGCTCCCTGTGAAATCCTACGGCGAATATGCTTTGATGCAGATGGCCCTCGTAAAAAAAAAAAAAAGAAAAGAAGAAACTCCTCATCTTTTGGTGTCACTTCTTCCCCGCGTGTTGCTCGCTCTGTAACACATTCCAGACAGCTTCCAGACAGCTTCCAGACAGCTTCAAAGTTTTTGTGTGCTTAGTTACATGGGCTTTTCAACTATGCAAACCACAGTCCTTTGTATATCGTAAAGCCGAAACTACATGCAGGATGGATGAAATACCAAGCCTATGTAAGTTTCGCAAACTATTCTACAAAGAACCAAGCCAATTCAGGTCTATTACTGATAAAACGTTGAGCCCCTACCATGGCCAGTTCAATTATTCATCTAGTTATAGTTTTTGTTCCTGTCAAATAGCTTGTTTTAGCATACTGTATATTTAAGCTCAGTGTTAGTGGACACCTCTTCCAAAATCTGTGCGGTGGGAAGTCTAAATGTATGCAGTGTGAACTTTCACTTTTCATTTCATCTTTTAAAGATTCAGGGGTTTTCTTGCCTCTTTCTTTGTTTTTCGTTGATGTGTTCAAAATAAAAAATCACGGTGGATACTTGAGGAATAGCTGTGTGCGACTGCGACAGGTTGACAGGCTGTTTGTCTGTCTGTTTGTTTGATTGGTTGATTCAAAGGGAGAATTCGGTCTGCCTGACCACCAGTTAGTGTGGTGGAGCAGCAGTCCAATCACTCGTAAGGACAGTCTCGTATAAGTCATGGTGGAGCACCGGGCCTCTTGTCAGCTGTCGCACGGCCGTGTGTGATTGCAATGCAAGGACACAGTAGCCTAGCTTCTACTACGACTAAATGGGAAATGGATTACATTTATATAGTTCTTTATCCAAAGCGCTTTACAGTATTGCCTCACATTCACCCATTCATACACCGACGGCGGTGTCAACCGTGCAAGGTAACAACCAACACGTCAGGAGCAGTCAGGGTTCTAGGTGTCTCGACACACCTTGACAGCAACCTTCCTGTTGCCAGACAGCCGCTCTTACCTCCTGAGCTACTGCCGCCCCCCACTACTACTACTACGTCATTACGGTCGCTCAATGGTTTTGAGGGAAAATTCTCGTAGGCTAGGCTACGGCATAAAGCGACAGGCACTAGCATCGAGGTGCTAACAATGGTATTTCTGAAAGCATTATGCAACAGACTGAATTCACTGTTCAGGAGAAGAAAATATCAGAAAAAAGATTCCTGGCTGATACGGAAGTCCCCAGACAGCGCTTGATGTAAAGGCTTCATTTGAAGTGTGAGGAATGTCGGGAGGCATCACGCTCCGTTCACTCGGAGCGCCGCAGAAAGGAATTCCAACCCGTTTCCGACTCTGAGTACAATGAGACAGGGGCCAAACAGGAAGTGACACGGCCAACTGTAAACGGTTGGATCGCACGAGCACACGGGATCTAGGATGAGTTATGTAAGTCCCAGGAAAGACCCTTTAATTGTGTGTGTGTGTGTGCGTGTGCGTGTGTGTGTGTGTGTGTGCGTGTGTGTGCGTGTGTACAAGAGAGAGAAAGAGAGAGAGACAGCCGGCCAGAGAGCTAAATAGAAGGTGCCAGGGAGAGAGCCAGAAAGTGGTGTGTGTGTGTGTGTGTGTGTGTGTGTGTGTGTGTGCGCGTGTGTGTGTGTGTGTGTGTGAGAGAGAGAGTGCCTGTGTGTGTGTGAGAGAGAGTGTCTGTGTGTGTGTGTGTGTGTGTGTGTGCACGCGTGTGTGTGTGTGTGTGCGCGCGTGAGTGTGTGTATGTGTGATGTGTCTCTGCCAGCTAATTCCTTGCGAGAGGATTGTTAGCCGAGCCCATTTGGGGAGGGGGAGCCCTGGGGGGGGGGGGGGGGGGGGGGGCGGGGGGGCTGCAGTTCCCTGGTTCAGGTGGATGGCAGAACCACAGCAGCAGCAGCATTAGCAGCAGCACACCCCCCAGCGAAAGGTTCCCTGCCAACTCGCCACCCCTCCCCCCCCCCTCCCCCCACCCCCCCACCCCCCACCGCCTCCCACAACAACCCGGCTAGCTGGCTGGGCTAGCTGACGGGCTAGCACAGCTATCTCCCCGAGACGTTTAACCAACGGGCCGATAATGGCCAACGTCTGCTCCGTGCTGCGTTGTCAATTGCATCTTCATTAGAGTCGGGGGTGTGTGAGGGTGTGTGTGGTGTGTGTGTGTGTGTGGGTGTGTGTGGTGTTGTGTGTGTGTGTGTGTGGCGGGAGGGGGGGGGGGGGGGGGGGGGGGGTTGTTAACTTGTTTGAAACAAAAACAGCGTATTAATTTCATGTGACGTTTATGAGTGCGGGGGCGTGCGTCCATAGGTGACCGCTCTAAAGGGGCGGAATGTGATCTTTATTATCCCGCCCCTCCCTCCCACTGCCCCATGATGATATCAATTCATTTCAATTTATCAGTTAATGAACCCAGTGCATCCATCATCTTCCCTGTCGGGCGGCGGGATAAACAAGGCCACAGTTTGAGACACGTGGGGCTGGCGGGCCGGCTGCTTATCTCCGCATTCGCCGCTGCTGCCAATCAAAGTCACCCGGGGCGTCGTGGGTCGTCGTGGTAATTAGAGGATAAACAACGGCGCCCGGTGACCCGCGCGGCGGATCTGGTCGCGTTTTCTATCGGATCACGTCAACACGCAATCTATCAGCAGATAACGGACGTCGTAAAAAGCGGCGCACGCACACGCCAGCGGCAGCCGCCCCTGTGACGATCGTACGTTTGTTTTCTCCTTTTTTTTCACCATTTCATAAAAGTCAGTATTGCTATTGACGCAACGCAAACATACAAGCAAGAAGTACAAGAAGCAGCACATGGGTGTCACATGGGTGTCACATGGGTGTCACATGGGTGTCACATGGGTGTCACGGCGCAGGTGTGTCGGGAATATCGCCAACATGGCCACACGGACGGAAACTGGCGCAGGTATCAGCGGTAGAAGTAAGAGTAACAGCCATTTTGTATCTCTCCTTGACCGCCGACTGTGCGCGGTTTTTTCCACTCTCGGGCTTCTCCTCTCAAGACAGGATGCGTTCTCCTCAGATTATTTTCATTTTTTTCTCCAGGGGGAAGTTTCTCTGATGCCGAAGCACAAGTTTGTTTTCCTGCATTCCTGAGCAGCTGTGGCCTCAATCAGTCAACCTCCTCTTCCTTTGATTTGAGTGGGACAGACAATCTGGAGGACTCGCCGAAGAGGAGGAGGAGGAGGAGGAGGAGGGAGGAGGGAGGAGGAAGAGGAGGGAGGAGGAGGAGGAGGAGCGGGGAGGCTGCCCTTAACTCCAAATGGTCCACTCCCCGCTCCCTCCGTCCACGGAAAATGAAACAATTCATCATTTTCTTGTCAACTTCTTAATTCCTCCTATCATTTATTTTTATTTGAGTTAATGTGCTGTCCCGGGTGCATTAACCTCATGCTCCCCCCCACCAACCAACCAACCACCACTACCACCACCACCACCACCACCCATCCCTCTGCCAAGCCCCCCCCCCTGGTCGGGCCCACCGTGCCGGGGTTAAGTGATTGGGTCAGAGTTTGGCGGGAGAAGTGGACTCCGTGGTCTCCAACGTCTCCATTAATGAGACATAAAGAGACAACAGTCTGCCGTACGTTACAGCAGCTCTGGCCAAGAGGTTCACCAATGATACAACCAATGATTATGATGTTACGGGGATAATGCGCCGATGACTTGTTTTGCTTACTGAATATTACCTATATTTTTCCTTAGGCTTATTTACTGTAAATTTTAAAATGTATTATTTTATTGTATTATTCTATTGCTTATTACTCTATTGTTTAGTGTTCTATTACTATGCTTATGTTGGCACAAGAATTTCCTTCGGGATTAATAAAGTTCTATCTTATCTTATCTTATCTTATCTTATAAGACACAATATCAACCAAGCATGAAGATAACAAACTGTTTTCCTAAACTGATGCGTTTACTTTTTTCTTCTTAATTTTTTTTGTTAAAACTCTCCAAGGGAAACAATTGCCATATACCGTAAATCAAGCTTTAGTCTGTGAGTAAGCGGTCAAGACAATGGGAGAATGCAATCGTCGTGAAAATGGAAGACAATAAACTGTTTTGCTTTTGGCAGGTATGCCAACCACCACCACCGTCTAAACGGCGCCCCTCCACCTCAGCTTGTAGCTTGTGTGTTCTATTGTTCAGCAGAATGGATGTGGAGGTGGAGGTGGTGGTGGTGGAGGCGGTGGCGGTGGTGCTTGAGGAGGGGTGGTGGTGGGGTGGGGATAGGGGATGACTTGCATCAGCCAGATGAGGCGAATCATGTTGGTTCCCATGTTGAAAATGGGAATCTAGCTTGGTGGGGGGGGGGGGGAATCGGAGCTGCCAAAGCCGCCACCACCACCACCACCACCACCACCACCAGAACAGCCAGTCATCCCCGTGTCTCTCTCTAGTCCCTTCTCTCGGCACCGCGTCGCTTTGACCGCCCTGGCTGCTGGGACAGACGTATAATACACGCGTGTAACTGCCAGCATCTGTTTCAGCGCGCATCAACTGACAGACGCAATGACAGACGGAGCAGCAGCGGCGGCGGCGGCGGCGGCGGCGGCGGCGGCGGTACACCCGATGAATATAAAATGACACGGCACAACTTCCAGGATCCCAAAAACACGCTTTATTTACACGGGAACGCTGCAACAAAAGGGAACACCGTGAAAGCCCGCCCGTTCCTTTTCAAACATTTTTGCATTTACGGTTCCCGGGAATGTCCGGGTTCTTTTGAGGAAAGGAGATTACAAACATAGGAAGCGCAGGCAGAAACAACACACGTGCGCCGTCCATTGTGTGACTTGACTTTGTGCGCGCAAATGACGCACTTCCCGTTTTCTGGCGCCGCCTGTTTGATGAATGCGTGCCGTGATTTGATAGCACAAGCATAATTCAGTTCAAGTATTAACTGGCTTTTTTTTTTTTAAACCGTGTACAGATGGATGTGAGGTTTAATAGGCTTATTATTTTGGGATTAACGTTTAATATATGCGTCATTACCATTACCGTGGATATGATGAATAGGAAGTATTAAAAAGACCGTAATCTAATATTTCACAGAAGGGAATAATACAACAACAACAATACAATTTAAAGCAGTTTTTTGTTTTTATATGTCCACTTTTTGGTTGAATATTCTGGGGGGGAATGCGTCGGCTTTCCACAATTGTACAAACTATACAAAATATAAACAAAACTGTACATAAATTGTGAACTCAACACAACAGCCCCTTCTAAATAATGCAAGAGTGTCTGTAAGCTCAGCTCGTGGAAATTTATCAAGACAGAAAGGAATTCATAATTTTTTTCCTCTTAAAAAAAGATCTCGCCAGAAGGATTGCGAGCGGATTACTGGCGTGGGATGCGAGGGAATTTGAAAACGTGGCACAAACAAGCCCCCCCCCCCCATACCCTCCCCCCCCCCCCAAACCCTCTAGATACAGAGCCTTCTCATGCTCCTTGACAGACGGACCCTCCGTTCATCCTCCACCTGGATCTGACCCAGCCAGGGTCTCGCCGGGGTCGACGGGAGGGGGTGGGGGGAGGCAAGGAGATGTCGAGGTTCAGCGGCAGGTGTGTGTGTGTGTGTCTGTGTGTGTGTGTGTGTGTGTGTGTGTGTGTGTGTGTGTGTGTGTGTGTGTGTGTGTGTGTGTGTGTGTGTGTGTGTGTGTTGAGGAACAGCGTGCCCTTTAATACCGAGCCGTTAACCTTTTCCCGCTCCTGGTGCGACCCGGGGGCTATGTGGATCCTCCCTATCACCCTCAACCCCACCCCACTCGCACCCCACCCCCAACCCCACCCTGGCCCACCCTCCGGATCTCCGTCTAGATTGTGTGAAGCTCTGCTCTCGCTGTTACCGTGGCCACTTCGTCTCCTCCCCCCCCCTCCACCACCTCCGGCGCCCCCGGCACCCCTCTCTCGCTGGCTCTCCTCCTCCCCTCTTTCGGCTTCCTCTCCCTCTCTGTTCACATCTCTGGAGACAATGGGGGGGGTGGGAAGGGAAGGAGTGGAGAGAGAGGGGGGGGGGGGGGGGGGTTGCATTGATAAAAATAAGAAAACAGGTGATAAAAAGTAAAGATACAGGTACAAGCTATAAAAGATGGAATAAAAAGCCTGCACACAGGCGCCGGGCATGGGAACACACACACACACACAGATGCACACACACACACACAAATACACACACACACACACAACGCATGCACACACTCACACACACACTTTCATAGATACAAACACATACACATACACACTCATTCACGTATAGAAACAGACACACATACAGATATACACACATACATAGATACACACACACACACACACTCACATATAGATACACATACACGCATACACATATAGACACACACACACACACACGTATAGAAACAGACACCCACAGATACACACGCACATATATACACACACACACACTCACATATAGATACACACATACGCACACACACACACACACCCAGGTATAGAAACAGATACACACACAGATACACACACACACATTGATACACACACACACACACACTCACACAATCGATACACACACACGCACACACATAAGTAAAGACACACGCGCACACATGTATAGAAACAGACACACACACACAGAGAAACACATTCACACTCACGCCACTCCACTCACACTGGGCACTGGACACACTGAAACACATTGAAACACTTTGAAACGCAATTGGAAATACATTGAAATACATTGAACGCATTGAAACGCATTGAAAATATATTGAAACACGCTGAAACACGCTGCAGGCTTCAGAGATGGCAGGTAAACACGGTCGTCGTTTACCAGCGAGCACGGCAGACAGACGTAGCATTTACACACCAGACGTACGGACACATATAAAAAACAAAATAATAAAATAAAATACAAACTCGGCAGACACGGGGAGCACTGTGTGTGCACTGTGTATCTCGCCATCGTGTAACGAGCACTCACTCTGTCAGAGCCGCACGCCAACGCCAACGTAACTCACCGCCGGCTGCATACTTGTCAGCATAAGCACGGGAGGATTGGAGGAAGGGATTGAGTGATAGGGGACGTAATTCTTTTAAATACACACCGGCGAGCTCCTGGTCCAGGCTGTCGATGAAACTCTGGAGGTCCCCCGTGTCTCCTAGCTTGGCTGCGAGGAGCAGGACAGCGAGCGAGGCGGGAGCGGGGGGGGGGGGGGGGATGTCAATACATAACGCCAGCGGAGAGAGAAGAGAAGAAGGGAAAATGAAAAAAGGGAAAAAAATTGAGGCATAGAGATGGAACTTTTTTTTTTCTTCTTCTTCTTCCTTTTTTTTTTGCGGTGGAAAAAGCACGGCTCAGTTCCGTGGTATTTCCCGAAACCCCAAATGGAGACGACAGCAAAAGGAGAATTGCAAACTTGCATTTCGAGTGGAAAAAAAAGTAACGTAACGTTCAAAAGTTCCACATTTCAGATCTCTCAGCCCTCCCCCCCCCCCCCCCCCCGCCCCACCCACCACCCAACCGCCCCCTCAGTTCAGCACCCATCTCAGCATCTCTTGGGGCTTCTATTTATATTTTGCAGCTAAATGCGCCCAATCCTCCTTATGCTAATGCCCGGCAATTGTTATGCAGAAAATGTAAAAACAATCATGTTAATGTTCACCGGCGACGTGCAGACGAGGGCCTAATCTATCTATCTATCTAGGTGGGTGGGTGATGGTGGGTGATGGGTGGTGGGTGGGTGTGGATAGGGAAATGCAGATGCATATAGATAGGGTAGATGTAGGGGGGGGGGGGGTGGGTGGGCGGTGGGCGTGGGGGGGGGGGTTACCTTTGGGTGCCAGCGAGATGCCTGCTGTGTGGAGCTCCTCCTCGCTCGCGTTCAAAACTGTTTAACCAGAGAGCTTCGCTGCCTGGGGGGGGGAGCGACGGGAAGGGAGGGGTGGGGGGGGGGGTACGACACACACACACACACACAACACACACACACACACACACACACACACAACAGACGGAGAAAGGAACGAAAAATACAAAACAAGATTTAAAAAACAACACAGCAACCAACACAGAGGGCTACAGGCCCATGGGAGCGAAGCAGCAACAACAAGTAGAGAAGGGGCAGAAGGAGAAGTGAGTCCTGGAGCTGCTCGTTATAATAATGTGTGATACAGATCAGGGTGAACGCCTCCTCGCTGGTTCACATCCCAAGCGAGGAGTTTCGTCGAGACCGAGCTTCGCCTGATGAAATGCGGAGAGAGGCCAGCCAGGGTTTTTAATAATGACCGTGCAAGGGGAAACGCACAACACAAGTGTCTCGTTTCGTTAATCGCCTCGATCGCGACTACCCAACACACACAAAAGTCGCCACTATATAATCCAGCAGGCCAATCAGCAATTGCGGGTTATAGACCATAAGATAATGGCCGCTCATTGGAGGGCACTTGCTATAGTTACTAATATGAAACAACCATTCTGCTCAATCTCTCCAGGGACTCTGCGTACTCATTTTATGTGTGTGTGTGTGTGTGTGTGTGTGTGTGCACCTCTGTGTGGTGTGTGTGTGTGTTGTGTGTGTGTTTATGTGTGTGTGTGTGTGTGTGTGTTGTGTGTGTGTGTGTGTGTGTGTGTGTGTGTGTGTGTGTGTGCAGGGGTGGCGCCAGGGATTTTGGGCCCCGTGTGGGCCGAGCGGAAAAAAAGTCACGTTATTTTACAAAAAAACTCATTTTAACATAATTTAGACCATCATTATATATATGGACCCATATAATACCGTGATACTTTTACTATGTAGTTAAATGACATTTGCATGGAGTATCATGCTTAAGAGAACATTATTTTCTTCATGTTAGTTTAAGTAGGATATTTATTATGTAAGAGAGGGTGACAGGGGCCCTCTGGTATAATTTGTTTTATTCTTTTTGATACAAATTTCATTCTATCAACCAATTTAATTTGCCAATTTGACTGTAATTATGTCACAAATTACTTAGAAGAAAAATAAACTTTGTAATGTCAGGCTTTTAGAGGGGCCCCCCTCCACTTTGGGCCCTGGGTAGTCAGTCCCACTTTTCCCCCAGTCCGAGTGTGTGTGTGTGTGTGTGTGTGCGTGCGTGCGTACGTGCGTGTGTGTGTGTGTATGCGTGTGTGTGTGTGTGTGCGTGCGCCGCCTCGGCAGACAAATATGTGACATACCCGCAAACGAGGCACTCTATCACGCGTCTTTGGCACAGGTATTCTCGGTGTGATGATTATTGGCCCACCGGTACTCACTGTAATCCGAGTCCTCCACGCCGCTGTCGCCGGTGCTCCTGCTGCAGCGTCTCCCCTCCTGCAGGAGGAGGAGGTGGCGGTGGCCGCAGGAGGAGCCGCTGCTCCGGGAGGGCGACCTCAGCTCCTGCACCACCGCGTCGAACTCGTGGAGCACGTCTTCCAGCTGCATGTCTGGGCCAAGGAGCGTCGTGTGGTTTTTGTTGTGTATTTTTCTTATTTGGTTATTTCGTTATTCTCGAAGTTTCAGTTTCTCTTTTTCGGGTCTAACTAAGGTTTTATTTTTCTCTTTCTTGGATCATAAAGTAGCAACGAATGCAACAACTGCTATCTTGTGTCTTATGTGTTTTTTTTAAAGAGCTATTGTTAATCTCAATGGGACTTGCCTGGTAAAATAACTCAGGTTTAATACGAATACAAATAAAAAGCAAGTTTACAGGCTTCTTCATTGCTGTTATTTATCTTATAGGGTGCGACCTTTAGCCCTTTAACTGGTCGTAATGGGTTCTCATATATATTCATTCTATTCGTATAGAATTAGTATTGGCAGTAGTAGTAGTCGTGAACTGAACTGACCTGTGATGCTTTTGGTGGCCATTCTTCAAAGTGTGAAGGAGAAGAAAATCACCTCCTCGGGGCTTCAAGTGCGCAACTCAACGCGTCTGGCCGCTCGCGTCTGCGCTCTTGACGATGGTGACGATGGGTGCAGTGAGGGGCCCCTCAGAGGAAAAGGCAGTCAGCAGTCAGAGAGCATCCGAGGTGTCTGCAGTCAGCCAGCCAGCGGAAACATGCAGTCAGTAGGCGAGGGGAAAGTCTCAGTAGGAGCCTCTGTGCGCAACAGGACGTCATGGAACAGACGCGCGTAACGGAGCACGTCGCCACAAGAACGCACATTTCCTTCCCCACATAATTACTCATCTTTGTATTACTTAAGTCATTTTAACTGTTTAAGGCCTTCGTTGCGCAATGACAATCTATTTATAGTCTACTGGATATAACACCGCATGTATAGCCTGAATGTGCTGTTAATGTCCATATGCATAGCCGACAAACTATTTGGTAAGAAGTTTGGTGAACCATGTATGGCGATGTTTTGCATTACATATCCATAGACGGTGTACAATAGTTTTTGGTTGTTGTTTTTTTAAACCACGAATTAATGTAATCGTTAATTACGGCCTGAGTAGAGTATTGGTATTTTAACAGTATTGTGTATGTGCTGCATGCAGTTCCTCTATGTGTCAACAGAGGGCGCTAAAACGCAACTATTCCGCAGTTCAGTAATCAGGGAAAAAAAAAAACACTGAAAGAGAGATAATCCTTTATTGTCTAGAGTAGAGTTACCGGTAAGTCTGTTGACAAAAACACATTTCATTAGAATTGAACAGATAACGCATTTCAAATGCATATTTTATGGAGTGGTGCTGGGGGTTAGTGGCCTGGCTCTAGTTACATCAGAGTAGGATTAAACTCCTCGTATTAAAACCTGATGAGGACTATTCCCCAACCATTTTCGAACGAAAATTACACCCTTGACTGTGTGGACATTTATTATCCGTGGTAAGGTCTTGGCTAGACTCAGCCCTCCTCTGGGGTTTAAGTAACCTTTTTGGGGGGAGACCAGGGGAAAATCTTAAATTAAAGGCCAAAAGTTCCAATTGTCAGAAGTCTGTCTAGATGAGGTTAATGTTATTTCATATCTATATGAACATTTTCTAGCACCATACATCATCCTGTACAAACATATTACAATTCAGGATTTCAATTGAAGACCACATGTCCTTCCTGTTCAATTGAGGAGACATATTTCTTTATGTTCACAATAAATTCAGAAAGTACGGAAGATTGACCATGGGTCATTTTTACATATATTTACTCAAGAGTAAAACAGCACCACATATTACGCACTAGATTAATAAAGCAGCGAGCGGTCGTCCATAATTCATGGAAGACATCTTTCACCTATAGGGCAACCAAGTATGTAGCTGGCAACCTCACACTGCTCAGGTCGCCAGTTTAAATATATATATTTCTCTTAGAAATGCTTTTGTATTCGCATGACAGCACAGAACATCATGTGCATGGGAAAAGTAACAACACAATTCCTTTGTTGTCTACCCCCGTTTTAAGTAGTATTACACGATACACGGTTCCCATTCCCAAACACACAGATTAGTCTCACACTCACACAATGGACGCAAACAAGATTAGGTTTTTTATCACGGATGAGTTACTCTGGAAACCTGCCCTGTAAAAAGTAGAAGAATGAGAGTTAGAAAAGCAAGGTGAAGCTGCTGTGCCCTACTGTGCCCGATTGCTTTGAACATGGCTGGCGATGTGGAGGCGGGGCCTGTGATTATGTCTCTGTACAGGTGTGGGTTACTGCGACTGGCCCACGCATTCACTCTCTGGCAGGTAACTCAGGTAACGTGTGTGGGCTATGGGCCATGGGACTGGAGATAATATGAACTGGGCTGGACTTCTACAGGTCAGTGAAACACAACAACATTAAAAATGCATATCCTGGAAATACTTTTGAAGGTTTTAAATGAAGGAAATAGTATGTTGGATTCCTGATAGATGTATTATTTAATGTTCGGGCATAGAAATTCTCAATGACAGACAAGTAGAGTTGATCACATATTTACCAAATTGTTACAATTCTAATGCACTATTATGAGTAGGTCCTTGTAAAAGACCTTTTGTCGTTTGTTAAATGTTGTGAAATGCTGGAATGGAATCCACTAATTGGGCCGTATTAGCACGTGGATTCATGTCACTGACCTTTAAAATCCTCACTTGTATAAGTGCTTATTAATGAACAAATGTTCAAATGAATGCCACTTTGAGTAAAGGCAAATGAAAAGTGTTTTGACATTTAAGTTGACTTTTTTTGTAAGTACATTTTCTGTGGTTTTCTATGCTGTTATTGGGCTGACTATTTTTTATTCCCCTCCTCCAGCATGTGCTGTTTATGGTCCACCTTCGGCAGATGCTGTGCGGTACCTCGCGATTTTACATTCCAGAGGAACAAGAGGCTGGCATCCATGTTGGGACGCTTCGCAGAGACTTCCCCCCTCCGTTTAAACTCCTAAACCTTAACTACCTGTGGGTGGATGAGAACACAGGGGACCTCTACACCGCTGAGCACAAGATGGATCGTGAGATGCTGTGCCCCGAGGAGACAATGGCTGGGGAATGCATTATTCCACATAATGCCATTGTGGGGCCCTCGGGAGACCTCATACAGTTCCATGTCGTCGTGGAGGACATCAATGACAATGCACCGTGCTTTGAAAACACTGAGATTCACCTGAGCCTTCCGGAGGACATCCCGGTGGGCAGCAGTGTTCCTCTGGACTACCAGGCGACGGACAGCGACAGCGGACCCAACGGGGAATTGCTGTATAACCTTCGAGACTCGGATGGGGTCTTTTGTGTATCAGTGGAAAAGGGCGCTGTTGTTTTACTGGTTGTTCAAAGCGCTCTGGACAGAGAGCTGCAGGATACGTATCGCATGTCCCTTGTGGCCACCGACGGCGGATCTGAGCCTCTAAGTGCTACGGCGACTCTGGTCATCGAGGTGACGGACGTCAATGACAACTGCCCGAGGTTTGTCTCTGACAGTCCCCGCAGTGTCACCATGCAGGGGGACGCTGGCAAGGGCACGCCGGTGACTCGGGTCACAGCCACTGATCCGGATCTAGGCCCCAACGCTGCCATCACCTACTCTCTCAGTCCCAAGGTATCTGAGCGAGCTAAAAAGCTCTTTAGCCTGGACAGCCTCACCGGGCACATCACGCTAACGCAGGACCTCCAGACTGACAGTGCAGAGGAGCTGGTGTTGCACGTGTTGGCCAGCGGTCCTTACTGCCCTCTAGCCGACACTCAGGTAATGGTATCTGTGCTCCGCTCCACAAGCCACAAACCAGAGATAAAGATTGGGTTCATAGCGGAGCATGAAAACCAGACTATCTTGTTACCGGAGAACCAGCCCCCTACGGTCTTGGCGATCTTGGAGGTGAGAGGGAACGGTGACTTCAGCGGCTGGACTCTGAACATCGAAGGCGAGGAGGAGGTGCCTTTCACGTTAAGCCTGCAGAACGGCAAATATCTCCTTTCCACGTCGAAAGCCTTAGACTATGAGATGAAGGGGGAATATCTTATTTCTGTGGGGGCGTCTGGGCCATCGGCGGGAGGCTACATGAGCACGGGATTCAGGCGACAGATCGGGGTGCTGGTGGTGGACGTCAATGACAACACACCTCAGTTTCTCCAGCCTCACTACCATCTGGAGGTGGAGGAGAACAAGCCGCCGGCCGGCCCTCTGCTGAGCGTCCAGGCTACGGACGCAGACAGCGGCCCCAACGGACGGGTCATATACGGACTGGGCAAATCCACAGCTGCCATCTTCACAATAGAGCGGCAGACCGGTCAGCTCTCTGTCACAGTCCCGTTGGACAGGGAACAGCAGGATGTGCACACAATCATCGTGTTGGCACGAGACAATGGCTCTCCTCCACTCGAGACACTGACGACCGTTTCCATCCACGTGCGCGATCAGAATGATAACGCGCCTGAGTTTGTGACGCCTCACTTCATATTTTTTATCCCCGAAAACCTGCCGCCGCTCGCCCACGTGGGCAGGATCGGAGTGGCGGACGTGGACGAAGGGCAGAATGGCGACGTAGAGGTCCGCATTTTAAACACCACGTCGCCCTTTGTCATGGACAACGCCCGGGGGACGCTGAGGAGCACCGCCTCCGTCGACCGAGAGACGGTAGACCGGTACGAGCTTCACCTGCTCGCCACAGACCACGGCCACCCCTTCCCCTTGACCTCCGATGCCAAGGTCACCATCTTTGTGGAGGACGTCAACGACAATCAGCCGAAGGTGATTCTCCCCAACAGCAACCTGTCCTGCCTGACCGTCTCGCCAAACACCGCCACCGGCACCACGGTGACAAAGATCTACGCCACGGACGAGGACTCGGGGCTGAACTCTGAGATCACGTACACCGTGGTGGCCCAGGAGCCGGCCCCCCACAGCAGCCCCTTCCGGCTGGACTCAAGGTCGGGTAATGTCACCCTGGCCCAGCGCCTGCTGGGGACAGACCTGGGGATGCATCACCTGTTCATCGTGGTGAGCGACGGGGGGAAGCCCGCGCCGCTGCACACCACAGTTTGGGTCAATCTGCTCGTCAACGAGACCGTGGAGCCCTGCCACCTGGACAGCCTGCCCAGGTCCCTGCCTTACAGGCTGTCGCAGGCACCCTTGGAAGCATCCATCTGTGACGCCAAGTACGCTCATCTGATGCTGTTAGTAGGTCTGGGTATGATGCTCGCGTCCATCTGTCTGTTTTGTGCGACAGCTGTTTTCTACCTGAAACAGAAGAGAGGGCTGCGAGCGAACGGGAGGGGACCGGAGGATGAGAATGCGATTCCACTCAGCCACACAAAGAAGCGTTATGATGAGTAGCACAGTAAAGCAAACCCCTGGCTTTATCTCTGTGTCTCTAACAGTGCAATGAATATGTTGAATTTGCAACCGTTTGTGATATCTGTATGAATTTTATGTCTGTTTGTTTTTCAAAGGCTCTTGCCCAATTGGATATAATCCAGACGCAGTTCCTTTTCCATTGTTTCTGGCGGTAAAGCGGATAGGTTTTAATTTCCTGCATGACAAGCCAATGCTAATTCCCGAATACCGTGCGATTCTTTCTCATGATTGCCCAGCAACATCACAGTTGAATTAAGGTTAACTTGATGAATATGCGATTGAAGAGATAAAAATACACACAGCGTGAAGAGAACAATGAGAAGCACAGTAACTGTCCCACATGGCACACACTGCATTAGTCACCGTGAAGATAGCATATTCCCCCTCCAGCACTAAATAGCCATAAGACCAGTAGTATCACCATCTCTGAGGATTCCTCTCTCCGGAGAGAACAGAACACCGTTCTGTCTGGCTCAAAGGCGGAGCTAATGATCCTGCTAAGTTGATTAGCTCTTACTCCTGTTTCCAACTTTGAGTGATGGAGAGTTTCAGGTATTTAGTCTCACAAAGGGGTTTAATGTTCCTTTGGCGGAGGAGGTGATGAAAGTCCCCCAAGGAGATGCTCAGAGGAGGCCTCTGGGCCTGCTAGCAGGGGAGCCCGCCAGGGACCGCTTTGGACAGGTGAGAGGCAGCAGCGGAGGGGAGGAATCACGCACACAAACGCACACACACACACACACGCGCACGCACACGCACACACAAACACATCTCAAGTCGCAGGCGTCTCTCCTGTTACCTGATCGTGCCTTGAATAGCTGCATAGCTGCATTGTGCTGGGTGTCACCCTAAGGCACTTATCCACCACCATGGAACACAGTGTACTCAGAAGAGTCACCTCAAATCCCCTTTCAGCATGTTTACATCAAACCCAGCAATTTTAGCTCAATGTTACATTCATCCAAGAATGGGTCATCTATCCATTTTAGCTTTTTAATACCTGTTTTGTGCTTGTGAAGTCGTGCTATATTGCCCTGCTAATGATTGTGCAACCTGAGGTATAATCTTTATATAGGCCTACGTGCACTCATAAATGTATTTACTGCTGACTGTTAAATTGTAAACAATCACAACAACGGTTAAAAAAAACGTAATAACCAAAAACACAAGCTTGATATTTGATTTTTATGAGAGCCTTGATATTTGACTTCACGAGAGTTAGAAATGGTGTGAACTGTTAATCGACCAACTGTTTATGTGTTTAATGTTCAGAGTCTGGGTGAGCACATTTAAGGTGCAGGTTATTTTTTCACCATTCCTGGTGGATACTTCAACACACCTAGGACACATTTAACTGGTTTGTTTAACACGCACACATTTAGTCACCCATAAAGGGGCAGCGGAAGCGATAATAGCCTAGATAGATGTTCTGGCGTATTATATCGCCAGCGCATTACAATTAGCTGTGGCGTTACAGCCCACCGCTGGTATATTAAGCATTTGCGCTTCAATTTATCGATGCTATTATTTGGTATGTGGACCAACCACCATCTAATGGCAATTATCAACAGTAGCCTATAACTACTGCCTAGTTAATTATAGGAGACAACATAATCTAAATCTGCTCCACTAAATAAGTTCGATGGCGTATCCAACCATGGTCTGCATTTAATGCGCCTGTGTTCACAATCATGTACAAACAAGACTGCGTTAAGTTGGATCATTGCAGTAACTACCTATATTGTCAAGTTCAACTTCATATCCATCTTCCTAGAGCCGCCCTTTACCAATATAAACACTGTGTAAACAGTGCTTTAAAGGAGATATCCCTGCAATTACATGGATAGCAGCTTATTATAGCAATAGTTAACCAGGCTTCTCTTTCCAATCATCAATTACGGTAGTGGTGCACTAATACACCAAGACTGCTGTGTAGCCAATGGGCTGTTCTGAAACCACATACAGCTTTTCATTGGACCCGCCACTTATTTAAATTCAGACTTATCTGTGTGGAAATGCCATATGGTAACTGTACATTAATACATATTTGCATATGAGTTAATTCATTATTGGTGCTTGCTAATGGAGAATCTTCACTCTGCCCCACGCATAACGCATGCTAAAAGCTGTAGGCAGATTGCACAGCTTTTTGTCTCTCGTATTAAAGACATGAATAAACAGATGTTTGCTTAGTTTAGAATAAATAATTAGGTGAAATCTCACATCTACTATGCCTGTTTGTCTAATGTCTAATGTCTATACGTATGTATGAATCAATGGAGCATTAGATTGTTGATTTTTCTTAAAGGTTTTTTTGGGATAAATACAAAATGTTATAGGCCTACATAAATCATATGAATAAAATAGGAAGTTCAATATGAATGCACTAGGTTCTTAATGTAAAATTAAATAATTCAATGGCAGTGGAGCATGAATAAATACAATTTAACACCTTTAAGTTAGTTCAATTCCACGTCCAAAAGGCTCTGCCTCTATTTAAGAAATATCTATCATGTGAATGAACCTCTGAACAAAGTAATTAAGAGACATTTAGCATTTCAAATGCTTGCAGGTATGACGTTTATAAGGCACTGCTGCATAACTAATAGGCGCTCGCCTGCCCCCTACAGGCCACACGTGGACACTGCATAACCTCCCTGCTGTTTATTGAACCAGGAAAGGTCTCTTAATAGGTTCCCTTTAGTTTGTTTCGGTTTGTTAGTTTTGCTTCATCTGATCGCAGCTTGATGCTGTGATGTGGTTGCAAGGTTGAAGTTGATACATCAATCTATGAATCTAATTGGAAATATTAATAATAATCGAGTCATTGACTGGGGAATTCACTTCATGAGAGAGACTCTGTGGGTGACGACATCGTCTCCTCAATACAGGCCAGTTTATCTCCAAGTATTGTGCGCTCGGTGCTCCAGGGAGACCTTGTAAACCAGACGTGTCCTCACCAAACCCGTCGTCTAACATAAAGAGGAACCCGGCAGCCAGCCCATTAAAAAAAAATTGATTCTTGTTTGCGTCCAATCGCACTGAAACGTTACCCGTCCAAACAATGAACTAAGTACATTTGTGCGAGTGCCAGTGACCTTGACCTCCTCATTATTCGTTCCTCGGGTGAAAAGCGACATTGTGTCTTTAAGATGGGGCCGTGCGCTCCTCTCTGTCCATTGTTGGGGAGCAGAGCGGCTGGAGGTTGAGACGCGGCGGGGGAGCGACGAGTGACTCGCTGGCCACATCACCAGGCGACCAGCAGCAAGCCAACAAGTGTGATTACATCCTTCCAGACATGGGTAAGTGCACGATCTAGCCAATGGCACACTCTTCCTCTCAGTAATTAACTTTTCCCAGATTGCACACTAATAGAAATATTACTGAAATCAAAAGTTATTACTTTTTTTTTTCCTCTTTTTTCCTTTTTTTAAAATTACAATTATGATTATTTAATTCAGACTGTGGCACGGTCTCAAGAAAAGCTCTCATTTGCTTTATTGGCCATTTTTTTTGTCACCATTATCCCTCCCAGTAACTTGGGAGGTTATTAACACTGCAATCTTTTAAAATGAGCCAAGTGGGATGTTGGTTTGTGTTAAATACACTTATTATCCTGGGTGGTGTCTGTTGGCCTACTATAACCCAGACAGGCCCACTGAATGATACCTACACTAATGTTAATGTCCCGACATGTTTCCACAATGTAATACTGGGATCAATATGGATCGAAGCCACGTACGCGTTTTGCCCAAAAATGGATTTCCGTGATTATGCTCTTTGCACGACCCATTACTGTCACTCTGATTGCAATTTAACTGCCAATCAGAGACACACACACTCTCTCTCTCTCTCTGCCAGTGAGTACATGTGTACAATTAAGGAGCCATCTCCTACCATCTGTGCCTACTGTAATAGTACCGATCACGCTCTGTCTGTCTGTCTGTCTGTCATTGTTTTCCAATATTTATATATTTATCTCAGACTGTGTGTGCTTTAGGCGTACAGAGCGTCCTCTTGCCCATATTTTCCTGTTACAATTGGTGTCCACTGTTGCTCAGGGAAAAGAAAAGAATAGAAAAAATAATAAATATAAATATATGGCTGTGTTGGGCATACATATTGGTTGTTCTGGCCTTTGTTTGAATGACATTGATGCCCTTGTATCCCCATGATGCTCTGTGTGACAAAGGCTGTTGTCTCTGCAGTCACAAAAGCAGTCTCTCTCTCTCTCTCTCCTCCCCCCTTTTCTCACACACTCTCCGTCTCCCTCTTTTTCCTCCCCCGTTTCTCACACTCTTTCTGGGGGGGGGGGGGGGCAGGTGGGTGGGGTGGCGGGGGGTGAGGTCTGGGGGTCAGAGCAGAAGCCACACCTCCTCCCGTGAGCTCTTGGGGCCTTGGCATTCATTCATTCATTAATTCATTCATTCATTCAAGGGCCAAATGACCATGGTGTCGTCGACCGCAATGCTCTGCCGGTTCCAAGTGACCAGGCGCGCTGTTGCTAGTAGCAACGCAGGGGGGAGCAGAGAGCAGCAGCAGCAGCAGCTGTATGCTAAAAGTTGTTTTGTGTTTCTTGAACATTTCACACATCAGTTGCTCAATTAAGCCAAATAATCAGGGCTTGTGTACAACATAAGACAACATAAGATGGAACTTTATTCATCCAGAGGGAAATTCTTTTGCCAGAGGCTGCTCAAAAATACCAACAACATAAGAATAAAAACAAATAGAATACTAAATGTACAGTGAATAAGCCTAAAAGAAAACTAAAGGTAAGATATTTAGTAAACAAACAAGCTGGCAATGGTATTGATAAGTATTAATGAGAAGTAGTGTTGCACATGATATGAGGAATATTGCACATGATGATGAAAGTTAACATTGCAAGGTAATACAAAAATCACAACATCACATGGCCGCCTCCATTTTGGGAGGATGAGCGTTGGTTAAAGTTATTTTTGTGTGTGTGTGTGTGTGTGTGTGTGTGTGTGTGTGTGTGTGTGTGTGTGTGTGTGTGTGTGTGTGTGTGTGTGTGTGTGTGTGTGTGTGTGTGTGTGTGTGTGTGTGTGTGTGTGTGTGTGTGTGTGTGTGTGTGTGTGTGTGTGTCCCCTCTCTCAGGTTGCTATGACTGTTGCATGCGGTGCCTGGGTGGGGTGCCCTACTGCTCGCTGGTGGCCACCCTGCTGTGCTTCTCGGGCATCGCTCTGTTCTGCGGCTGCGGCCACCAGGCGCTCACCGAGACCGAGAGGCTCATCGAGGCCTACTTCGCTCGCAACCTCCAGGATTACATCACCCTGGCCTACATGTAAGGACCCCCCCCCCGCCCACAACCCGGTGAAGAATGAATAACTAATAACTTTATTTGTATAGCACCTTTTTACAAAGTGCTTTGGCAGACAAAGCAAGAACAGGTTACACAGAAGACAATATAACAGAAAGCAGAACAGAAGGTCATGGTGACAATAAAAACACTTACAAATAAATAAAATAAAAATAGCAAAAAAAATAAAATGACAGAATCAAAGCAATACAAGAATGAAGGCAATAAAAAAAGACATCACATAAAAGCAAGTCTGTAAAAATGGGTTTTAAGAATAGATTATATTAAGTCCCAGTTATGATGATGGGATATTAAGTTAACTTGCAGTAGTTTCTGTTCACTGGTTGTTGTTGTTTCAAGCGGATGTGACACTGCACTTGTGATGAATGTTGAATCATCTTTTTGTTTGCTGTTATTTCTTTGTAAACCATGGATCCGTGGGTCTTCAGAAAAGAGCAAAAAAGTCTGTTATCTGAATTATTATTTTACTTTTTAGTCCTGTAGCAGACACTTCTATCCAAAGCAAGCTTGTCGTGATTGACAAGGTAGGGGGTTGGTTAGATGTTCTGCTCAAGGATACCTCTGTGTAGACCGCAAATACACACACAAAACTAGAGGCGATTCTCCACACACACACACACACACACACACACACACACACACACACACACACACACGTATATATAATGAGAGAGAGAGATGGCACATTTGTTGGTCATTTTTAAAACAGTTTTTTTGCCTTTCCTCTTCTCAAAGTATCCAGTACTTCCAGTATGTCATCTACGGCCTGGCCTCCTTCTTCTTCCTCTACTGCATCGTGCTGCTGGCCGAGGGCTTCTACACCACCAGCGCCACCCGGCAAAGCCTCGGAGACTTCCGGAGCACCATGTGTGGCCGCTGCCTCAGCTCCACGGTGGGTGGGCGGCCGCCAAGTGATCCTAAAAAGAAAACCCATCATACCCATTTGATATGACTGTGATTGAAACCTCAGTGAGTCTGAGGTTTAAATCACATTGTTAAAGGTCCTATATATATATATATATATATATATATATATATATATATATATATATATATATATACACGAATCACAGATTCCTTCTCATTACTGAGCCCTCTAAGTGCATTCTGAGCTCCGTGGGTTGAGACAATAACAATCTGAAACTAATGTTAGTTCTAATCATAATTAAACCTTGTACACATTTAAAAAAGCTATGAAATAATTATATATATAAAAAAAAAAGATCTGCACTTGCACGTTACTTCATTCCTCTTTCCCAGGAAATCCGACCCGATTCAAATATAAGAGAAATCAGAAATCAGAGAGAAATTCAAAGAGCTGATTCAAAGAGAAATCAGCCCAAAAGCTGTTCCACACAAGGGGATCCTCTCATTTTTTTTACTTCAACCACAATCGGCTGTAGTCCCTGAATAGATTCATGATTCTTACATACAGGACCTTTTAATTGATTGTTATTTTTGTATTTCATTTAAAAATATTCCTGTCAAGGTGCATTTGACACAAGAGAGAAGGCGTTCAAAGACATTGAGTTGAGGGGGGGGGAGGACGGGTGTGGAATGACAAGGAGAGAGGGCATTAGCATTGTCGAGAGTGGTCTGCTCTGCGGCGGACACCTATAGAATCACAATGAGGATCTACACGTTAAAAACAATGTTCGCACAAACCGAGACTTTAGGATAGGACCGCATCTGCTTCTTGCTCCGGCCCATGTTGGCGTGCTGTGGTTCTGACTTCTCCTTTCCCGCCCCCCCAACAGTTCATCGTGGTGACGTACATGCTGGCCGTGCTCTGGCTGCTGGTCTTCGCCTTCTCCGCCCTGCCCGTGTACTTCTTCTACAACATGGACGCCACCTGCCACACCATTGAAGTCCTGACCGAGACCCCCGCCAGTATCAACCAGTTGTGCGTCGACGCCAGACAATACGGTAAATCGAAATAATCTACATCCTTTAAAGGGGCCCTATTATACAATTCAGGTGTGAGCGTGATTAGACATGATGAGCAGTTTCCAAATTGTCGTGTGACTAAAATGGTCATTGTGACGACGTGACATCACAAGTGGGAGTGTCCACCTCGATGTCCGCTGACTAGATCAATCTGCCAGCCTATCCAGTGGACTGTACCAACTGGTAAACTGATCTAGGCATCCAAGTGGACACTCCCACTTGTGATGTCACTTCGTCATTGACTTTTTTTTTTAAACATGTTTCTGACTTTCTTTTGGACATTTTTCTGGACATTTTCCTTTAAAATTATGCGAGGATAGAAAGACCGCTGATCATGAAATCTCTTTTATTTTTTGTATTTATTTTTTTTACAGGCCTGCTACCATGGAACGCAGTGCCGGGGAAAGTTTGCGGTACGACTCTGTCCAACATCTGCAAGACCAGAGAGGTGAGCGCAGAGAAGCCGAAGCTTAACACCGCTGTTACTGTTTTGTCTTTTTTTTTTTCAAAAAATGTCCAGTAAACAAACATCACCATGACGACACTATTCTCCATTCCAGTACTTGATGACCTACGAGTTGTACGTCGCTGCCTTCGGTGGCGCGGGCATCACTTTGTTGGCACTGGTGAGTATCATCATCATCATCATCATCATCCTCTGTGTCCTTTGTTTTTTGGCTGGCACCCGGTTTCTGGGTGTCTGTACCCCCCCCCCCCACACACACACACACACACACTCACACACTGTTGTGGCACAATAGTGTGTTGAGCTGCTGGCCATGTGACGGTGTGAGTGTGGGCGGCGGAGGCATCTCGGTGCACCGTGACTGATGGCTTCTGTGCAGTCTCTCTCTCTCTCTCTCTCTCTAGTGTTCCCTCTCTCTCTCTCTCTCTCGTGTTCCCTCGCCTCATCTCACACGGGATGCCGCAGCCGTCGTCGCCATCATCATAATAACGGCGCCGTAATATCTGGCTTTTTCCACGACGCGCAAATGGCGAGAGTCATTATTCTTAGTCTTGTGTTTTGCTCCATTACCAAAAAAACATGAAATGTGTCGCACAAAGAATCCACTCTGTGCCATCAGAGGAGGATGTTTTCGGGGCAGCCTCGTTTTTTTTACTTTAATATTTCTCTTCTTTTTGGTTGGTTCTCTTCATCATGTTTCACAAGTATAATAGCACTCTGGTCTGACTCACTCTCTCTCTCTCCCTCCCTCCCTTTCTCTCTCTCTCTCTCTTTGCTCCCATAGCTGACCTATATCGTGTCCACCACTTATAACTTTGCCGTGCTGCGGTATCTGGGGAGGAAGGGTATAGGGCCGGCACGGTGTTAGGGGGGGCAACCCGGGCGGCCTGCTCCCCTGCTCGGCACATCAAACACGGGGACCTGAGGACACTTCTGCCGCCTTATTCTGCAGCACCTGCGGTCTTATTTCTTAGGTTTTTTTTTTCTTCTTCCTCCTCATTTGTCGCTTGCCACATTTGAACGTTTTGTCAATGTATTTTTTTTATGACTCCTGTTCTCTCTGTGCTCTTTTTGTGCACCAAAATCGATATAAATATTGTTTTTTTGTGCATAGGGCCACGTGGAGGCTGTACTGTATACAGATAACACAAGCTTTAGCTAACAAAATAACATTAAGGCAGAAAAAAACAAAACACAACAACACACAGGGGGGTGTTGGGTTGGTTGTGTGTTGCCTTGGCGACAGCCTTCACATCTGGTCGCCTTGGTGACAGACAACCGTGCGCATTTGGGGAGTCGACACGTTGACCTCGGGACTTTTTTCTCACGGGCATGAAAAGGGGGGGCTGTAACAATGGAGTCAGGCAGCCATTTAAACAGCAGGGCCTATCAGGGGCCCCCCCCCCCACCTGCACCGCAGTTCTCTGCCAAGGGTCAAATTGCATGTCAAGGGAGAGCGAGAGTCCTCTGGACAAAGAGAGGGACAAAGACCTCCGACAACAAAAGATCAAAACACACAACAAACCCACCCCTGTGTCCCCCGCACACTCAGACAGATGTATGGGCACCCCAATAATTGAATCAATTCAAGGGGGTCCTCTGCCAGAAGAGAGGGAGGGGGCAGGAAAGTAAAAGGGGTAGAAAAGTTTAAATAATTCAAAAGTTTCTTTTTGGGGGGGGGAGAAGGAACATCATTTGTAAAGCTGCTTTTATACTGATCTGGAAAGATCTTGATTGATGAGTTTTTTTTCTCTTTTGAGATGGCAAAGGTAATTTTGCATAAATATCTAGCATGCCCATATTATTATTAGACACCCCCTCCCCCATCTTCCTTGCCCTTACTGCATGGAGGTTTGGAACTAGATTTACTTAAGTCTAATGCTCATTTCCCATGATGCTCATTTCCCATGATGCATTACAAATGTTTACATGGTAGATTAGAAACTGTTACTATTAGGTTTAGACATTAACATTGAATTGGTTGAATTCAGGTGAGGGTTTAGTGGGGTCAGGATCCGAGGGAAAGCATTTTGTTATTTAATTCTTTAGGATTTCCTTTAGTTATTGTACAACACGCGTTACTGTAGATAAACTAATTAAGTGATTTACGCTTTGGGATACTAACGTTTGTAACCGACTTGGTTCGTTATTAATTGGTCAACGATTTACCTGATAGAAAGGTTTTGATGTTTTGGTAGAACTGGATCTTCACAAAAAAATGTTTCGTATTTTATAATAAAATGAATTTATGTGAATTCTTGTGGGAACCAGACATAAGCTTAAGTTTGCTTTTGATAGGATCAGTTCTGTGTGGTACGTGTGTGCAGGCAAGTGTCACAGGATCTAGTGACCATCATGGGTGTATTGGATTGCATCCCCTCCCACAGGTGCACAGTTCCCTGCAGTTGGCTGCACGTGAGATGTGCGCCAGGGAGCTACGACACAGGAAGCAGAGAAAGAGAATGACCCTTGACCTGTACGGAGGCCCACAAAGGGACAGAGGGGAGGTCTTGTGCTCTCCATATGCTGAGGGCCCATCTGACAGCCAGTGACCACGCCTCCTAACCTGAACCAAAGAAACGGTGTGGGCCGGGTATCAAAATAAAATCCAGTCTAAAGGCATACCAATGTGTCTGTAATTTGAAGAAGTGGATTTGTTTTGTATACTTTCATTTTCATGATCGTTTATATTATTTTGTAGTTAAGTGTATAATTTACCCAATAATGGGGGCCTGATGTAGGCTACTTCTCATTTTCCAGACAGAACTTTCTGTCTGGAACTTTCTGTTTCTGAAATATGTTTGCTAGCATATATGTGCCACAGGGTAAAACATTTTGTTTGTTGCTGGTTTATTTTCTTATCTGAGCCTGATGTCTCAAATAAAGATGAAGTGATTGCTTGAAATGCTGTCCCGGAAGAAAACTAAAACAAAAAAAAACATTGAATGTTTAATGAAAGGCATAGAAAAAAAAAAGAATCCCAAGTCAATGATGTTTGGTCATGTTTTTACCTTTTTAATCGTAGTACAGTATTGGAAACTCGACATCCATTGTGGGGTTTTTTTTAACATTATTGTCCATAGTGCAAGGAAAATAAATAGCCAGGATGGTTTTAGAACACCAAATAAACCCCAGAGGCCCCACTTCCCCTCAGAGGTGAAACAGGCGGGGTGAGTAATGCAATCAGTGTCAGTTCATACAGTATTGTTGATTTAAAGCAGTTATTATTTCACAAGACGAGAAAGGTATTCCAATGCATGAACTATTACATTCCTTACAATCAGCAAGCTGGGGGGAACCCCCCTCCCCCATCTTCCTTGCCCTTACTGCATGGAGGTTTGGAACTAGATTTACTTAAGTCTAATGCTCATTTCCCATGATGCTCATTTCCCATGATGCATTACAAATGTTTACATGGTAGATTAGAAACTGTTACTATTAGGTTTAGACATTAACATTGAATTGGTTGAATTCAGGTGAGGGTTTAGTGGGGTCAGGATCCGAGGGAAAGCATTTTGTTATTTAATTCTTTAGGATTTCCTTTAGTTATTGTACAACACGCGTTACTGTAGATAAACTAATTAAGTGATTTACGCTTTGGGATACTAACGTTTGTAACCGACTTGGTTCGTTATTAATTGGTCAACGATTTACCTGATAGAAAGGTTTTGATGTTTTGGTAGAACTGGATCTTCACAAAAAAATGTTTCGTATTTTATAATAAAATGAATTTATGTGAATTCTTGTGGGAACCAGACATAAGCTTAAGTTTGCTTTTGATAGGATCAGTTCTGTGTGGTACGTGTGTGCAGGCAAGTGTCACAGGATCTAGTGACCATCATGGGTGTATTGGATTGCATCCCCTCCCACAGGTGCACAGTTCCCTGCAGTTGGCTGCACGCGAGATGTGCGCCAGGGAGCTACGACACAGGAAGCAGAGAAAGAGAATGACCCTTGACCTGTACGGAGGCCCACAAAGGGACAGAGGGGAGGTCTTGTGCTCTCCATATGCTGAGGGCCCATCTGACAGCCAGTGACCACGCCTCCTAACCTGAACCAAAGAAACGGTGTGGGCCGGGTATCAAAATAAAATCCAGTCTAAAGGCATACCAATGTGTCTGTAATTTGAAGAAGTGGATTTGTTTTGTATACTTTCATTTTCATGATCGTTTATATTATTTTGTAGTTAAGTGTATAATTTACCCAATAATGGGGGCCTGATGTAGGCTACTTCTCATTTTCCAGACAGAACTTTCTGTCTGGAACTTTCTGTTTCTGAAATATGTTTGCTAGCATATATGTGCCACAGGGTAAAACATTTTGTTTGTTGCTGGTTTATTTTCTTATCTGAGCCTGATGTCTCAAATAAAGATGAAGTGATTGCTTGAAATGCTGTCCCGGAAGAAAACTAAAACAAAAAAAAACATTGAATGTTTAATGAAAGGCATAGAAAAAAAAAAGAATCCCAAGTCAATGATGTTTGGTCATGTTTTTACCTTTTTAATCGTAGTACAGTATTGGAAACTCGACATCCATTGTGGGGTTTTTTTTAACATTATTGTCCATAGTGCAAGGAAAATAAATAGCCAGGATGGTTTTAGAACACCAAATAAACCCCAGAGGCCCCACTTCCCCTCAGAGGTGAAACAGGCGGGGTGAGTAATGCAATCAGTGTCAGTTCATACAGTATTGTTGATTTAAAGCAGTTATTATTTCACAAGACGAGAAAGGTATTCCAATGCATGAACTATTACATTCCTTACAATCAGCAAGCTGGGGGGAACAAAACAAATACAAATAAGACAGATTTGGGTACAGTAATAAACGGCAGAAAAGTATTCTTTGTCATGGAATGCCATACTGGGGTTCACAATAAGTAAATCCTCTCGAGAGTACCGTGCCTCAATAATACACCACCGCACAGTGTGTGGTCGGTATCGGAGGACATTGGTTGGTATTGGTTGTAGAGAAGCCGGGCACACAGAAGGCCGATCAGTGAAAGGCAACAACAGTGGAGCTGTTGAGTTTGGTTCCACTATCAAAGTAAACAATGCATTTGTGACGCGATGTGTTTTCCTTCCCTTTTCACCCACAATGAAAAACTCCAGACACAAGGTTAATACACAGCAAACGGACCGGTTGACAAGAATACAAAAAAACAAAACAAAAAAAAGGATGACCTCTATATGCACTTGTACATGTGAAAATCAGAATGCATCCTTTTAACCCAACACTGAAATAGGCCTATGTAGACGATAAAACACTGCCGTAGCATGGAAATATGTATAAAGTTCTGCCTGATCAAAACTGGCAGCGGTTATTTTGCCAAGCCCCTCGCCTTGGCCACATCCGTACGCGTCAAAAAAGCCCAACAGAGTAAAAGGTCAGACGTGTGCGTGGTGGGAAGCAAGCGGACACAGAAACATGATTAATAATAATAGAAAAGTGCCATTGACGGTATACAGTGAGGCAGCAGAGGGCATTCCTCGATTATACTCATTGGTAACACAGCGGCGACGCACACGGGCGCACAAACAGTCCACACACGACAACATTGGTTGCTTTGTGCTCGGTGCCGTTTCACATTCTTCAGCTGACACTTAAAATGCGCAAACTGGTGGTGACGATACAAGGCAGACATTATAGTAATGCAGGAGGGGGGGGGCTGAATAATGTAGACATGTAAAAAAGGGGCTAGAATGTCATAGCCTACCCCCCTGTACCGGACGATGTTATTCGAAAGACTAATAACTAAAAGGGATTAAAAATAGGTTACAATTCTCCTTGTAAAACAACATACAAAACACAAGTGTATAACGAGAAGAACTAGTACCTAACTGACTAAATTACATCTTGATTTGTAAAAATGTACTGGCCATAACAAAACTTAATAACTGATGAACCTCACAAGACTTCCAGACCATGGAAACAGGTCTTTGTACCAAGATTCAGTGATTTACGTAAGATAAATATGTATGATGCATCGATGGTGGTATTGATTATTGTAATCACAAGGCCAAAACAGTCCAAAATGTATACACTGGGTGCCAAGAGGGGCTTTATCAAACGTGACAGATAAGAGAGATGGGAATCAGATTTTCTGCCTTTCGATTGAATTAATTATATTGTTAATAAGAACGTTGGAAGCCTAAGAAGTCTATTCTATTTACTATAACCAATTGATCGTGTACATCACAATGACGGCCGCCATTTTGAGAAGGTTATGTTGGTAGTAATGGTGTTCAATTATTAATCATGAAATTAAATCTCATTATGGGAAGACATTGTGTTGGAAACAGTTGTGGTGTTTCTCACGCGAGACATGGCAAAACAATGTTTTCATTAGCCTAGGATACAGAGGGTATATTTTTACGTTGATTTAGTATTTTACAGTACCACAACTCAAATGAGTCCTCTCACTATGGCAAGGGCTCATATCGACGATAAAGATGTCCCATGAAGCATTGTGAAGCACAACGAGCCCTAGTGGTACTCAGTGCTACTGGCCTTTGTGACTGGGATTGGCAGTGGAACTAAAATAAAGGATGAATCACCGACTGAAACGTTAGTTATGCAACGACAATTTAATACAGTTTGGGTCACCATGACAGTCATACTGAGAATAAGATCACGAGTGCTTAAGTAGACCTGCTTTAAAGGGTTAAAAGAAAAAAAACAGAATAAAACTCACATTTCACTTCCCTTTGAAGACATATGGTCTACTAATACTTCCCTTTTTTTCATTTTGGGGTGGCAATCGTTGACGCACCTGGCCTCCCCACGATATGTATTTTTATTAACACCTCCGAGCCACAGACGTCAGGAGGAAGAGCGTATTTTACGAATTGATTTGTCCTCGCTGACTGAAGCCCGCTATCGGACGGCCGCAGAGGAGGATCGGACGGACAGTGGGACGGACTGGTGGCGCAGTGTCCCAAAGAGCCATCGGACAGAGAAACACAGAGATAGCCGCTAGCTAGCTGCACCGCTGTCATCAGTACCAGAGAACCACCGTTACCAGTACCAGAGAACCACCATTACCAGTACCAGGGAACCACCGTTACCAGTACCAGAGAACCACTGTTGCCAGTACCAGAGAACACCATGTGTGCTGTGCCTCAACAAAGCAAGACTGTGCTTATTTGGAAGAGAGGATGCAGAGAATATGTTCTCTGGTCAAGTTGAATAACACACACACACACACACACACAGATTAAAATAATACCATTAAGAGGGCCATCATTTGGTAAAAAAAATAAAAAGGCCCTGGACACACAGGCAGGCGGAGGGTAAAGCCGCCTTAAGAAGCCAGCGCTCTTTTGTGCAACACTGCTGAAAGCAGAGAGTAGATGATGAGATAACAAGTGTGCCATTTACAATGTACCAGAGCGGGGTTAATGAATCCACTCATCTGAATGCCAGCTACATCTGTGGGGTGGCTGCAGTTACACGAAGACGTAAAACCGCGTAACCTTTGAGCACTCCGCTTGGTAGCTCGTACCTTCATCGTGTACCGCAACGGGAGCGCCTCAAACGCTTGCTTACTTTTCCCGCTCTTCCAATCCAGAGACGCAAAAGCAAGTCAGGAAGAGGAGGAGGAAGGAGGAAAGAGGAGGAAGGGCGCCGGCCCGGGGGGCCAATCAGCAGCAGGACGAGCGTGAGGACTTGCGGTTGCCATGCAGGTCGATGGTGCTGCCCAGTAACGCGTGGTCCACCTGGTCCTCGGCGGCCAGCACCTCACGCACGGCTGCCTCGAAGGCCGCCGTCACGTTGGTGTCATCCTTGGCGCTGGTCTCAAAGTACGGGCAACAGCCGTTCTCCTCACACCAGGCGCGCGCCTCCTCCGGCCCCACCTGCCGCGTGCCCCCCGTCTCCCCCTCCCGGTCCCTGTCCACCTTGTTGCCCAGCACCACGAAGGGGAAGCGGGCGGGGTCCTTGACGTCCGAGTAGTGCATGAACTCCTGCTTCCAGCTGCCCAGGTTCTGGAAGCTCTGCACGTCGTCGACAGCGAAGGTGAGGAGGCAGCAGTCGGCGCCGCGGTAGAAGGGCGTGCGCAGGGACTTGAAGCGCTCCTGGCCCGCCGTGTCCCAGATCTGCAGAGTGACCAGCCGCCCGTCCACCTCCAGGTCGCGGTTCAGGAACTCCACGCCGATGGTGTGGAAGGACTGCGAGTCGAAGCGGTCCGTCACGTAGCGGTTCATCAGGGACGACTTGCCCACGCCGCCATCGCCCAGCAGGATCACCTTCAACAGCAGGCTTTTCCCGCTCATCACGTCGACCCCCCCCTGACCCCCCCACCCGACCCCCGACCCCCCTCCCCAACAACACCCAGCTGGGCCTCTGCCTCAACCCCGGGACTCCACACCTGGCAGGCCGATCCAGGGGGTTGATTCACCCTGAAGAGGACAGAAAACCAGACTTAGTTTCCCTAGAAGCAGACTGACTCACTCACATTTTTCACAATTTCAATGTGTTATTGCGTCACACAATACCACAACCAGACATATGAATTGCGCAAGCAGGCTGAGCCAATGTCAACAAATGTCCACTACACTAGCCGAGATACAGCAGCGAACTCTCTGCTTTATCTCTCTACTTCTAGCAAACCTGAATGACCTTGTTACCCAACTGATCAAATGCGTGATTTCAGGACAGGGACAGGCGTACTGGGGTGAATGGCATTGCGTATCTGCCCCGTGTGTCCAGTAGAACTGCTTATTGTTCATCCAGGTTATGATGATGACTCAGGGAAATGTCAGTTGAGAACAAGCCACTTCCCTCTTACAACCCTATTCATTCATTACACGACCATAACCCATGACCTAAAAGGACTTTGCTAGGGCTGCAATATAAGAACAGGCTCTCCTGCATCACTTCATTACTGCCAGTAAGCCCATTTTTCTTGAAACTAATGCTGTGTACACTGAAGCCTTACGAGGTCCGTGAGATGTGAGCCTACGTCAGGGTGTGGAGGACACAGCAGTAAAGCCCTTCAGGATGAGTCAGGAGCACCGTGTGGCTGGCTCCTGGACCCTGAGTGGACAGCGACTGCGCATGCGCCTGACCACACAAACAACAAGCCATTTAAGCCGAGCTGTCAGTCTCAGGTGACCATCACCACCATCACCATCAGTGTTTTCTTGTGACGTGACGCATATAAAAACAACAAATGTCCCGTTCGTTGCCAATTTCCCAAAACTGCAGACATCAGCTAATAAAGGAGAGTATACTAACTAATCTACTAGTCCACTGTCAGTGTGGCGCTCTCTCTGCGCGACACGAGGTACATAGCATTGCAACCGAACGCCACAGTACAAAACACCACAGTGGTGCAGGTCCACGTCAAAAAAAAAAACCACACACACACACACACACACACACATGCGTATAATCCAGCACGCTGCTACAGCACGTAGATGCACTTTACCAGTTATTGTGGTCGCGTTGCTTGCCCAGCTGCCTGGGACCTTGAGTGACGTCATGTGCTTAGCGACCGACCGACCGACCGACTCAGTGATGGAAGCTCCGCCCCCAAAGTAAGTCCCCTCGCTCCGCCCCGCCCCCAAAATAAGTCCCTAGGTCCTAAACTCCACCATGTTCCTCCTCATATAGGGTGTATTTATAAAGTGCCGAAGTCACGCCTCTTCCGGTATCCCCAACGGGACCGTTATTTGGAGAAAAAAAAATGTCTGTATGGTAGTCAATGGAGAGATATAACTTTTTTTTTTTTATCCCGCATGAATTGTGCCATGAATTACACATATGATGTTTGTCAATTTAAAAGATGATTTTATATGTAAAGCAAGTCACACTTTGTCAAGTCAAACAGTAAAGTAACAAATGAAGTTGTGTGTATAACGTTGAGTGCACTAAATCTCTCGTCTGGCAAGACAGACACTTGACTAAACATCATATATGTCTAATTCATGGCACAATTCAAAAACTAAAATATATATTTAAAAAAATCCAATGTCATATGGGGATTCATTTTTAATTTGTAATTTTTTTTAATGTAATTTATAATATTTGATGTATTTTTTTTTACTTAGTATTTTTGGTAACGCGGTATTTTAAGTTGACTTACTTACCTGTAGCCTATATATTTAGTTCTTTATAAGTATATTTTAGATACTCATATTTATCCATTTGATTGCAGTATTGCAGCTGTGTTTACATATTTCTTTATTATAGAATATCTGCAATTGTACATTTGTAAATCGCCAATTGTAAATTAGATTATATTTTTTGTAAAAAAAAAAAATGCCAATAAAGCTCTTTAAATTGAAATTGAAAAATGTAATTGTATATATTTTCTCCTTAATGACTCTGAGAGGTTGTTCCACTCCGATCCAGTAGGGGAAGTACAGCGTAGAGTCTGTCAATGGACCAGGAGTCCAGCTCGCAGTCCCAGCTGCTGGTATTGATCTGTCTCTGTGCAGTCAGTGTGATGGTACGATGCTTCCTAACTCCTGCAGTGGACCAGCAGTACAAGGGGGACTCCTTTAGGCGCTTCAAGTCGCAGCCCTAACGATGGTAAAGTGGGAATGTGTTTGTTTGTTAGATGTTGATGCATGCCAAGGTCTACCAAGTTAGCAAGCTGGACTTAGCAATGAAAGCACTCGTTAAGTTCTTTACCCCCTGCTTATATTCGCGTGTCTAAAACCTAAATAACAACGCAGATCTTTTTTTTATCAACCAGGGATACATACTTACTTCTCATTCAAAGTAGACAGACAACTACGTAGGCTTGACGCCCATGGTCATTCACTTTATAAACTCTTAATATGCACTGTCTACATATGATTAAATTAAATCAAGTTTATTTGTATAGCACATTTAAAAACAACTTCAGTTGACCAAAGTGCTGTGCAGTGAAAAAAGACAGTGGGGATACAATGAAATGAACAGAACATCAAATAGAATGAAGATGAGTAGACAAATAAAGAACAGGGCAACAACAGCATGTGAGCACACACACACACACACACACACACACACACACACACACACACACACACACACACACACACAAACACACTGAGCAGTCAGGAGGATTTTGATGATGGATGGATGGATGTGTGATGGATGGATGGATGGATGTGTGATGGATGGATGTGTGCCGCGTTGTTCTTCGCCCAGATGGCGGTGAAGAGGAGGCTGCTGCCCTGTGTGTGGTGCCTGGGGCTGCTGGGTGTCCTGTGCTGGGTGTGGGTCTCCTGCGCATCCTCCTCCTCCTCCTCCTCCTCGTCCTCGTCCTCCTCACCAGAGCATCTGATGGAGTTCATGGACGCCAGCGACGGGGGAGCCTTCCAGCCACAGAGTGCCCTGCTGTCGGACACGCAGTTCTTCGGCTCCTACCGCGGCCCCGGCAACAAGGACCCGCGTGGCAACCAGGAGCTGCCCGTCCTGCTGTGGTGGAGCGCGGGTCTCTTCCCCCACTTCCCCGGGGACACGGAGCGCATCGACTGTGCCACCTCCTCCTGCATGGCCACAAGTAATCGCAAGGTAGGGGGGCATGTGTGTGCTGAGCCTGTGCCTGTGCTTGATGATAGCTGGTCTGGGGGCCAGGGTGGTCTTGTGTTTTGGGGTGGGGGGGATCGAAACCCCAAAGCCTGCAGTCTACCTGTAGGCCTAGGTGTCCTTGAGCACGATGTCCAACCCGTAGTGTGTGTGTGTGTGGGTGGGTTTAAGCAGCCTCACTTGGCCCTGGCTGATTGGTCTGGACTGGGGCTGGGTGGCGCTGCACACCTGTGGTGCATTGCCTAATCCAAGGCTCACAGGTTAAACCAGCCCACACACACACACAAACACACACACACTCGGGTAGCGCTAGCATGCGAGCTGTTACCACCTGCTCTGCTTTCATTCATTCATTCATACTTCAGCAATAAACTGGATTATTCCCCACCATCTTGCCTGTGTCCTTCAGAGGAAGAGCCACGTTAGCGTGGCGTGTAGCATTAGCTTTGCTCCAGCAGTAAATAATAGCGCTGATATCACAGCTCCTGTAAGTCAAATTCCAAACGTGATTTTAAATTTTTTTTCCCCAGGTCCAGTACCACAAGAGGACGGTGTCCATCATCTTCTACGGGACGGACTTCCGCGCGTACGAGGCCCCTCTCCCGCGCCCTCCCCACCAGACATGGGCGCTGTTCCACGAGGAGTCGCCCATGAACAACTACGTGCTCTCGCACACGCCGGGCATCCGCCTGTTCAACTACACGGCCACCTTCAGCCGCCGCTCGGACTACCCGCTGACCCTGCAGTGGCTGCCCTCGCTCAGCTACCTGCTGCAGCCCGTGGCCGTGGGCCTGGAGGAGAAGAACCAGTGGAGGGCCAAAGGGCTGGCCCCCGTGCTCTACATGCAGTCCCACTGCGACGTGCCCTCCGACCGGGACCGCTACGTCCAGGAGCTCATGAAGTATATCGAGGTACGGGGGGACGTTAATATCGATTCAACATTTCTTTATTGCCGTATGTAACAAGTACAATGGAACGCTTACTCCCCATTCACCCCTGCAGTATTCTTCTAAACATAAATTCTAACAATTAATAAGACTACCTAATAAGTACAGTACAAAGTGACAAGTAAGAGTAGCAATACTCTGGCTGCTGGTGCAAAATGTAGTAAAGCATGAATGTGTGTATATGAATGAATGAATGTCAGGCAATGTAAAGTGTTTTGGATACAAGCGCTCTAAATGCAATCTTATTTATATATCTTTTTTGAATTTTTGTAGAATTTCTATATTATTACTTTCTGTTGATTAATGTTATGCACTAATTTCACGAAAGCACATTCCTTGTTTGTAAAAACTACGGCAATAAACCTGATTCTACTTCTGATTGCTAAGTCTGTCTGTCTATCTGTCTGTCTCTCTGCCTGTCCATCTGTGTGTCTGTCTGTCCGTCCCCAGGTGGACTCGTACGGTAAGTGCCTGAACAACAAGGCCCTGCCGGCGGACCTGGAGGACACGGCGACAGCCACCGGCGAGGAGTCCCACTTCATGCACTTTGTGGCGCGCTACAAGTTCCACCTGGCGCTGGAGAACGGCCTGTGCCCCGACTACCTGACGGAGAAGCTGTGGCGCCCGCTGCACCAGGGCTGCGTGCCCATCTACCGGGGCTCCGCCTCCGTGGCCGACTGGCTGCCCAACGAGCGCGCCGCCGTGCTCGTCGACGACTTCCCCTCGCCGGCGGCACTGGGCGACTTCCTGCGGCGGCTGGACGGTGACGACGCGGCGTACGCCCGCTACCTGGAGTTCAAGGACCCGGCACGGGTCACCAACGCCCGCCTGCTGCAGAGCCTGGAGACCCGGGAGTGGGGCGTGAACGACATGAGCAAGCCCAACTACCTCAACGGCTTCGAGTGCTACGTGTGCGACCGCGAGAATGCCCGGCTGGCGGCCGAGCGGGCCCACCACGCGGCGCCGCTGCAGGCCCCACCCCCTCTGCCCCGGATGGCCAACAACTCCCACATGGGCTGTCCGCTGCCCCGGCCGGGATACGGGGACGTCCAGGACGTCCCGCCAAACGACGGGTACGTACGTTTGTATCGATGTTGTTAAGTTAACCCGTTGGCAAAAACCAGAACAAATTGCTGTGCGATTTGTACTGGGGGGGGTGTCTTCCTCCCGTTAGATATAGATTTTTTAACTTCATCCTGCGTAGTTCTGATTAATTGCGAGTCTCGTTAAAGCAGCATCGCCGTTTTATGGGGCCTAATCTGTTTGTGTATCTTTCTCGCAGATGGTTGCAAATATGGCCCCAGGACTACTGGCAGAGCCTGGACCAAGCAGAGGGTCTGGAGTCTCTGATAAGACACAATGAGTCAGACCCTTCACTCCTGTGGCAGCACATTCAGAACCTCGCCGCGAGGAGGGCCCGAGGAAAACACTGACGCTTTGATGGATGCTAGATGGGGGGAGCCAGATTTACCAGGGATGTCTTCATAAACCCCTGATAGGGACCCTTCTTGCACTCCCCCAGTTACAGGGACATGAGTGTTGCATAAAAAAAAAAATTGTGTAAATGCTTTTTTTTTGTAACTTTTGTTATTTACCTGAGCCACAATTAGGGCACGCTGCTTCAGAGTTATATTTTAATATTTTTAATATATGCCGCATATTTTTTTATACTTTCTGAACATGTCAGTGAACACTAATTCCCTGACAAAATGTACTGAAACCTATTATATTATATGTACCTCTGACAGTATTGTGTATATATCAGTGATGACATTTTCTTTTTGGTGAATATTTTTGTACTATGTTCATCTATCGATTCTTCATTGATGCTCTGGCTTCTCACAACATGGGCATAAAACCCTCGTCAGGTCCCTGTGTGTCAACCAGGACCCTGTGTACCGGGTCCCTGTGTGTCAGCCAGGTCCCTGTGTGTCAGGTCCCGCACAGGGTTTCTGCAGTCACCCGTTTCCTCCCACCCCCGGTGGCATGCAGCTCAGATATTTGGATCCTGAATTGGCCGTATTGTGTGCAAGAGTCTCTCCACCGGACCGGGATCCCGTCCAGCACATCTATTGACCTTTGCCGTCTATTGTCCACACCTCCCAGGCTTGGCCCGGGGTTGGTCATCCAGGACAAAAAAAGATGGATGTTGGCCACCGGCATAGAAATGACCCAAGGGTGCTCATTGTACGCCTGTACCTGTGTAATGACGATCATTAAGACTGTACCTGCTACAAAAAGTAGCTTTTTTTTTTTTGTTTTAGTTTTTTCCTTCATTTTACACAACAGGGATCTGCATAATCTTCACCTACATTAACATACTGTAGAACTAATTAAGGATGTAGAGATATGCAATGAAAATCATGCGACTGAGGGATGTTCAGAAAACAGGCAGATGCAATATTTACAAAGTGTTCAGAATTCCTGGCGGAAGTTTTTCTATGTGCGATAGCTTCAAGGGACATCTCACTGGCACTGTAATGTATAACATCGCCCGCAACTATTTGGAAATTGCAGATGTTTGAGTAGCCTAACCTTAGCTCACCATCTGTGCAGTATGTTAATTTTCAAATTGGGATTTGCCTCTCTTAAATATGCAGCCTGTAGACTTAATAATCATGTGCAAAGCGCAGTGCTGTTGCCAGCCAGGAAATCACACATTGATACAGGAATTCTGTAAATCACTTTATTTTGTAAGCCAAGGATCACAGAAATTGAACATATTTTTGGATATCAAGAAATAAAAAGTTAACTTTTTATAAAAGTGATCTTTATATATACTATGTATTTCTTTACCCCAGTTTCTACCATATGGCGTGCTGTACCCAAATACCACTTTTAGTCTATTCACAGTTTTCATTGTATGAGAGACAAATCCTTCCTTCATTGTGTACTGGGGGCAGACACCACAATCACCATCCGAGCAACAACAACAACAACAACAACAAAAGTTGACAAAAAAATACAAGATGGATGTCTAGACGTTCCAGCTAACAGCATTAACAGTAGTGCTAGCCTAATATAACGTAGAGAGCGATGCTATTGGATGAAGCAAAACAACCTGTGACCAGACCGAGCCCTTCACTCTCCCGTGCACGTCGAGAGGTGGTGGTGGTGGTGGTGGTGGTGGTGTGTGTGCACGTGTTCAGTCCAAGGTTCTGGAGTAGCAACTCTCGCAGTGTACGGTGCCTCCATGGAGGAACATGCTGTAGATCAGGTCACCCATTGGTAGGCTGCACACGCCACACTGCAGAGAGGGGGGGGGGGCGGTAAGCAAGACGTTAGAAGTTGTGGTTATGATTATATCTGTGTTTCCACAACGCACTCTGACTAATGTATTTTTCTTGGGATAATTAGGACCCTCTAATCTCGCGCTAACGATCCATACAAATAAACACTTGGGCTTGCCTGTGTGTGTGTGTGTGTGTGTACCATTGTATTTAAACTATTTTGTCATTTGGCAGAGGCTTTTTTCCAAAGCGACTAACAAAGCGAGTCATTTTTTTTAAATTACATTAATGAGAATTAAATGTCATTCGTGAGCATCTGTCCTACAGGCTACTGTGGGCGGGGGTTCAAACCTATAAACTTTCGACCTTCCATAACCGCTATTAGACTACCCCTGGGCCACATTGTATTGTGTATGTTCTCCAGGAGGACGAGGACACATGAGTCCGTCTGGGCAGACACAGACGAGGGGGAGGGGCTACCTTAAAACAGTCGGGGTGACAGTTGATGTTGAGGTGCTCGATGGTGATCTTGGCGTCGTTGCCCACGAGCCGCCCGCAGTAGTTACAGTTGGGCGACTCTTCATTCCTGCGGAGGGAGAGAGAGTGTTCCATTTACCTCGAAAGTCGGAGCTGGGAATGACGCCACACCCGATACCAGTTGATGACAACGTATTATGCAGCATTTTGCACATAAAAAACACCGCAGCAACATGTCCACAGATAGAAGTTAGACAGTAGTGTGAGTTGGAAATCCGACTTCAGGGGGCGTTCCCCCTCAAACTCCTGACGTGGAACTCGGAAGATTCTGACTTCCGAGTCCAAATGGAACTCACCAAGAGACACGCTCAAGTGAGTCCAACATGGCAACTCGAGTGTTAGCGGTGTGTGTAGGGTAAGTACCAGAAATGGGGGAATTACCTGGAGTAGGTCGTGGGCGAGCTGTAGGAGTAACCAGTGGAGCTTGTTGTCAGATACTCAGAGCCACTATGGAGGGTGAGGAGAGAGCAGGGCCGGCTCTAGGCATTTAGGTGCCCTCGGCGAAATTATGATTTGATAGCCCCTCCCCCCGCCCCCCTGCAAAATTTTAGGGGCAGGATTACGGCTGCCGGTGCCACTGACCCCCACCACCGCATTACCCCACCAGTACTGCCTCATCACCACCCACACATTCTACAGTAAAACTATTCCTTTTCATGTTTTATAACCGTTTCGTTTCAGATGTTGTATAGCTACTAGTCAACGAATGTTCGAGAGAGGGCACTTGGGGGGGGGGCTGGGTTCACGCAAGAGGCGAGTAGGGAATGGAAAAATAGGCGACCGCCTAACTTGCCTATGCCCAGAACCGGCCCTGGGAGAGAGGTTCAGAATGGCGCCAACATTCATCCAATCAACAACAAAAAAGCAACAAATATGAGTCCTAAAACAACAACAACAAGATCATATTGGGCACTAGTACCTTTCAAGGCTGGCCGTGGCGTTGTCTGTGGCGTCAACATATTCCTTCAAGTACACAAACGGCCTGTTGTTGAGTAGTGTGGCGTTGACAGTAGTGTGGAGGTGCGATGAGAAGGAAAAAACGCATTAGGCGGGGAAAAAGCACATTAATCAAAATAGAATGTCAGATTTGACGGCAGATCATTCTTTTTTCGGTACAGTTTTTGGGTTTGAAATTGGCTTACTTCTTGGGCTCGGGTGTTTGTGTGCGCTGGCTGTCCTCGCTCGTCACAGTCCTGTGATATGCATCCGAACTGCGGATGACAGCGCCGAGCGTTGGCGTTAGCGTGTCAGTGTTTAGCCGCGGCTGCCTTAACGACAACGGCAAAAGTGTGTGGTGGTCGTAGCCGGGGGTAACCACGGCAATCAGGACATTTACATCGGGCTCGTGTAGATCAGCAGATGATCACCGTCCCCCCCACCCCCATCCCTTTCTTAATAGCGTGCTCCCCTTTTCGAACAGCCTGTGGTTTGACACGAGGAGGACCACTCTTAACACACACCATTAATTGAACATCTGGGGGCCCGTGGATGATCAGAGAGGGAGGGAGGGAGGGAGGGAGGGATGGAGGAGGAAGAAACTGGGTCGAAATATACATGGAGAGTTTATGCTCAGAGTCCTGAGATGTGACCTCACTCACAGGTAACCTTAGATCCACACCAGTAGTGTACTCAAGAGGTCTTCACAAAGGGCTTTGTCTCAAATCTCTTTCTTAGGGCTCCGGTCTCAGACAGATTTATTACAGCTCCAGAGAATGCCAGACCCGCAAGTAAAAGACTGAGACTAGCTTTTTATATAGATATATATTTATATACTGTCTATCTTTTTATATATATATACACCACACTTTGAGTTCACTGATGATGCACCTCATTCAATTAGCTTCAACATCCATTCAACTCATGTAGCCGAGACAAAGACATTACTTCTCTACGCATCAGGGCCTTAGCGATGCGCCACACACTGCGCCACACACAAATATCCTTTAAATCTCACCGCATATAAATGGCGAATCACGCGTCTCTCGGCCTTGCAAAGAAACGGCAGATCATCGCCGATAAAACGCGGGAACCGACCAAACAAAACCACGGCGTGGAACATGCTCTGGAAGACCGTATCTAACTGGGGCTGTTGTTGGTTTTTTTTACTGGGTTTTATTGACAGCACAGAGCACAACAACAACAAGAAAAAACTCACCGATCCATAGCTGGCTCTGGGTCACTGTAGGTTTCCCTAGAAAGTACAAAAAAGAAAATATATATTTTTTTTTATCCTCTTGTGCTTTTCCTCAACAGACCGGCCTCAATTCAGTCGACTCAAGACTCCCTTAGTTCTCCATCATAATGGCAAGGCTGGTCTGAGTTCACCCACCTCTGCGCGGCCGGAAAAACATCCGATTGGATCTCTCTCGCACTCTTTTCACACGAGGTGTGGTCTGGTCTCCCATTGTCAGCAGCATTACCTCACCTGTACCCACCCCCACCACCCCCCCCCCCCCCTCCCCACACCCATCCACCCTCCTTCCCTTCTAATCCTTCACCTATTTCTGCTGAACTTGTACTTGTATCTACCAAAGGAGTCCCGTTCTCTCGTGAGAAAACGTACAAATGAACTCTGCGTCTCATTATTTCCTCTTGTCACACGCAGACACACACACACAGACACACACACACAGACACACACACACACAGACACACACACACTTCTCTCTCTGTCACGGCACAGTTCCCTCTGGTGCTTTAGAATCATGAGTGAAACGTCTGCAAAAGGAACGCACGTTCTGGGGTTCCTCTCTAAAACACACAGGAGAGGAGAGGAGTGGATGGTGTTCCTAACCTGATGGTGGTGACGGTGGTGACAGTCTGTGTTTCCGTCTCCCCGGGGCTACGAAAGAAAGAAAGAAAGAAAGAAAGAAAGAAAGAAAGAAAGAAAGGAACATCGCTGGGTTTTTATCACGCACACCTGGCAGTGTGAGTGCAGAGGAGGAACACGCTTGGGGGAGGAGGAGGAGGAGGAGGAGGAGGAGGATGAGTTGCTTTTACTGTACATCGCAAGTTCAGAGGAGGAGGAAGGCGGCGACAGCTCGGAGACTGAGTGGCTACGTGCCGCCTTAAGAAGATATCGCCGTCGGTCGGTCGGTCGGAACCGGTTTCGGCTTTCAATTCAACCTTGAACATTTTTGACGGCTACTCAACGGGGGACATTTATATGCACAGCGATACCCAGTTTGAACTCATTTTCCAGTCGAGGGAGGAGCATCCCTTTCCCACATATGCTGGCCTATCCCAGAACACATCCTGCCATCGACGGGGTCTGCGTGTGTGAACGGGAACAGAGATGATCGAAATCACTTGAAAATCTATCACGGCCAGTCCAACTCATTTCCCACCTCGAGACCTGGTGACACAAGAAGAGTCACGTAAGACTCTTCATGTGGAGTGAGCGAACCAATCACAAAACTCTGCCGATCTTTGTCTTAAGGCAAACCTATTTTGTGGATTCAGAAATAAGGGAGCTCCTCTCAGTGGGGCCTCTCAGTTCTACTTCTGTTGACTTTTAGCGGGGAGGCGCTAGTCTATGAGGAGGAGGCATCCATCCATACGTTGCATTACCGCCATCTGCTGGACTGCTCCTTTGGCCCAACTATTCCAGCATTGCATTGTCTGAATACTGTATAAAGGGACGCATGAAGCTGCGTGTGTGGATAGCAAAACATCACTAGCGGTGCCAGAAAGGGCATCCAAGTCATGTACCTGGAACTAGGCGTCTATTTTGCCAAATGATTGGTACATGCAAATCACGGTGCTTTTGGTTTTTGGTACGTAGGTCATATATATATATATAGGGGCAATACCTCTCTTCCGCCTGTTCGTCCTCCTCTGTAGTGACGGTAAAGACAGTAGGAGATGTCCATCTGTCCCAGGGGGAGTCGTTCTCAAGGGACCTTTAATGCAAACACATCATACAGGATCTGGGTTATTGAGCCCCGAGATCACTAAATATACTCCATGTACAACGTAACCTCAAGAAGTAATGGATGTATACTATATATACAGTATATATACACACGGTGTATGTGTGTGTGTGTGTGTGTGTGTGTATGTGTAAAAGTGTGTGTGACCTATTTTCAGGAACACTAGCCTAGACCGACTAGAGCACACAATATCTTCTGGCCCAGTGGGCAGAGTGGTCAAATTGCAACACAAAAAGAAAACGCCTGATTTCTTCAGCGTGGTCCGGAAAATGGAAACGGCCTGGAGGGTAGGGGGGTGTGGGGGGGTGGGGGGGGGGGGGCATGGTGGTGGTGGTGGTCGGGATGCTGGTCTTGATGCTGGTGGGGGTCGTGAATAAATGGAGCAGATAGTGGGCGCGCGGGTCGAGGAGGGATTTTAACAAAAGAGACGACTTACTTCCTTTCAAACATGACCATCGTCTGTTGATCTTCGCCGCGGCTCGCCGACACGTCCTCGGGTCTGTGAGGAACACGGCGAGAGAGAGAGAGAGAGAGATCGAGAGAGAGAGCGAGAGAGAGAGACACAGACACAGACACAGAGAGAGAGACACAGAGAGGGAGACACAGACAGAAAGAGAGAGAGAGAGAGAGAGAGAGAGAGAGAGAGAGAGACAGAGAGAGAAAGAGAGAGAGAGAGACAGAGAGAAAGCTTCAGTGCACAATACACAGGGATGGATGGCTTTGCATGAATGAAGCAAGCTACACAGGATTAGGGTAGAGGAAGGGGAGTATGGGGGGGGGGGGTGTGGAGGGGTGGGAGGGTTGTGTGCATGTGTGGGTTATTCATGTGACCGCGACAAGCGACACGCCATCTTCACCTCTCCTCAGCGGACGTGTCCGTCTCCCACGTGCGTGCCCACGAACGCTGGGAACTCAGGCTGAAGCCATCACCATGACAAGAGAGGTGAGACAGGAGAGAGAGAAAGAGAGAGAGAGAGAGAGAGAGAGACAGAGACAGAGACAGAGAGTGAGAGATGGGTTGGGAGTGGGAAGTTATGACACAGCACAAGAAGTCGATTCTCTGTGAGCGTTGAGAGAAAACATTGTGTTTCAGCTCATCCACTTCAGTATTTTTCCCTCCCCTGTCCCAGTCGCCCGTGGACGAAGCCATTTGGCAAACCGTAATTCCATTACCTTTTGGTGTCCGTGTCGATCGGGATGACATCGTCCGCCAGGGCCTCGAAGGCATTAGTGTGCTCACTGTCAACCACGCGGGCACACACACGCACGTGCACACACACACACACACACACACACACACAGTCACACACACACACACACAGTCACACACACACACACACACACACACACACCAAACCCCATTATTTAATTGAAGCGCTTCCAAAATGCATGATCGCCAACAGGAGAAAAATAAATCTATTTTGTTCTCTTTTTTTGGACTCAAAATCTCAATCAAGTTTAGATTAAACTGCAGATTATAAAACAGGGGCCCCGTTCTCCCGCCCACTTATCCGAGGGCTTGATCCCAGAAGTGTCATTCCAACAGCAGACCCTCTGAGCGCTAAGCCGTACCTGAATCCCGAGATCAGATCTCCCTCTGCAGGTGAAGCGATTGACATGAGGTCTGCAGAGCTGCTGAGCGAGAGGGGGGAGGGGGGAGGAGAGGAAGAGGGGGAGAGAGAGAGAGAGAGAGAGAGAGAGAGAGGGGGGGGAGAGGGGGGAGAGAGAGAGAGAGAGAGAAGAAAGCTCTGCATTAGCATAACAACACTGCACAAGGCGCGTCAGTGTGGGTTCGCCGGCATGTCACCACCGCCAGAGAGCTGTGCGCACATAATAGTTTATTACAGCGCGGGGGGTACAAGGTGAAGCATTTGCACTAACTATCGCATTAGATTGCAACCTATAGGCGGTGCAAGTGCCCCGCATCCAATATGGGAAGGAGAGACATTTGCATTCTCATTTTCCTGCCCCCCCTCCTCACCCACTCCCCCCCTCCCCCCACCCCACCCCTGCGTACCTGTTGATGGAGCAGGCCGGGAGGGGCGGCGTCGGGTCAGAGGAGCTGTGATAAAGAAAAGTGGCTCATAATCAGAAACTGCTGCATTATGCATAGCCCGGCGCCCCATCTGGCTGGGCTGGGAGAGAACAGTCACAGCTCCGAACCAATATGATTACCTGTTAGGAGACGCGGTCCCTATCGGATATGGATCAAACGGATCAGTCGAGCTGAAAAACAATTTCACACTGATTTCACTCCCAATTGTCGGGCACGGCGCGGCGCGTCGTCGCAGGAATTTTGATCACATTGACTGCGCGATGGAAAGATGTAATGCAGGCTGAATGGTAAATAGCAAGACAGAGGGATTTGGGGGCCAAACTTAATTACAATCAGAGAGTGTGCGTCTTTCACAAACGCCAAAACAATTCCTAGGCTGTGTGCTGAGGCCCGCGGAGTTCCTTCACCCCCGATGATTTCCTGTCCGAGTCAATGATTACCAATATGCAAACTTCGCAAGACATCAATATTTAGCAAAGCCGTTGCCCATCCGCGTTAAGGCGCTTCAAGGTTATCTCGAGTAAAACTGCCTGAGAGAACACAACACTTATTTTGCAACTGTGTGTGTGTGTGTGTGTGTGGGGGGGGGGGGGGGGGTCTTGGTTATTTACTTCACGTCACACCAGATGAAAAGTTGTGCATTCATGTGTGAAACAAAAGCCGTGTGTGTGCGCCGTTTCATTGTGGACCACCACGCCTCTCTCCACACGGGAGGGGGGGACGACAGGACGACAAGAACTACAAAAAGAACCACACCTGGACCTCAACTGGAATCCTCAACAAACAAACACAGCAAATTACCTTGATGTGATGACTGTGGTGGTGGTGGTGGTGGTGGTTGTCACCTCCGGGCCCCAGGAGGTGGGCTCGGGCTCGCTGCTGCAGGTGGGAGCGTGACGCCACGAAGAGATGACGGGCGGAGGATGAGGAGGAGGAGGAGAGGGGATTTTTTGGGAGGATGACGGGAGGAGAAAGGGGGGGGGGGGGGGGTGGTTGTGTGAACACAGGTCAGGACAGTGCTGCTCCTCACGCACTATTTACTATTCCATTACATTAGGAAAGGCTTGTGACCCACTAAACTACTGAGAGGTGTGTGCACGCATGTCTGCACGCGTGGCGTGTGTGTGTGCGTGCATGGTGTGTGTGTGTGTGTGTGTGTGTGTGTGCGTGCGTGCATGGTGTGTGTGTTGTGTGTGTGTGTAGGGTGTGTGGGTGTATGCTGTGTGTGCATGCGTTTGCGTGCGTGCGTGCATGTGTGTGTGTGGTGTGCATGTGTGCATGGGGTGTGTGTGTGTGCGTGCGTGTACATGTGTGTGTATGTGTGTGCATGCATGTGTGTGTGTGTGTGTGTGTGTGCACGTGTGTGTGTACCTTATATCAATAGTCCTTGTGGTGAAGGTCTCAGTGGGGCTGTGAAGCAATAGCAACACGATTATTATACAGAGTAATGAAAGTTATGAAATCCAATCTCAAAGTAGGCATGTAACGCAATTGTACAATTCCTATTAGAGACAAGGAATTACATTGATCTACTGTCCATACATCTAATTACATATCAATTATTATAACACAATTATTTCCTTGTACCTCAGTATGTCTGTAGATGTCTGATACCACCCATTGCTCTCCTCCTTTGTGTCTGTGCTCAGCCTGAGAGACACAGAGAAAGAATACAGGAAAAAGCAATCGACTTTACTGGTCAAACTAATTTATTCAGGTCAGGCGCATGAAAAAAAACCCCAGCCTTCTTTCAAAGTGCAAAGTGTTAGGGGGACCATTGGGAATGCATTATGCGTTACGTTTCGAGTGGTTAATTTGGAATGCTGCAGGTACAGGTAGATAGCGTGAGACCAGTGTATGTGTGTGTGTGAGTGTGCGTGTACTGGCATACATGTGTGTGTGTGTGTGTGTGTGTGTGTGTGTGTGTGCATGTGTATACATGTGTGCGGGCGTGTGTGTGTATACATGTGTGTATGAGTATACCTGTGTGTGCGCATGCATGTATGCGCGTGTGTGCATGCGAGTGTGTGTGTTTGTGTGTGTGTATACATGTGCATGTGTCTGTGTGCATGTGTATACATGTGTGCGGGCGTGTGTCTGTGTGTATACATGTGTGTATGTGTGAGTGTATGCATGTGTGTGTGCGTGCATGTATGGGCGTGTGTGCATGCGAGTGTGTGTGTGTGGGTATACATGTGCATGTGTCTGCATACATGTGTGTGTGTGTGTGTGTGTGTGTATATACGTGTGTTTGTATATAGATATGCGTGTGTGTGTGTCTATGTGTGCGTGTGTGTGTGTGTGTGTGCATGTGTGTGTATGTGCATGTGTATGTGTGTGTGTGCATGCTCTGTGTTTATAGCTATCAGTAGACCTCTGCAGAGCTTACGGCAAGGCTCATTGTCCCCTCTTGAGCTCAGTGTGATCAACATAATGAATACAAAAGGGAGAACTGGAAGAGAAGGAGGAGGCGGAGGAGGAGGAGGAGGCGGAGGAGGAGGTTCGGCCTTGAATTAGTTCGCACGTCTGCTTGGCTCACCTGTGCGCCTCCGTGTTAATGGGGATGACATCGTCTGCGAGGAGGTCCAGGCTGGAGTTTACCGGGCCTGAGAGGCTGAGCACACACGCACACACACACACACACACACACGCACACACGCACACACCACCAACAGAGGAATGTCAACTACCCTTCACTACTACTTCTATGGCCGACCACATTTGTATATGTTGTTTTTTTAGGCCTACCTCTCTGGTCCTCCGAGCAGGTCCTGGCTCCAGCGACCCGGGCTCGGGGGAACCGGTTCCATCTCCAACTCATCCGGCCTACATAAAGTTTATGGGGATGGAAAGGACATTTTCCAGATGAAGGGACGATGAGGCTTTCATTAATGGTTCCACAGTGCCCCCGTGTGGCCATTGTGTGAATTTTGTTTTATTCTACAATGATTGCAGTAAGTAAACTAACCCTCCGGTGAAAGCGAGAAGGTCGTCGGTCATCACTATACAGTTGCTGAGCTCTGGGACTGGTTCCTCCTCACCACTGGGGGAGAATAAAAAATAAACATTATAGGCCTACTATTCAAGAAAGCAATTCTAAAGTATAGAGGAGTCAGTCATGTGTATCTTTGTACACACACAACACTGTCACACACACTCACCACATGTTAGCCGTAAAACGAGGCGACACAGTAAACACAATGCAGTCAATCGACAACCAACAAAGACACAAAAAAGACAGGTTTGCCAGTTCTGACTCTAGTTTCAACTGTGGTGTGAATGAGGAAGTCGTTGGTGTTCTTTTGTGTGACTTTTCCTTGGGTGTCGGCCTACTGGGATCCCAACCGGGCTTGTTGATACCGAATAAATCAACAGGCTGAGCAACAGTGAAACAGTGTTGATATTGCGTTGTCTTGGGCCCTATGGGTTTTGTGATTAGGGTAAATATGTGGTTATGGAGAACCTTAATGCATAATTCCCATCCTGATGAATGTTGTGTTTACCTTTCTGCAACCTGACTGACGGGTGAAGGTTCATTCTCTTGAATCTGGCTGTCCAACAGGCTGTCAAAACAAAGCAGAAAATGCTTACAGAAATGACTAATGTGATAAATGTGTGTTTAGCGAGAAGCCACGTTTTTCTCTCTGTTGACTGACTCCGAAAGCCGACCATATTTGTTCAGTTCATACCTTGTTGAACTCGTGTCGAAGGAAATGAGAGTGGAGGAAGCAGGAAGTGTCTCGGTGATGAAACTGTAGTGAAAGAAGAGAGAGAGAGAGAGAGAGAGAGATGGAGAGGGTGAATTCACGCCACCACCACGACATTCCCTGCAGTCGACATTCCACCGCACGCCGTCCCACGAATGACACGGAACATTCCTCAGGGTCCTCATTCCTCATAACGTACTGTACGTACGCATCCGAAAGTGAACTCATGTTTACCCACTTGGCGTCGTTGAATGAGGCAAAGTTCAACCAGCAAAGCAGCAAAAGAAAACTCTCTGAACCAACCCTGAATAATCCGTCAGCAAACAGGTCTGCTGTTGTTCACCTCTAATGGGCCCTGAGCCATGAGAGACTAGAGAAGTTGAACCTAGACACGCGGGAGAAGAGACCCTCACCAGGTCTTGTTTGCGGACGGCTCCTCAACAGGCTCCATCTTCACCGTGACCTTGCCGACCACAGGAGCAGGAGCAGGAGCGGCCGACTCCCAGAGGGCGAGTTTATCTCGGACGGTTCCCTTGGGGATCTGTGGGGCCTCCACTTCCTCCTCCTTCTCCTCTGGCTCCAGGACGAGCATCGGAAGGGGGGTGTCCACCTTGGTGCAACCAGGTTTCATGTCCCTGAACGGGTCCTCATCTTCTTCCTCCTCCTTCTCTGGTTCCAGGATGAGCACCGGCAGAGGGGTGTCCACCTTGGTGCACCCAGGTTTCATGAGCAGATTTTCATCAGCCACCTCCTCCTCCTCCTCCTCCTCCTGCTCCTGCTCCTGCTCCTGCTCCTGCTCCTGCTCCTGCTCCTGCTCCTGCTCCTGCTCCTCCTCCTCCTGCTCCTGCTCCTCCTCCTCCTCCTGCTCCTCCTCCTCCTCCTCCTCCTCCTCCTCCTCCTCCTCCTCCACTGTCGCAGGAGTGACCAACACCAGGGTTCCGTCCTCCGTGACGGACGCTACCATGGCGATGGCTTCCTGTGCGGGGGTCTCGAGGGCCACAGGGGGGACTTCCTTCACCTCTTGTTCCACCACCACGGTGTTCACACTCGTATTCACCCTGCACATCCACACACACACGCACACACACACACACACACACACACACACACACACACACACACACAAAGACACAAAGAGAGAGGTGAATCAGTGGAATGCCAATACTTCTGGGTCTGTTTATTTTTGATTGACTATTCGTAACAAAAGAAAAGTACTGTTGTTGAGTCGCGGCAAGGCCGGCAGTGACTCACAGTGTCTGCGGTGCTGTGGCCTTCGGTACGAAGGCGGGGGGAGGGACGGGGGTGGGGGCAGGAGCGGGGGCGGGGGAGACGGGGGAGGGTGCAGCGCTCTCCTCCTCGTCTGTTACCTCCACCCTGTTGGGAACGTTGTGAACACATAATTACGTGGAGGCAGGTGTGACGGACACACACACACACACACACACACTGCCTGTGTGTGTGTGTGTGTGTGTGTAGCACACAAACACACACTGGGCACAAGTGTTTTGTCATGATGAGGTCTCATTATCGGCGGTCATTATCGCGGGGTTATTTTTTACCTTTTGGCGACAAAAGATGGGCTGCCGGTGAGCAAAGTGTCTGGCTCTCTGTCCGCGGACCTTCAGTGGGGGGAGGGGGACAGACACACACACACACACACACACACACACACACACACACACACACACACAATAAAGACTTCCATTAGATCTAGCCATTCATACACACACATCTTCTCATGGTGAAGAGGAAGGAAATCGTATTTTAAAAAAAATACATGTCATACATTGTTGTTGTTGTTGTTGTCATCTGTCCGTGAGTGTTTAAAAAATAAAGAAAACCAGTTTTTGAAAGAAAACCTGCTTTTATTTATTTATTATTTTATGTTGTAACTGGGGAAATACACCTACTCGAATTTCTTGGCAGCGGAGAGCACATAGGACCGCTGTCTGACGGAAGACTTCTTCAGGACGTTGCTGGCCGCCTCCGTGCTGCGGAAGGTAAGGGATCACTCATTTAAATGTCCTCCCGTCTGCGGCCTCGGCAGAGTTTCACACTTTACTCATCACACAAGCGAAGCGTGGCATTGCGTTGGGCGAGTTGGCGACTTGCTCCACCTGGCCGCCCCCTCTCTCCGCCTCTCTCCATGTCAGCTGTCCAAGTCTCTTACTTACCGTTTCTCCAGCTCCTCGGGGCTGAGCTGGCCCTCGCTCGGCACGGGCACGCTGGCTCTCTGGAGCTCTGGGGCCGGGCGGACGAGGGTCGGAGAGGACCTGCCCGAAAAAAAAAGGTTTAAAAAAACGTTTAACATCTATTTTAACATCCATAGTTGAATATTACCCGTGCTGAAGGAAGACTAGTGGCGCTCAGTTTATCTGTGACCTGCAAATGTCCTTCTAAGCTGGCATTGGGGTTTCTCTGTATGATTTTTATGTGTGCCAATTAGTCGTGAAATGATGTGAGACATTAACATTATTATAAGTTGCATGAATCAATACTTTATTTTTGGCCTACCTGAAGCCATTTGTCGTGGGCTTGGGGGAAGTGGGCTTGCTGTCTGTTTTAGTGAACACACCCCTTTAAAAACAGACAAGACATAAACATAATTAACATACAATTAAGGTATTTCAGATAATCAACATTTTTTTTAAGTGTGTGTGTGCGTGTGTGCGTGTGTGTGTGTGTGTGTGCGTGTGTTTGTGTGTGTATGTGTGTGTGTGTGTGTGTGTGCGTGCATGTGTGTGTGCGTGTGTGAGTCTTGCCTGATCAGATAACCTGAACTGGGTGTTCTAAATGGAAGAAAAAAAACACACAAATACATCAAAAACAATCAGGCTTTAAAAAAGAATTCACGGTGACTCTGCTCTGAATGGAATTCAGAGCATTCAACCAAATCAATCTTTTACTTCTCTAATTTGGGTGTGTTGACGGGGGCCGGGGCGGGGGCCGGGGCGGGGGCCGGGGCGGGGGGGGCCGGGGCGGAGGAAAGCTCCGGACTGGACACTTGGGTTGAACTCAGACGGTTGGCTCGCACCTCCGCCATCCTGCCGAGTCAGGAGGACAACAGGACACTTCAATCATACAGAACGCTACAGGGAATCCATGGGCCGGGCTTTAACCTCCAATTTCACAAAGCTGTCCTCCTCATAGAGGCAAAACATGCCTACACACAGATTTAGAACTTATTCTTTACTAAATGTTCCTTAGATGTATTGTTAAATCTAAAAGACAAAAGATGTATTGTTATTCTATACACTTTACATTTGTTATTCTATTGTTTTCATTCTTATGTTGTTAACGTAACATTACATTTTATATTTTCTATAATTATTATGTATATTGTGTTATTGTATATTGTACCGCTCAATATATATATACATTTCTCTTCACTGTTCAGAATGGCCCTGTGTTATGAAGAACATGTGACAATAAAACACTTGACAATAAAACACACTGACTTTGACTCATTGTTAGGGATGAATAATCCTTATCTTATCTTAGATGTTGCTCATAATAACACTAGTTATGGTTTATGGCTACTTGTGCATAGGCATCAGGGCTATGCAAGAGGTCATAGTAGAGCCATTGTCATCTTCACTTGTTCCGGAGAGTGATTAGCGGTTACTATGACGATGTTCTGCTCCTCACCACGGCTTCTCGTCGCTGACGTTGGCCTGGTCATCGTCGCCTCCACGCTGCATCCAGCTAAGTCTCCCTTCAGCTTGGTGCGCACCTGGGTGGTACGAAAGACTGATGCTCGGTCGCCCTCTGAGAGCACAGAAAGCACACAGGGGAGTTACACACACACACACACACACACACACACACACACACACACACACACACGCATGTGCACAGACAGACACGCACGCATACAGACAGACAGATATACACACACACACTCACATATATACACTCACACACACACACAAACACACACACACACACACACACACACACACGCATGTGCACAAACAGACACGCACGCATACAGACAGACAGACATGCACTCACATTCACGCACACACACACATACACATGCATGTGCACAGACACACACGCACGCACACATACACACACACACACTCACATATATACACTCAGACGCACGCACAAACACACACACACGCATACACATACACACACACACACACACACACACACACACACACACTCACACACGCATACACACACTCATTTGATCCCTCTAACTGTCTTGTATATGCCTTTTGCTGTGACACCCACATTTCCTGTGTGGGATTGCTAAGGTACTTATATTCTTATCTCAGACACACACACACACACACACACACACACTCACTCATACATCAAAAAGTGAATGGATTCGGATTTAGCATTTTGAGTTCCTGATTGGTGACTTTTCTATGAGACTCAGCATGATTGTGGCGGGTGTGTCGACGGACGGTGACATCCGTGCACGTCATTCCCCTGGAATGGAGCAGCCTGCCTCTCAGGGCTGGGAACAAACACTTTCCTACACATGTCGTGGTCTCCTCACCTTTAGACATGGCTGCTCTGCAGGTATGTCCCTCTCTCCTTCCCCCTCGGTGCTTTCTGAATAAATGAACTAAAGCAACAGACAAAAACACAGAAAACAAAACATGACAGTCAGGTCTGAATTACATTGAATGACCCCGCCGGCCGCTATAACAAGAAAAAGTGTGACGAATCGATTTGAGATTACGAGGAATATGTGCTTTGTTAGACATGCGCTGGTCTCATCCTTCAGACATGCAGAGTATCCTGTCCTGCCACTTTATGACCAATGCTGCCGTTGCCATGTGGATGGATTGATTTATGTGCATGTGTGCGGGTGTGTGCGTGTGTGTGTGTGCGTGTGTGTGCGTGTGTGCGTGTGTGCGGGTGTGCATGTGTGTGCGTGTGTTCACATGTTTGTCTGATCCGAGAGCCGATAAAAATGGGCATTTCAGGATTTCACATTTCACAACAGCCTCAAACCCTCATACAAGGTAAATATATAAAGTCAGAAACACACACACACACACACACGCACAGGATTCCCCCAGAGATGTGTGTGTTCGAAAATAATGGAAAACCCTCACTGCAACTCCAGTGACTACAGTTCTTAATCCGATGGAATATTCCAAAAGCTGAGACAAAAGTGCTGGAAAGCTGCCAATGTTAAAATGCAAAGTCAAAATGCAAATAAAGCGTTGCTATCTACAACTCCTTGGGTTGTAGATTCATATAAAAAAACAAACAGAGGATATAAAATGCTTCCACAAAAAGAGCTTTATTGCCAGAGTTTGCGTTTTAAGTGGCAGAAACAACCGTTGTGGTTGTTGAGTTTGATCTATCTGAGAGTAAATATATGACAAAAGAACAATCACATGTATTTCAAATGAACAGGACGGGTTTGTCTGCTTCCACCCTGCGTGGACATGGAGCCAACGAGAATAATAATGATTTGCTAAACCAACAAACCAACAAACAGTTCGAATGTGTTGAAATGTCTTTCAGACTCTCTCGGACTTTAGACTTCAGTATCTACAATGACGAACATGAGCCCAAAAATGTGCCCTATAATGACCTGTAATATCATAACAGACAGACTGGACACCTACCTGCTTTAAATCAGGCTTCCCCAAAACGTGTTCAGAGGAAGAGGCCGATATCCTCCCAGGTAAATAGAAATGTTGGTTAAGTCCTGTGTGTGGTCAGAGAGAGAGAGAGAGAGCGAGAGAGAGACTGCGTGTGTGTTATCTGTGTGTGTGTGTGTGTGTGTGTGTGTGTGTTCGCAGGGAGAAAGCACTCTCTGTCTGACAGGTGTCTGCCGAGCCAGCTAAGCCAACAGGTACGGGCGTGACGTGAGCAGTTAACAAGCCCAGTGAGTCGAGCGAGGTAAGTGGGCGTGGGGAAAGGTGTGTTTGTCTTAATGCATGTGTGTGTGTGTGCGTGTGTGTGTGTGTGTCCCATGTGTGTGTGTCCCATGTGTGTGTGAGTGTGTGTGTGTGTGCGTGTATTTGTCCCATGTGTGTGTGTGTGTGTGTGCGTGTCCCATATGTGTGTGTGTGTGTGTGTGCGTGTCCCATGTGTGTGTGTGTGTCCTATGTGTATGTGTGTGTGTGTGTGTTTGTCACATGTTTATGTATATGTGTGTGTGTGTGTGTGTGTGTCTAGGTGGCAACGGGTGGTTGCTAAGAGCTGATTTTTGTTCTGTATTGTTTACTACATATGCGGCTGCTTTGTTTGGCGGAGGGGTGCTGGAGCTGGAGCATACCAACCGGGCTGGCGTACAGTACGTCGGTGACTCAGAATATAGAATATGACGCAGACACAACACATCTGAACCTGAATATAAAATGTTGATTAATCAGTTTAGCCCATTTTGTAGCCTACATACATATCCATAACCTGACTGACATTGTTCTGTTCATTGTATGCTTTAGGAATTGAATAACTCAACCCCTACTTCAAGTCCAATGTCATGTTAAATGTAGTTTAATAACATAACAATTATGCAATAATAATAATAATAGTAGTAATAACATGTTTGCCTCTGTTAAGAGCACCAAAATACAGTACATGCCAGTCAACTGCAGGTGAAATTAGTTGATTTTGAGAGGATTATTCTAATTACAAATTCTAATTACAAAGATCTTTATCGCCAGCAACATAGAACAGATAGGTGTTTCTTACTGAACTGAACTGAACAACTGTTATTGTCGTACCAGTAACTCTGTGTGTGTGTGTGTGATGGTCTATGTGGCAGTTGGTACCATTTCCATAAGTATATATGCCGACTTTGTACATGCCAACGAACATTCTAACACATTTAATAATTCATGTATTGACGGGCACAGCGTAACTAAGCCTCTTCAAACAGCACCTGGGTGTGGATGAATGGCGCAACGTGTCCACGACATTCATTATAGCGCACTCACGTCCAGCCGCCAGTCAAGTAGGCCTATACTAATTTGCAGGGGCGTCGGACTGGGGGGGGGGGGGGGGGGGGGGAGTGGGACTGACCCAGGGACCAAAGTGGAGGGGGCCCATGTGAAAAACCTGAAATTCAAATTTGAGTTAATTTAAATGAAGGTTATTTAAGTAATTACTGACATGAGCACGGTAACATTGGCTAAATAAATTGGTAGAAATTTGTATAAAAAAGAATGTAAGAAAATACTGGAGGGCCCCTGTCAAAAGAAATACTTAATACTTAAATAATGTTCTCTTAAGCATGATACCCTCATTTTTTTTTTCTCTCCATCGGCCACGGTGGGGCCCTATAATGGTTTCTTTTCACGGGGCCCCAAAATCCCTGGAGCCGCTCCTGCTCATTTGAGTTGCAAGAAGGGGAAGGGGGGGGGGTGGGGTGGTGTCAGGGTGCGGGTGGAGGAGGAAACTAGCAACACTGAAAGCCCTGAAAGTTTCTCTCTCAAGCCAGGAACCAGTCGGACAGCCCAGCTCCGCGATTCCTGACTGAAAGCGTGAATCATTAGGGCGCCACTGGCTAACTTTTGATGCAGGAATGCGAGGTATGCAGGCCCGCACCGCACCACACCAAAAAACGCACAAACACAAAGACAAACAAAAAAAAAAAACCAGTTGGCATTCATGGACAAAGCCACTGTGGCATGCTCGTCGGGTCGATAGCACTGTAGGCCGGAATAGAAAAATGTTTAAAAGTTGCGCTGTTTTGTTAGGATGAGATGGAATGAAGAAAGGTGAGAGTCGCCTTTTTTTTTATTGGCCCCACCCAGGGGCGTCACTCTAGACTTTAGGCACAGGCCCCCACCACTGGGGCTCCATATCAGCACACGGCTGTTGTGACGCCACCGGCCCAACCCCGTATTTCATTCCATGACTACCTTCGAACATTCTAAGAAACGCATACCATTTAATCACGAGAGGTAATCGCCATGGAACTTGGTTTACAACAGAAAGCAGAAATATGATGAATGCCATATTCATAAATCAACAGTCACATCCAAGAAAATGTATACATTTAATATTTGATTTGAATAGTTCCAAGGCAGACAATGGTGGCATCAATCAATAGTTTACATTGATATTTTACACACACACACACACACACACACACACACACACACACACACACACACACACACACACACACACACACACACACACACACACACACACACACACACACACACACACACACACACACACACACACACACACACACACAGGGGACTGCTGCCATCCGCTGGTCAGACGACCACAAGGCACGGTGGTGCTAGGTGCTATGAGGTCATAGAAACATGCTAATAAGAGCAAACAAAAGAACAAATAAACTATTTTCCCCCACTTAACAGATCTTTAGAAATCTTTCTTTGGAATGGACAGTTTTTCCTGCATCGTGAACCTGTGTGCGTTTGTCTGTCTGTCCACAACGTCCCGATTCCTCAGTTCCCAAGTTAAGGCCAAGCTGACATTCACAACGAGGACCCACTAACAACCACCACTAGGGGGCACCGTGTCTGAGGTGAGGGTAGCTCTCCACGGTCCGGGCCACGGCCTCCGTCAGACCCACCAGCGGCTTGTAGCCCATGTCCCGCTTGGCGCGCTCGCAGCTGTAGTAGTGGTGGGTGCCCGCCAGCGCCACCCGCATGGGTGTGAAGGTGGGCTTGAAGGAGACCAGGGGCGCCAGGAGCAGGGCCAGCAGCCACAGCAGCATGGCCAGGCCGTACACCAGCAGGTAGGGCAGGTGGTAGCGGGGCGCGTCGTAGCCCAGCCCCACCAGCACCTGGGACATGAAGTCCCAGAAGCGAACGGGCTCGTCGTTGGTGATGTGGTACGGCTGAAAGGAGACAACATGAATGATCCACGTTAACCAGACACTAGGGGAGACACACACACACACACACACACACACACACAAAGAATGTGCCGGCATCCTGATTGTTCAGGTGCTGGAGGGGTGTGGCCATGCAGCGACCAGCTCACTCACCTTCCCACAGATCGGCGACTCCGGCCTCAGGTGCTCCGCTGCCAGGATGTGGCCGTGAACCACGTTCTCCACAAAGGTAAAATCTACCAGATTGGTCCCATCGCTAGGAGACAGACATACATGAGAGAGAGACAGACATACATGAGAGAGAGAGAGACATAGAGAGAGAATGAGAGAGAGAGAGACAGAGAACCAGTCAGTCTAATAAACAAAACATATATATACAGAATGTCTATTATGGAGAACCTCCATCCAGGCCAGCTTCTCTGTCTCCCTCTCTTACCCGATGATGAACTTCATCTTCCCCTTGCGAGCCGTGTCCACCAGGATGGGCACCAGCTGGGGGTCTCGGGGCCCGAAGATGCCGTGGGGCCGGATGGCGACGGTGAGAAGGCCCCCAGCTTTGTCACAGGCCTCTAGGACCAACTACCACAACAACAACAACAACAAAATACACAATGAAATATTTCATAAACAAGTAAACCATGTCGGTGTATTATATATTATATTATATACTTTTTCTTCTTACCTTCTCCTGCTGGATCTTGGTCTCTGTGTAGTAGTCCATGGGCTTCCGGGCGTAGGGGAGGTCTTCGCTTCCATCCTTAATGTCTGCCCCCTCATACACCACACTGGCACTGCTCGTCAAAACCAGTTTCTGGCACAAAAAAAACAAAAAACAATCGAAAAGTACATTAATGGCTAATAAAAACGATTAAATTATATTTAACGCTCATATTTCCCGTCGTCTGGGCTTAAAGGGAAACTTTGGCCGACTTTCAACCAGCTTTGTGTCATTTCAATGTGGGTCGTATATTATGCTAATTGACAATGTTTACCTTTTCTCCATGTTGCCTGCACCCAGATCAGAAAATTGGCAAATTAGAAATTGCCAAAGTTCCCCTTGCATTAGATTTACATTTAGGGCCTTTGGCAGATGCTTTTATCCAAAGCGACATACAAAGAGTACATTTGTTGAAAGAGAGACAGCAATATATCGCTGTGGTACATAAAGATAAGAATAGAGCAGGTTTCAAGCATTCATATTTGCAAGGCTAATAGAACGCGTTTCATAATTGCTAGGTTGCCTGCATAATAGCCTCTCTCTCTCTCTCTCTCTGAGTGCATGCTGGGAGTGAACGTGGTGAGTGCGACCTGAGAGTGTGTTTGCAGTGCGTGAGTTTTCTAACTCTATTTGTCTTTTCTTTTTTTCTCTTTACTTGGTTATGGTTTAGGTTTTTTATTTGTCACTCATAGCGTGTTGATAGTGTAAATACAGCGGGTGTGGGGTGTTGATTGTTTAACATACCAGCCAGCGTTCTGCTGGTTGGTCCCTGTGTGTGGCCATGGAGTTTACCAAACTCACAAGGAAACATGGCATCAAGATATCTACTTGTTTCTCCTGCTCAGTGGAAGAGTGCGGGCTGGCGGTGGGGAAAGTTGTTGGATACAAGAGCGTTAAATCCGCTGCTCGGATGAACGGAGCGTTTGTATTATTTGTTGACGAGATCGGCAAAGTGAATAAATTAATTGAGAGCGGTGTCGTGATCCGAGATACATTTGTATCAGTGTTGCCCCTGACAACGCCCGCTAAGAGGGTCACTATCTCTAACATTCCGCCCTTCATTAGCGATGAGTTTTTTGATAAGAGAGCTCTCTAGACATAGTCAAATAGCCTCCCCGATAAGGAAGCTCCCGTCAGGCTGCAAATCGCCGCTTTTGAAACACGTTGTGTCTCATCGGCGACAGGTGAGCATGATTCTGATGAACAGAGATGAGGATCTGAGTCTGGTTTTCAAAGTGAAACTTGATGATTCTGAGTATGTTATTTTTGTAACATCCGAGACGTCTAAGTGCTTTGGGTGTGGAGGGGAGGGCCATGTAGTGAAGGTTTGTCCGCAGAAACCTGCCCCAGCTCCGACCACTGCTCCCCTGCCTGCTGCTGCTGCTGCTGCTGCGGAGGAGGAGGAGGAAGCGACGGGAGACGGAGGGGCTCAGAGCGAGAGTGAGCCTGGACCCTCCGGGGTGCAGCACTATACTGCGCTGGTAGAAAAGGAAAAACAGCCTAGCAGTGAATCTGAAAATGTGTGTCAATCTGTTGAAGGAACAAGTGAGGAAAATGGCAAAAATTAAGTTGAGAAATTTGCAAAGGAACAACAAAAGGATGTAATCGATGAGGATGAGCCTATACCACTGAATGTGGATAGAATTAATGGTGAGAAAGAGATGGAAGAGGAGACACCTGTTGAGAAGTCTCATGGTAAAAAGGAAGAATAAAGAGGCAGCAAATCCTGTAAAGTCCACACAGCAGGTAGAAGTGGACCAGGTGTCACTAGACTCTGAGTCTATTGATGTTCATGAGTCTGGTATGGATGAGGATGAGGAGGGGAGTGAACTTTGGCTCTCTGATGATGAATCACAGTCACAAAGCAAAAAAAGTGCTGTAAGACCATACAATGTAGAAAAGGTTAAACATTTCTGAAAGGCCACAAAAAATCTAAAGGGAGCAGAACCTTTTTGGTGATAGAGTGCTTTGTTGCTTCTGTAAAATCACACATACGCAGTAAGGATGACAGACTTACCCAGCAAGAGGTTTTCAGATTGAAAAAACTAGTCCGGAAACTCAAGCAAAAAGTAAATGATGATGATTAAGTCTAAGATGGTTTTCCCTTATCTTTATAGTATTGTCTTTATTTTTTCTTCTCTCACATGACATGAGTGATTTTAGAGTTACAACATAAATCTCAATGGAGCAAGAGATGTGAGGAAGAGGGCGTGCTTATTTGAATTGTTAAAGCTGAAACGTTCAAATGTGACTTTTTTACAAGAAACGCATAGTGAGTCTGACTGGAAGAAAGAATGGGACGGGGAGGTGGTTCTGAGCCATCTGAGCAGTAATACTGCTGGCCTGGCTTTGCTTTTTTCTAGAGATTTTCTTCCCTTGTCCTTTAGTGTGGACGAGGTGATAAAGGGTAGATTGTTGGTAGTCAGGGCACGCTGTGATCATTATAATGTTGTTTTCATTAATGTATATGCTCCTACTTCAGGATCAGAAAGGGTTTATTTTTTAAATGAAATTAATGGTGTTTTGACAAATTGTTCCTCTGAAGAAAGTTTATATATTTTTTTTTTTTTAAATGGAGATTTTAACTGTACTGAATGTGATGTAATAGACAGAAATCATATCGAACCTCATGCTGCATCTAAACAGGCAATGGCTCACTTAGTTGAAGCTCAAAATTTGGTCGATATGTGGAGAGAGCTGCATCCTAAAGAAAGGCAATACACATGGTCCCATTGCAGGGATAACAGTTTATTTGGCTAGACTGGACAGGTTGTATCATTTTAACATGGTAAAAAAGTGCATAATAGCGCCTGTAGGTTTTACAGATCATTCAATGGTTATTTGTGACATTTTTGGTATCACTCGTAACATTATTAGATCTATGAACGACCTAGAGATGGAAATAGTGGAACTACAAAGTTATGTGGATTCCACAGGAAATCGAGGCCAAATTGAAGCCCTAAAGTATAAAAGAACCGTACTGGCTGGCCTACTGGGATCTAGGGCACAGGGCGCATTGGTCAGGTCCCGTTTTCAGAGTGCTACTCTGATGGACTCTCCGTCGAAATTTTTCTTTAGCTTGGAGAAGAAAAATGGACAGAGCAGGCAAATTCATGCCCTTCACTCTGAAAATGGACAGTTGCTGACCGAGCATTCTGCAATATGACAGAGAGCAGTGGATTTTTACAGTGAACTGTTTACTAGTGAATATGAAGAAAATTATGTATTGTTTGATTCCTTCTGTGATGATTTGTCTCGGCTCCCAGAGGAGGTCAACTTGGAAGTGGAAGGTCCTCGGCACCTAGTATGTATGGAGTATGGAGGGGGGAAGAGCCCCGGGGATTGATGGACTTCCGGTGGAGTTTTTCAGAGCTTTCTGGCCTGAGATGTGTGAAGACATTTTAGGGGTTTTTAATGAGAGTTTCAAGAACCTTTTATTACCACAGAGCTGTAGGAGAGCAGTGCTTACACTGCTACCAAAGAAAGGTGACCTTCAGGAGATAAAGAACTGGCGACCTGTCTCTCTCCTGTGTGTTGACTATAAGATGCTGTCTAAGGTTTTGGCCAACAGACTGAAAAAAACAATGGAATACATCATTCACCGAGACCAAACATACTGTGTGCCCGGTAGGTCTATTTTTGATAATGTGTCTTTAATTAGAGATATTTTGGAAGTCTCTAGCTCTTTTGGTTTGGAAACTGGTCTCTTATCTTTGGATCAGGAAAAGGCTTTCGACCGGGTTGAGCACCAGTACCTATGGAAGCTCATGGAACGGTTTGGCCTCAGCACTGGTTTTATTGCCATGATCAAGGTAATGTACGAGGATATCGAGAGTGTATTGAAAATAAATGGGGAGTTAAGTAGACCTTTTAAAGTGTGTAGAGGTATCAGGCAGGGCTGTTCCATGTCAGGAATGTTGTACGCAATTTCACTAGAACCATTGTTACATAAAATACGATCCTGTATAAGTGGTCTGGTTTTACCTACGTTTGATACAAAATATGTTTTGTCTGCTTATGCCGATGACCTTATTGTTTTTATTCAGCGACAGGAAGAAATTGATAGATTAGGAGAGATTGTCACACATTTTGGGAAGTTCTCCTCAGCAAGAGTAAATTGGGTTAAAAGTGAAGCTTTGGCAGTGGGAAATTGGTCTGTTGGTTTACCCAGCCTCCCAGCAGGTATGAAATGGAAACTAGATGGCTTGAAATATCTTGGGATTTATCTGGGAGCGCAAGATATAGTAAAGAAAAACTGGGATGGGGTGTAGGACAAAGTAAAAGCCAAATTGGCTAAGGAGATGGCTTTTACCACAAATGTCATACAGATGCCGAGCCTGATTGTCAATAATTTATTGTCTTCCACTTTGTGGCACAAATTAGCATGTATGGAGCCACCTGCTGGATTGCTACAGGAAGTACAATCTGTCCTTGTTGATTTTTTCTGGGATAAACTTCATTGGGTTTCTCAGAGCGTGTTGTTTTTAACTAAGGAAGAAGGGGGACAGGGACTAGTGCATCTTTCCAGAAGGTTAACAACTTTCAGTTTGCAATTTGTACAACGTTACTTATTAGGAACAAATGTTGTATGGAGAGATTTAACAAGTGTTATTTTAAGAAAAACAGCCAATTTAGGGTTGGATGCTTCTCTTTTTCTTTTGGATTCTAGGCAAATACAACTGGATAACTTACCTCTGTTTTTACCAGGGATTGTTTAGAGCTTGGAACTTTTTCAGATGGAGTCGGATTGAGCCTACATCGTCGCTGTTCTGGCTTCTAGAAGAACCTTTGGTTCATGGATCCAGGATGGATATACAGGACAGGACTGCCCCTGGTCTCACTCGTAGGCTGTGTGACACTGGACATGTTAAGCTGAAACATATTGTGGAAGCTGCGGGTCCTGGACTCTTAAATACAGGGGAGGTGGCATCCCTACTTGGTTTCAGGTCTCATCGCTACACCAGAGACATTCTCAATTCATGGATTAACGAACTGACCACGGAGGAAATGGGAATGCTGCGGGACTATAGCAGTGATTTAGAGACACCAGATCGAGATGATCCTTTTCCAGAGCTGGGATTTGCTGTATGCTTGGATGGACTAAAGGGACCGTTACTTGAATCTAAATATGTTGAAAATGGTGATTTATATATGTCAAATGGTAAACAGTTGTACAGATACTGTGTGAAGGCCTTAACCAAAAAGAAACTGGATGGTAAAAATGATACAGTGTGGAGAGACAAATTAAGTGTTGATGAAAAAGTAGCGCCAGTATGGAGGGTTTTTTATAAAGCCCCCTTAAGTAAGAGATCAGGTGATCTTCAATGGCGGATTTTGCATGGAGCATTGGCTGTTAATGTTTTCCTAGCTAAAATGAATCCTGCTGTTTCTAGTAAGTGTCCTTTCTGTGATGAGCCAGAAACTGTGTTTCATTGTTTTGCAGAATGTAGAAGGCTGGAGCCTTTGTTTGACATGTTAAATGCTCTATTTATGGAGTTTGATTGTGAATGGTCCATAACGAGTTTTATTTTTGGTGCTGGGTATCGCAGAGAAAATGCATGGAAGTGGCAGCTTATTAATTTTGTGGTGGGACGGCAAAGCTTTCTATTTACAAGAACAGAAAAAGTTAAATAGAAAATGTTTCTTGTCTTGATCTAATTCCTTTATTTGTGATATTAGTGAAGGCCAGGGTATGGGTGGATACATCTTGTTGTGGCCTCACCTGGACGCCCGACTCGGTGCAGGCCTGGATCACGGTGCGGGTGCCCTCTACGTTGACCCGCTGGAACAGGGCCCGGTCATCACTAGCTGGTGCTGGTGAGGCACAGTGGAACACCAGGGGTGAGTCTTTCAGAGCCTGCAGGAGGGCCTGACACAGAGACAGACAGGCAGACATGCAGACACGCAGACAGGTAGACAGACAGACGGACAGAGCACAGCAACGGGTAGGGGGAGGAGAAATATATACACTGTGAATAATCTTTCCTTCATTAATGAAATATTAAAGGACTCCTATTGTACCACCAGATGTGAGCGTGATTAGCCATTCCAAGCAGTTTAAAAAACCGGCGTCATTTCTGGTTTTTGACATGACAAGTGAGAGTGTCCAGTCCACCTCGAAGTATGGTGGATAGATCAGCCTACCAGTTGCTACAGTCTACTGGGTAGGCAGGTAGGCTGATCTATCCAGCATACATCTTCTAGGTGGACACTTGCTCACACCTGGTGGTATAATATGTCTCTTTTAATTTAAGCAATGTCCACTGCCACCCTTGCTGTTTGTTGAATGCAGTGGTGGGTATGTAATGCAATATACTGAATAATCCAAGCCAAGGCAAGGCAAGGCATGCATTAGATATACATTTACGGCATTTGGCGGACACTTTTATTCAAAGCGACTTACAGAGAGAGTACATTTTGTTGAAGGAGAGCAATATATCACTGTGGTACATAAGGATAAGAACAGAGCAGGATTCACAGTAATCATTCATAGTTGCAAGGCTAATAGAACGAGTTTCATCATTGCCAGGTTGACGTGCATAAATAGCTGGGATAAGAGCGGCGCCAACCTGCTTGTCGCAGAGGTCTCCCTGGTGGAAGGTGACACCGGGCAGCTCGTAGCTCTGGCGGATGTCGAACACGGCCACGGAGTAGCCGCGCTCCAGCAGCCTCTCCACCAGGTGCCTGCCCAGGAACCCGGAGCCGCCGATCACCGCGCAGCGCTTACTGCTCTGTGGAGAACACGTGTATGTATTGACGTCTCAGCACAACAATGACTTGATAGCAATAGTATTAGAATATAATATAGAATATAGAATAGAACTTACCGGTCGAACACGTGTGGTCATTTTTGTGAGATGTCAAGTTGAGCAGAAGTGGACTAGAGCTTTTAGGTACACAAAGAATAGAAAAGTTGTCACAGTTGCCTTTTATAATATATAGAAACATTAATATATATATAATATAAATATAGCCATACATAAACTACGTGCATCTTCATATCATATTAATATATATATACTACATCCGACAGAACTACTTACCCAACTTGATGCTGGATCCGCCGTACGTACACTTGCCGCTCAGCCTCAGTGTCAGCAGCATCAAAGGTAACGTCTTCTCCTCGACCAATGGCGTGGCCGTACGTCAAAGAGCGCCACTCGTTCGACCAATGGGTGGCCTCCGCTCGCAGCCTCTTGTGACACTGGAGAGCCAGGGGGCAACGCCGCAACCACCCGGAGCCGGCCAATCAGGTGGCACCGCTGAGCTTGGCACCAGCCGGAGTGGGCGGGGCGGGGCGGGCTGCTCAACGGACCAATAGCTGCCCAGCAACCCGTCCACCAATCCGATCCGATCGCACACACTGGGAAGTGAGAGCGCGAACCTATAAAAAGCGTAATTCGTGTTATTATTATTATGATAAACAGTAAATAAACGAATCGATGCAATCTAACATATGGCTTCATTTAAATTACACTTATTTGTGTTATAGACCACAGCTTTTTTTCTCCAGTGAATATTATTGACAAAAGTGTCCCAATAAAATATTAAATACAGAGAGGAGAGGCTGTGCTGCACTGCAGTCTGGGGGCTGCTTTGGCAATAATGTTGCTATCACGTTCATGCCAATAAAGCTTTGTTGAATTGAAATTGAAATGGAATGATCAAAACTGTCACACAGCTGTAGTGTTTTGTTTACGTCTGTGCTTCCCTCCTTACGCGGGAGAGGATGTGACGTTTGGTGGGCGTGTCCATCACATTTGACTGTTACGCCACGTGATCTCGATGAACCAATCACAGCGTTGCTCAATGTTCGCTTCGATTTATTTGTGCCCCTAACGCGATTTAAAAGGAGATTTTCTTCTCTTTTTTTTTTTTACCATAACCGCAAATACCGCAAATGGTGAGTAAGTGGGGGTTTTTAATTACTTAAATGCGGCTGTCTTTGTTTTGGCAGATGTCGTCAGTCAAAAGGAAAATGCACTGTATCGTCGAAATAAATCAAAATGTGGCTAAATGTGGATAAAGCAACGGCATCACACTGACCGAGCCTCCATGTCTGTGCCTTGTGCCTCTTCTATGGGCCACACACACCAAGGCAACCAGTGCCAAGAGGCCGTCCCTGCTGCAGGGCCCGGTCCCCCCGCCTCGGAAGAAGAGCAGCCCCAAGCCCGAGTTCACCGAGGAGATGAAGCAGGAGATCCGGGAGGCGTTTGAGCTCTTCGACACCGACGGCTCCGGACACATCGACGTCAAGGAGCTCAAGGTGACATCAGCATCATGACGTCATGTGGTGTGCAAGTGTGTGCAATTGCATGCTATTCACAGGATCTCATGCTATTCACAGGATCTCTGATGTGCTCATGTATGTATGGATGGATGGATGGATGGATGGATGGATGGATGGTTTGTTTATTGATTTGATTTGTATGCTATTTTTTTTTTTTTGGTGGACAGGTGGCCATGAGAGCACTAGGGTTCGAGCCAAAGAAGGAGGAGATCAAGAAGATGATCAGTGATGTGGATAAAGAGGGCACGGGGAAGATCTCTTTCAATGACTTCCTCGCTGTCATGACACAGAAGATGGTATGGGGCCACTCCATGTATCCAGAAATGACGTGAAATAACAACGATTGACACGATGATATGTCCTTCGTGACATGTGCTGGCCTTTTGATTCACTGGAACCCTACAGTAGTATCATAAAGTAGTAAACTAAATAACGTCAGGACGGCGGAATCGTTCACCAGCTTCCGCGAGAGACTCAACACCCACCTGTTCAGAGTTCACCTGGACTCTGCATAACCCTGTGTTATGATGTACATGTGACAATAAAACACTTTGACTTTTGACTTTTCGTCTCTTCCCAAGGCGGAGAAGGACTCCAAAGAGGAGATTTTGAAAGCGTTCCGTCTGTTCGACGACGACGAGACCGGGAAGATTTCCTTCAGGAACCTGAAGAGAGTGGCCAAGGAGCTGGGAGAGAACCTGACGGACGAGGAGCTCCAGGTAGACTTCAATTACACTAGGAACTCAGCTACATAGCATGCAGGCACTCTCACTGTACTGTACTGCACTGCACTGGTCACATATCATTTATCGTTATCCTTTATCATTACATGTTGCTGCTACTATCTATTAGCTACCAATTACTATCCGATGCTAACATAAGAATATGACTGTTCAAAGTTCACCTTCTCGTCCTTCATGATCTCCCGCAGGAGATGATCGACGAGGCGGACCGGGATGGAGACGGGGAGGTCAACCAGCAGGAGTTCCTGCGCATCATGAAGAAGACCAGCTTATACTGAAACACACACACACACACACAAACAATTTATTATCCTGTTCTGTTTCAAATGACCCCCCACATTTCTTTGTCACGCCAGAGCCTTTTAACCATTTTTAAAGGTGAATTTAGGGTTAAGAATATACAGTATGTATATAAATATAGAATTATGACAGATATTAATATATTACAGTGGAAAGATGTTTTGTTATTTTTAATTACAGTGGAAGTGTGTGGTCTAATGCCAAATATTCACTAATTCTCAGACTAAGACCATTTGCCAAAAATTGCAAGATCGTGGCAATGCAAGATTGGCATGGCTGCCTATACCAATTTACTCTGCCTTATTATACTATAATAAGGTACAGTATATACGGTATGTAGATCATTTTATATATCAAAGTGGAAGCTCACAGTGCCTGATATCGGTAACCCGACCCAGTGCATTCCAATCACACCAGGTTTTCTTTTTTTGTTTTTGTATTTATTTATTTATTGATTCATGTTTTTTAATGGTTTCTGTCATATTTAAACCTGCTTGGTGGGATGTGGGATGTTCAGTGTGTGTGTGTGTGTATGTGTTGCCATGTGATTCTATGCTATGTTGCAGTATTGTTTATACTCCTCCGCTGTGCTTGCAGTTCACGCTGCTTCTAGCTGCCCGAGGCTCCTCTGGGGTCTCCCCGTCACAAAGTCAGGGGCCTTACCTGAGTCTCTCTCTCTCTGAACCATGGTATCTCTCTTCCCAAAACGTGTTGCCTGAATTGAGGATGTTTCATTTCGATATTTGCCATTTCTTTTGTGTATTGTTTCTCTTTGTATCCTTGTATGTTTTGTAAAATGTATAGCAACTGCATGGGCAGATATACAAATGGATATATAAACGCACGTACATAAATATGTTTGTTTATTAATGCCCACATCCTACAAATCTTAATTTAGCCCATGCGACTTTATTTTCATATCCCTGAAGACAATTTGCTTGTGAATTGTTGGTTAATCAGTCTAATGGTTAATTTACTCCATCGTAGTAGCTTAGCTATGCAAACATACTGTAGCTGTGACCCATGTCACATTTAGTGTGACATAGGTCACACTAAATATGCCTTATGTTGCGTCCTGCTACTCCGAGCCACCAGGGGGCGTAACACTATGCTGAAAATGTCATGTCACTAATTTTCAACATCCATTCAGGTTTCTGGGAGGCCACTTCAAACAATGTGGTATGTCTCACCTGGCCTGAGTTAAGAGAGGGGGGGGGGGGGGGGTCACATATGTGATGTGCAACATTTTGCTGTGAACAAGACAAAAAGATTAAGAATGTGTTTTTGACAGGTCAATTCCACTGAAGCCGATTCCAGAGCAGCCTTAGTTTGTAATAATCGGCTCACATCAGCCAGAGCTCACCTGGGTGGTCAGCAATAATGGGTCAACATTGGGTCAATAATAACCAGCTTTATTAAAACAATTACATCAATATGTACAAACAAGTATACAATGCCCACATGTCACAGAAGTCAATATATGAACATTAAGACATTTTCCTGGCTCACTTGAGGTTAAAAGTATTTCAAGTAATTGTAATTGAAATCCAGCATACAAAAAAATGGCTCCACTGTAGGAAAAACTGACAATCACAGCACTCAACCTGAAGATGAATCAGGCAATTCATTTCAGGAATGGTTGCAAACCACGGACTTTCAGGCAAGCCAATCAGAGCAAGTCCCGCCCCACCCGCCCCTTGCAAGCCAGTGCAGCCGTCGTTGATCAGCTTTGACCCAGTTTAGTTTTTGTGGCAAAGTCTGTACTGAGCTTCCTCATCACATCCGCGTGGCTTTTGCCCACCAGCTCCTGCCGGACATTCCCGTAGTTCTCCTTGACAAAGTTGGCGAAGGGGGTGGGCGCGCGCGCGTTGACCGGGGTGAGCAGGACCAGGGGTCCGGTGCAGAGGGCGCACACAAACTTTTGGGTGTCCAGGGACTTGGAGTGGCGACCGATTCTGTGGAACATGGGCGAACGGCAAACACATCAGACACCTCAGAGGGAAAAAGTTATGCAACTCAAGATTCAAGATTTCTTTATAGCCATATGGAACAAGTACAATGGAATGCTTACTCCCTTATTCACTCCTGCAGTATTCTTCTAAACATACATTCTAAAACAACTCTAAACAATTAGTAATATAGTACCGAATAAGTACAGTAAAAAGTATTCTTCGAAACAGAATTCTTAAAAATTTATTATAAAACAACTCTGAACAGTTAGTAAGATTAGTACATAATAAGTACAGTAAAAAGTGACAAGTAAGAGTAGCAATACTCTGGCTGGTGCAAAAATGTAGTAATAATGTCTGTGTGCAATATAGTAATATTCTTATACTAGCATAAAAATAAAATAGTAATTAGTAAATAATAGCAGCCACGTACGTACGTACATACATACGTATGTACGTACATGCGTGCGTGCGTGTGTGTGTGCATCGTCGATGACGTACGTGTTCTTGCAGCGCGTGCACTGGTACTGGAACTTGTATGTGATGTCGTAGCTGTGGCACCGCGTCACCACGGGCAACTCAGGGTGTGCCAGAGTGGCCTTGCGGGCATACAGCTTCCAGAAGCTTCCGTGGCCGTCCCTCACCCCGTTGATCAGCCAGGTGGCCGCGTGGCACATCTCGTGCACCAGCGTGTCCCTCAGACGATCTGGGAGGGAGGAATAGCATTTGCATACAGGAATAGCATTTGCACTCACCTACCCAAGGCGAGAAGATGCCCAGGATTTAACACGTTTACACAACACAGCTAATTTCACTATACAATTAACTTCATAACATTTCATTGGCCCATCAGGTTGTTGGGTAGCATTATATTAGCATTAGCATATTGTCGGTCCTTAGATGTTGGTAACATGCTCAGAATCGCACGTCTGCTCTTGTCCCAGCTATTTATGCAGGCAACTTGCCAATTATGAAACTGGTTCTATTAGCCTTGTAACTATGAATGCTCGAAACCTGCTCTAATCTTATCTTTATGTACGACAGCGATATATTGCTGTCTCCTTCAACAAATGTACTCTTGGTCACTTTGGATAAAAGCGTCAAATGCAGGTTCACGCAGTCACCTGCAGTGTCGCAGACTTTCTCAGAGAGCTCGATGCGGGCGTATCGCTTCCCCCCGCCCCTCTCCTGACCCGAGATGCAGTAGCCAGCGGTCTTCCTCATCTTTTTGTTCCAGGTCACGGACATATCTGTGGGGAGCTGTGACAAGGTGTGGCAACATGTTCACACGTAACTTAAAACACAAATTTGCCGATTCTGCTTTAGAAAACGAACGTGCTCAAAGCACAACGTTGAAATCCCCTTCAGACACATTTGTGTTCACCTTGCCGTCAAACACGCTGGTGTTGTAGAGCTGGTATAGCCTACTGGTGAGGCCCTCCTTGGTCTGCTTGAAGTTGCGTGCGGGGATGGAGAGGGACTGCAAGAAGCACCCTGGGGTTTTACACACCTGCACCCTAGGGTGGGGGTCAGATCAAAGATGGCACATCACAATAATCAAGAGACATTTCAACCGGGGCTTCAAGCATCCCGATATGCTTGGATTATCAAAGATACATTTTTTAAAACAAAAATGAACATTTTTGAGAAGACCGTGAGTGTACCTGCTTTGTGGGCCCTGCCTGGGCTCTGTCTGACTGATGGGGGGTTTGGGTTTTGTAGTTTTTACAGGGGTCCTCAAATCAACGGATGCATGCTCTACTGACTTAGACACGGGTGCTTTGAGTCCCTTTGACACAGGAGTCTTCAACCGGTTGTCTAAATAAAAAAAAACAGGTTATACCTCATTACGGAATGACAACAGTCAACAGAGACAAACAACAACAACTCAGGCCGATTGAGCATTCAGAGGACTACGAGGTCACGCATGCATTACCCGTGCCGTGGGTCGCCGCGGGCCAATCGCCGCCAACCACTCCGTTCTTCTTCTTCAGCCTCTCCAGCAGCGAGGCGAACTCTTCTTCGGAGGTGCTTGAGTCGTCAAACGTGGTAGGGGCTGAGTGGATTCTGGCCGGGGCGGCGAGCTGCGTGGTGGTGGTGGTGGTGGGGAGGCGAGGAGCAGCAGCAGCAGGAGGCGGTGGCGGCAATGCAGGGCGGGGGAACTGGAACACCAGAGGAGACTGAGAACCCTCATCGCCCTCCTCCTCGTCGCTGGTCAGGAGACTCGACGGTAGCGCATCTGAGGGCTTGTGAGTCTTGGTGGGCGCCAGCAGCTTCTTGTGACGCGTCCTCCATGTGCTTGTGACCACCACACCGTTGTCATCGTCACTGCTGTTGTCATCGCTGAGGAAGACTGAGTCGTGCGGTGCCAGCGGTGTTCTGACACACGCCCGGGAGACTGGAGTCCTACTGCTCTTTGGCACTGAAATAACAGCAAGAAAAGATGATGGAGATGGGTTTCCATGTCTCCTCTCGTCACTCCATTAAGTGTGTGTGTGTGTATCACTGCTTCAAGTACAACAATGGTTACCTCTTAATGGTTTCTTCTGGATAAAGTCATCATCAGATGAGAAGGCATCCACAATGAAATGGTTTAGGCTAAATGAAAAGAAGAGGAAGATACAAACTGTGACTATAAGACAACAGCGTGTCAACTGCTTGGGAAACAATATCCAGATAAAAATTACTCTCCAAAAAATAAAACCTTCACGCATTGGGCAACATGAATAACATCCAGTCCAATATCGAGTGAACTACAGTACTACTCACCTGTCCTCGATGTCAACTGCTGGCGTCTTCTTGGTCTTCGGTGTTTTCATAAGGTCCAGAACTGTGGTTGGCAATAACAGAACATAGAATTCAGGACTTGCCACCACAATAACAATTCATTCAACAAAACCGAGCATGCGCTACTCACAGTTCTCAAAGCAGTCATCGTCCTCTGAGCTCACCACCACAACACGAGAACTGAAAAGAAAACACACACACACACACACCAATCCTTAAAAGAACACGAATATGAACATTCAGGAACATCAGATCTCACGCAGCCATGTGCACACCTGTTGTTCCTGGCTGTACGGTGTGGTGTCTGCGATGTGGATTTGGATTTGGCTTTTCCTTTGGGGGTGGCCATCTTCGCCAGATCTGAAGGTAGAAATGGAAAAGACACTTGGTTGGTTTTGGTGTTACATCTGACGAGAGCCTAGTGCACCTGGTCACTCACACAGGTCAAAGTCGCCATCGTCACTGGACTCGGGCGGAGAGTTGTGTCTGTAGCCTCTGAACGCGGGGTCGTGGTTCTCCTTCTGCTGGTCAGCGTCAGCAGCTGAACGGCTGTGCGCTGGTCTGAACAACACTGTGCGTGTTTCGGAAGTCATGGTCGCCACTCTGTGTAGAGATAAATACGCTTTGCTCACATGTTCCACAGCTGACTTGCTAAGTGTTTGTGTTACCTCGGGAGCTTGGCTCGTGGCCAGTCTAACGCAAAGGTTATTATTTATATAGAAATAAATGACTCAGGTGCTTCGTTTAGCCATGAAACGTACTGGTTGATGATCAACGTGGTGATCGTACGAGTCGGAGCTCAGATTCAAAATGTGTTTACAATTGACGGAAGTTGTCATCGCGGTCATTTGGCCAATCACAGGGCGTGTAAAGCGGACGTGACGTGTCCCCAGGCACCGCCCACGGTCCGGTGCTTTTAGCGTAATTGCGTGCAATATAATGCTAAATAAATACACTCAGCATCAATGAAAACTTAACACTTACAATACCACTCTAGTTTTAGCTTAGAGTTTAGTATTTGTATTTACTACTCATACTTGAGTAGTAATGAGCAAAACAAGTGAAATCTGGGTGGTTGTTTTGCCATTGACCTACGGTCACACCTGACTGCACCTGCATTGCAATTAGAGCAATGTCGTTGTGCTCGTTGTGTTTGCTGCCAATCCTGTGATTTTTTGGGATTGGTTCTTGTTTTTTTGTTTTTGTTTTTTTCAGCCATGCTGAAAAAAAAGACTTTTCATTATCCAGGATTAAGGTGAACAGACGTCCCCGATTTGGGTGACCTGTCCCCGGTTAAAGCTGTCCCTGGATTTGTCCCCGATTTTGACATTGAATGGTGAAAAAGAATTGCGCGCAGACTCAAACACCAGTTATTACGGTAGCCAGTTAGGTTGACGTGCTGACGTCATCAGGAAGCAGCAGTATGGCGGCACAATTCTGTTTTGGTGGCTCCACTTCAGATATTTTGATATTTTCCCTGGAGGCAGACGGCAAAAAGGAGCTGAGACCGGCGACCGCGTTAAATGGTATGTTGGATGTTATTTATTTTGTGTGCGCTGGCACTAGACTTGGCTGTGTGTGGGTGAATTGAGGTAAAAGTAAGGATGATTGTAACAAGCAGTGCGTCTGTTTATCTGAACTGAAGACCTGACGTTATAAAGTCAGTGTGAACGTTAACATTATGTCACTGTTTTCATATCTGTCATTGGTGAAGCTGTAGCGTGAGATTACCATGTGATGACCATGTGATGACATTATATTGTATGGTATGTGGCTCTGTTTTAGAAAAGGGGGAGATGGAAGACTGCTTTGGCAGCGTAGGATTTAAATATGCAAATCTGGTAAGGAGAGGGAGGGAGAGAAAGAGGGAATGAGTGAGAGACAGAGACAAAGTGAGAGAGAAGAGGAGACGGAAGGAGAAACAGATAATATATGAACCCAATTTCTATTGGTACATATCTATTGGCTATAGGTCTGTCCCCCTGATGAGTGACTTTTGTGAGTGCACTTTATAAAATGTAGGCTATATCTTTGATTATAACACAGTAGCATTTTGTTGATGGTTGTTTTAGCCTTGCTGATGCAGTTGCATGCGGTAAAGCAAGTTATTTTTTATTTTCATGAAAAAATCATATCTGCAGTAGAAAGTGGCACTTTATGGAACCTCCAAGCACATTTCAAACAGAGGCATTATAATAGAAGCAGATACAAAGAAAGAAGCACCAGTGACTAAATTATATAGGAATGTTACCAAATCTGATCTCATTTCTTTAAGAAACAAACTATTCACATTACTATTTGGCTCTGTTCTTTCAGTTTTGCTCATGTTCTCCTCTGCTCTTATTCTACCCAGGCTCCCGAGGCGGAGGCTACCGAGATGGATGAGGAAAAAGTGGACGGTAACCACGGTGATGTCATCCATTTGTTTGTTGACTGCCATTTTTGAAGCCTAGAGTTTGACATTTCAGCTTTTGCCTTGTTTTTTTACACCTTTTCTGTAATAAACGTTTGTCAAAATACATTAAAAAAGTAATTGTCCCAGTCTTTTATTTTATAATCATAACATTTAATGATTTTTGACCGCCGTGCCGAAAACGGCCCCGATTTTCATTTCAGAAATCTGGTCACCTTATCCTGGATGCCATTATGCCTCGCCTATCAGAGAACGACCGACATCGAGCTCTGGGTCTGTTGGAGGGTGGACTGTCGATTCGACCGGTGGCCCGGTTGTTCTCCACCCACAATAATGAACTTGAGACGCCGTTCAATGAAACCCAGTCAGTGAGGGATAGAGCACGTCCTGGACGCGAAAGAGTGACGACCGAGGCCGACGACCGTTACATTGTGATGCAGCACCTCCGGGACAGGTTCCAGACGGCTGCAGAGACTCCAGGCAGGCGCCAACCACCAGTACCGTACATCGGCGCCTGCATTCTGCCAACTTAGGCAGCCAGAAGACCCAAAATTGGACCTGTCGTGACCAATGAACGTCGCCAGAATCGTGTGGAATGGGCTCCACGCCACCTACCCTGGACTCAGGCACGCTGGCGTGGAGTCCTCTTCTCTGGTGAGTCCAGATTCTGTCAGTACAGGAGCGACGGACGTCAGTGGGTGTGGCGCAGCCCTGGGGAGAGGTAGGCGCAGTGCTGCGTGCGTTATGGTGTGGGCTGGCATCTCTGCCAACCATAAAACCCCACTGGTCATCATTAATGGCAGCCTCACTGCCAGACGTTACATTGACGAGGTGCTGGAGACAACGTGTGTGCCGTTCATCAGGAATCATCCTGAGATCAGCATTCTGCAGCAGGACGCCGCCCGCATGCTGCACATGTCACCACAGCGTACCTCGAGCAACAGAACATCGATGTGCTGGACTGGCCGCCATACTCGCCGGATCTGTCACCCATTGAGCACCTCTGGGACCAGCTGGGACGACGTCTCTCGACGTGTGCCTCCGCCCAGGAATCGCCAGGAACTGGTGGATGCGTTGCACCAGGAATGGGCAAACATACCCCAGGACACTGTTGGACGTCTTATACGGTCAATGCGTAGACGTTGTGTGGCCTGTCTTGATTCTAATGGCGGTGAAATGAGATATTGAAATGTCAGGAATTTGGAAATTGAGTAGGTCATTGTTAAATGTATGGACTTTGATGTCTTTCAAAACTCATCAGAAAAATATCCATCCTAACCGAATATAAAAGTTCAAGTACCTACATCAAAAAAATCCGACCACACAAATTACCAGTGTTAAGTTTTCATTGATGCGAGTGTATTACTTCGGTTTGACATTTTATTTTTCTTCTTTAAATCAGAGCCTTGTATCATTGAGCGCACACCATAACACATACAAAAAACAACTTAAATACCGTTTCCCTTTGAACGAAAGAAAGAAATCGGTCCTTTCCAATGACTACCGACAAGTACCCCATTTATCCAACTCAGTCCAATTGCCTTTGCAAGCATAGTGTGACATCAATGCAGACAACTGTTACAAGAGTACATTGACACTGAAAAGAAAATCTTAAGTTGGCATTTGTTGAAGGGGAAGACCCTCGCTCTCAAAACTTGCACATCAACTTTGCGTTTAAAAGTTGCTGTAAAACAATTAAAAAGCAAATCGCCAACAATGTACATTTTAGGGATTCCCGGTTAAGAGGACTAAACTCGTCAAGGGTTTACAACTTTTATTGTGAAACATTGTCCCATCAACCACCGAAACAATTAAAAGTAGGTCAACATCACAATGTCAGGGTGGGTCTCCCCCCCCCCCCCGCCATAGACCAGCAGTTAAGTCCACTTACACACGAGACAGACAGGATAAAAGGAAAGTCTGCCAATAGATTCCAAGCTCTGTGAAAGGTGGGGCGAGTGTCAGCATTCCATTGTAACACACACACGCCAAAGACGATTGTGATTATATTTTAGGACAAGAGTCTCAGACGAGGTGACAGGCTCAGGGTCTCGATCTGGCTCAGGGTAGGGGGAGGTGCGAGGGGAACGAAGAGACATGTGGAGGGTCATCAAAACAGGTGGTTGGGGCAATCACAAACATTCAGGGGGGGGGGGGGGGGTAGGTGATGGAGTGAAACCCTGTTCTCTAGGAGATGAGGTGGGGTGAGGATTTGTGTTGGGGTGGAGGAAGGGGGGGTTCAAGCACTCTCGCTGCTCTCTATTTGAAAGAGATTGATGAGGTGGTCCGGCTTCTTCCCGCACGAATGGTGCTCCCACATCTGCAGGTAGAGCTTCTCGAGGTCTGTGGTGTACTGCTTCGTGTTGAACAGGGGGCTGCAGATCCGCTGCTTCCACACACGCGCTCTAATCATCTTCAGGCTGCAGAGAAAACAAATCAGTTGAATACAAATGCTTGCCATGTCCAATGCCAATGCTACCCCCCCCAGTATGCAATCTTTTAATGACACCCTTAGAGAGGGGGGTAAATATTGAGGTGGAAATTGAATTTGAACAAGTTAAGTGCTTACTATTCCATGTCCGATCCGAGTTTCACTGCAACGTCCTCATACTCCTGGCGGCTGGGGGCGATCAGCTCGGGACAGCCCAGACAGGTGAGCTGGGAGGCGGCTACGCGGGACGCCAACGTCTCTCCTGAACCAAGACAATGAGAAACAACCGGTATTAGCAGTCGGCCAGGGCTCCTTAGGTAGACGATGTCCTTAAAAAAAAAAAGGTGCTGCAAAATGTAAGAGTAACGTGTTTGAAATGCCATAGCTGTCCATCAGTGACGAGTGAGGATTTATCGAGTGGACCGCCTGCCATTGTACACGCCGGTCTAGATTTTAGACTACTCCTGGCTCCTTTCAGACACTGAGGAGTGTCAAAGCAACACTTCTTAAAGGTGGAGAAATGTAGTGGAGTGAGGGCGGCATATCTTTGTTGGTTTTGTTTCAAAACCTTGCCCTTTTCTGCTCCCCCTTTATAACATTGCCCGCCAAAATGTGAAATTATCTTCACGCATGTAATGGACCTCCACGTGTTCAAATGCTCAACATGTAAATCAGTAGCATGGCGGCAGCTCGTACCCGGCATGGTGACCATGGGAGTGCCCGCCCACAGGACGTCCATGCCGGTGGTGTGGCCGTTGCACAGCGGCGTGTCCAGGCACACGTCGGCCAGCTGGCCCCGCCTGACGTGCTCCTCCTTGGGGGCCACCGGGGAGAAGATTATGCGCGAGGCGGGCAGGCCCATGTTCTGAGCGTACTGCTGAATGTTGGGCTCGCCCACCGCCGGGAAGCGGAGCAGCCACAGCACACTGTTTGGCACGCGCTTTAGGATCTAAAAAACACATCCAAGTAATAATGAGTACAGATCGTTTTGAATGAATTATTTAAGGCAACGATATCCAGTACGATCTAAAACAAGGGCTTCAACGTCTATGGATTTAAGAGAACCTGCTCAGGTACTACAAACGGAAATAAGCTCATTAGCTAACTGGCACATTTACATTGATGTGGAAACTGAAATGTTGATTAATATGCACTTTCCCTGGTAAATAAATAAAATAAATAAAAGAAAGAATGTCCTACTAGGAGTTAGACAACATACAGGCTAAACAAAGGCTTCCATGTGCTACTAGGAGTTAGAAAGCCTGAGACGGACACGTCAGTCCTACTTACATTGGCCCACATCTGCAGGGTAGGCGGGTCGATCTTGTAGAGCTGGTTGAAGTTGCAGTAGACTATGGAGTCCTCCGGGAGGCCGTACTGGGAGCGGGTGGTCACCACGATGGTGCGAGGCACCTCCTCTCCTGTGGCCGCCTTGTTGTTGATCTAAAACATGGACACACACACGTCACACGGGTGGACTTCAGAAACACTCCCCGTCTCTCAGCCACTGAACTCGGGTAAACCGGGATTTTCTCTGGGGGTGTAACGGTTCAGAAAAGTCTCACGGTTTTGGTTGATGGTTTTTTGGGTCACGGCCTGTGAACCGATCATGTGTGCGCACCAAACTGTACAGTAAGTTTAGTCTTTTTTGGACCGGAACAGTTACAACCCAAGTATGTTTAGGGACAGTTGCATTACAAGCGCGATCCTACTTTGACCAGGAAAGTATCAGACCGGTGAGTCAAAAGACGAAACCACCAAACCACACCACCAATTTATGACACCAGATATTGATTAGTCGTCATTTCCGATCAACAACCCATCCATACCTGATTGGCCAAAGTTCCAGACCGTACAAGGCGGTCAGCTGAAAATATCTGGAAAAGCAGCATAGTACATTAAAGCGCTGCTCTTGGCCTGGGTGTCTGGAAAAGCCACGGCTTTTCCATGGTACAGTTGAAGTGGGTTTTTTTTAATATATATATTTTTTTAATTACTCTGTTTATGCACAAATTTCACAAAAGCACATTCCTTGTTTGGAAGAACTGAGGCAATAAAGCCGTTTCTGACTTCTGAAGTCAATGGGGTAAAAAGGCAACATTTTTCAAAATCAACCCTACTTGAGGATGACCATCTCTCTCCTCTGCGTGTCCTGCTTACCTGTGTGGTGGCCAGGCCGTTGCTGATGGTGTAGCCGTTGATGGTGACCTGGATCTGGCCCTGGTTGATCATGTTGATCACGGCCTCGGCTGCTGTGTTCATGGGGATGACGGGCATGGACAGAGCGCCGTTGGAGTCGGGCACCGCTTCCTGGTTGACGTCACACTTCATCTGGGAACAGCAAGTGGGAGAGAACACACAAAAAACCCAACTTGAGCATAATAATAATAATAAAAAATAAGTCATTAAATGTGTATTTGTGTGGTCTTACGGTTAAGGTTGAGGGCTGTCGTATTATAGTATTTGGCTCTTTGACCTCCACTCACCTTCACTACCTTCACGTCGGGCAGACTGTCCAGGAAGGCTTTCAGATCGATGCCGTTCAGCACAATGCGATTGTCAAAGATGTGTCCGTTAGACTTGAAGTCAATCACTGCCTTTTTCTGTTGGGCCAAAGATTAAAAATAAAAAGTTGGTGTTGAACGAAAGAGTGCAAAAGTAAAATACAAAACAAAAATAAACTAGATGGTGACGGCAGTGCACCTTAAGGTGAGGGAACATGTTAGCATGGTCTCCGATGAAGAACGTGTGGGGCATGTAGGCCAGCTTCTCGGAGTACTGCTCGGCCACGTCCGCGGGGGAGGTCTCCTTGTCTGTGATGATGTAGTCCATGAAGGGGGCCCCACTGGTGCCCGGGTAGCCCAGCCACATGGTCTGGTGGACAGGAGGAGGACAAGGGACACAGAAGTTGACAACAAAACAGCCATTCTTTGGCTGTACCACAGCCACACAGCGCAAAATAGCAGTGGGGTTCAGTGTGTTCATGATTTTAGTTTGCGGTGACAAGACGATAACATCATGTGCTATATTCTCAATAACATGCGCAATGTTACTTATCGTTCTAGTTCACTTTCTTCTTCTAAATATCTCTTACTTTTATTGTTATTCTATTAGGCTTATACATGTTACATTTATTATTGTATTGTTTTTATCCTTATGTTGTGTTGAGCAACCTCTGGCAAAAGAATTTCCTTTGGGATTAATTAAGTTCCATCTTAATATCTTATAATAAAAATGGGCACAGCCCTGCTACACATTACCACACGCTACTGAAACAGCCAGCCGTACAGAGGCAGACAGGTCCCCCAGCCCACTGACCTGGATTGGCGCGGGTCGCAGGGCGAAGAGTTCGTTGCGCGCTCCCTTTGTGTATCCGTTCATGTTCACTAGGATGTGGATTCCGTCCTGGTGGATGCGGTCAGCTGCCTTCCCATTGCAAGGGATCTGGTTGAGGGGAAAAGGAAAAATAAATAACAATAAGCATCAGTGACACACGCAAAATCAAAGTCTGAATGAACCGAGATGAGAAGATCCCCAGCAGGATCATCATTAAAATGGGGAAGACTCGTACCTGTGAGAGGTCTGTGAAGTGATTGGCTTCAGCTATTACTTTCACACGGAAGTTGGTGCTGTCGTCTGGACTGAGGGCGTAGCAGAACACCTTGAGATTGGCAAAAATGAATAAAAGTTACATTAAATATTGCTGCGTCTACGGTGGCGCGCCGCCGCAGCAATTTGGATATTGCACTCAGTGATTTTGCTAATATTTCAACAATATTTTCAGCCCTAGTCCGAATTCAGGGCCTCGCCTCACCTCAAACTTGTCCGAGATGTGCATGCCGGGGATGGACTGCATCAGGTGGGAGGTGGGTGGTTGCCAAAGTCTGAGCTGACGTAACCGATGCGCAGACGCCCCCCGCTGGCCTTCAGGTCTGTGGGATGCTCGAAGGCAGGCTTGTGAAGAGCGTTGACCTGTTGAAGGGAAACATTGGCGTCAGTATCCATTGACGCAGTAGGAAAGCCGTTCCTAAGCAGCGAGTATCCTAACTGGCATGTCTGCGTGCGCTCGTGGGCTAGAACAAAAACACAAGCGCCGTAATGCGTTCCCGGATCCTAGTCAAGTCGTCCCAACCAACCCATAACCTTGCACCCACCCGCTCCCCTACTTTCAATAGTCATCATTAATTGTTTTGTCAAGTACAGAGCTAAAAAACCACGCTAAGCTACTCTTACCTAGCACATGACCCTGCAGACAGCCACAGCCATTACCAGTAACCCTTGCAAGCCAACGGGGAGGAGGATATAAAATGTACTTGCTTTTATCAGGGCGTGTACCTTGTCCAAACAAAGGTTGCCGTGTCGCTCGGCGATGGCCTTGCGGAAGCCGTGGGAGAGCGGGTACAGCATGCTGTGGTGCGGGTGCACCGAGGGCAGCCGGTTCTTGTCCAGCTGGTCGGCCACGATGCTCACCAGCTTCTTCATGCGCTCGTCATAGTCTGTCCAGTCACAGACAATCTGTTTGGGGGGGGGGGGGGGGGGGAGGGGCCAAATAAATTAAATAAGCAGCCGCCCACCGCAGTGAACGGACCGTGATTTGGTGTAGAAGTGGATCGATGAGGCGTACCTGTAGGCAGTGGGCCAGGTTGCAGTAGGCATCTGGGAAGTCCGGCTTGAGTTTCAAGGCCGTGCGGTAGGAGGCGATAGCCTCTGGAATGTTGCCCGAATCCTAGAAAAGGGTTGCCATGGTTATTACACAGTATTAAACAAAACAAAATGGCCATTGTAAGGAGAGCAAAGCAGCTAGCTTCTGGTGTAGCCCCCGACCTTGTGAATGGAAGCCAGGTTACTGTGGGCGTCTGCGAACGCTGGGTTGATCTGGATGGCGCGGGTGTAGCACTGCAGCGCTCCCTGCACGTCCTGCATCTCCTTCAGTGTGTTGCCCATGTTGGAGTAGGCGTCGGCAAATGTGGGACTTATCCTAGAGCAGGAAACAGAGGGCGCATCTCTCAAAAGAACGCTCAAATCCTACACAGCGACACAAGACCACGTTCATGTTTGGTTGAGACACCGACCTGATCGCCTCCTTGTAGTGCATGAGGGCTTCCTGGAGCTTCCCCTGCTGTTGGAGGACGCTGGCCAGGTTGGAGTGAGCTGCAGCAAACTCAGGGAAAACCTGGGGAGACGGGCAAAAGCCGGACGCGTTAACACACCTCGATTACGCGTTTCAAATCTCAAAAAGGCTGGTGCGGTGTCATGGCGGTGCTCACCTCAAGGGCTTTCCTGTAGAGCTGGACGGCCTCCTCGATGTTTCCCTGCTCCCGCTTGATGTTGGCCAGGTTGTTGAGGGAGTCGGCGTGGGTGGGGCACAGACGCAATGCTGTGTTGTAGCACTCTTCTGCTTCAGACACCTGGATTTAAAAAAACATTGCTGGTTGAAACCACGAAAGGCAGGGCTGCCCGCTGTATACAAGTACAGTGAGGAGTATTTAAGGTCTGATGTGTTGAGCAATGCATCTTTATTTGGAGAAAGTCTTTGTCAGACAGGCAATTACCCCAAAACTATATTTGGCCGGATTTCTTACATTGCCTTTCTCCTTCAAGGCATTGGCTAGGTTACAGTAGGCGTCAGGGAAGTGGGGCTGCAGTTCAATGGCCCGCCTGTAGGTGTCGATAGCCAAATCGATAAGGCCCTGCTCATAGTAGACGCAGGCCAGGTTTCCGTGGACAACGGCATGGTTGGGGCTAAGGCTCAGGGCCCGCAAGTAGCCAGCGACCGCTCTGGAAACGATAAATACGAACAAATGAGCAACCACAAATCTCAGAAGAATGACTCTGCAGCAGGAGACTAAACCATAGCAACCCAGAAGTCATCTCAAAAACTGAGGAATAAGGCCCTGGGGCAAAACCTCAACCATGAGTACAATTACCCTCCATTCCGAGCGTATGTTGTAGCAGACATTTTCCAGCATAATTCTTGTCAAATCTAATCCTCCACAATATAAGCAAGTAGAGAAGAACAGCTTCATATGTAGATGATCGATGTGTTCATGAATTCAGAGGGCAAGGCAAGACAAGACTTTGAAGGCGGGGACGAGTCATTAATGTAAATAGGACAGTGGAATCAAGGTGTGCAACATCTAGGACTCATTTTTCTACATTTAAATCGGGTGTGGCAAGGAGGGGCGTCACTTGTCAATGCATCAATGTCTAGTCTTACAGCTTTATTGCTATGTAACCTGCCACAAGAATTTCCTTCGGGATTAATAAAGTTATATTCTACTCAATTTACATTCCAAAGGTCAAACTTACCTGTCAAAGATGCGGGCCTCTTTTAAAACGTTGCCTAAATTTATGTAAGCGTCAAGGAAATTGGGATCCAGGGTCACAGCCTACGCAGACAATGGGACAACACAATTTTAAAATCAACGGATGGACAGAAGAATACATAAATGAAGTAACTCCAAATAAAAAGTTGTGATGGTGTAAAATGTGACCGCAGACCTTCTCAAAGTGGTGGATGGCCAGCCAGATCTCGCCCTGGGCGTTAAACACACAGCCCAGGTTGCTCCAAGCGACAGCAAAGTTGGGCTGAGTCTCGATAGCCTTCAGGTAACAGGCCTTGAATGGGTTTACAGTTGATAAAAGAAAGAGGAAAGGAGAGAAACATATCGACAGAGGGAGATGTGTTGGAGACGAGAGAGGTAAAGGAAGAGAGAAAGAGGACGAAAAAGAAAGGCCAGAGGAAAGCAGATTTAGACACAGCTCTCGAGGCAAGCAAAAAGCGAGTCTGCAGCATGGGCTTGCGTGCGCTTTTGTCTGCTGCGCTAAGCTGCATTGCTTATCCCTACGCTGCGCTGATCCGACCACAACCCACACACACAGGTCCTCATCCAACAGTTATGTCCTCTGGCATGAAGAAGAGAGGCAGGCAATACGTAACAAGCCCAAGAACATGGCAGTCATATATGTTGAAAGATTATGCCCAAATCATGCTCATCTCATTATCGTTTAACACAGAATTTCCCCAAAACCTTGGATCAAGAACACTGTGTGCAGATGACGGTCCCTGTAATGCATGCGCACAAATTCACGCGGGCGCGGAGGTATGGCGTCCATCACCCTCATTTGCACTCTGCTAGTTGCGTGACCCCCCGGCACCACTAGGGGTAGGGGGGGTCATTGTCGCTCGCTCGCTGCGCTTGCTGTCTGGCCAGTGAAGACGGCTGCGACCCAGAGACCCTGGCTGATCCCCGGCAGCACTGGGCTGGCACACCCTGGGCACCCACCTCGGGGACGATGGATCGGGTGGGGAGAACGCAGACTTTGCGGCCTCCCCTTTTGAACAATATTAAAGTCAAGTTGATAATAGTGGCAAATAATTTTTTTGCCACAAACCATCTGCCACGGGGGGCCTAAGATGATCGTTTTATCGTTAACGTGTGTGAATAAAAGCCAAATCGCGTCTCGTCCGAGGCTCGTGGAGGAGGCCGGGGTGCAAGCCGGCTGAGGGCAGGGGCAAGGTCCGCAACAGACAGGCCGAGAGGGCGCGTTGGGGGGAGGGGGGGAAGGGGGCGCGGGGAGAGGGGCATAGGTTCGCGAGCGTGCGCATGGTTCCCTTCGGGTCGCTTGGAGGGGGGGGGGGGTCATCGCTGCGCTGCCCGTGCGTTACTGCAGACTCACAGCGCGGTGTGTGTACGCTCACCAGAACGCTGCAACTCGGAATAAAGGAAAAAATAAATCAAAATAGGAAAAATAACCAACATGTTGTTAGAGGATTCAGATTTTTTTTCCATTTAATACTGCTTTACTACAGCTGAGAACACATTTCAGAAAAAGGAATTCTTACTGTACTTTCTCTTTTGTTACGTTAGGGTTTTTTTTTCTGTGTGGTCTTTTTGTTCATCATAGGAAACCTCAAGACAAGAGGAGCATTGTTGTGAGGTGGCTTTTGTTTTTTTTGTTTTTTTTTTTCGTTCTTTTGTCTTTAGCTGGCAGTTACAAACCCGTTACCCATATTTTTGGACTTTGTCAGAGTGGCGGCCGCAGCTGACTGGAGAGGAAGAGGACTGATGCTGCCCTAGTGTTCCTTTCCGCCAGGCACCTACGCAGGAATAGAGTCACCCACCTGAAACCTTCTAAATAACAATATCAGTTGTGGAAGAAAAACCAAAAAGAGACAAAAATAAGAACACAAGATCATTAGTATAAGTTTGCAAAATTAAAAAAAGAAAGTATACATTTTTTGTTTCATATGGGAAAAAAACCAAAATAAAAACTTCTGAAAATGTCCTTCTCATCCATGCAATGAATGGTTTTCACACAAAAGAATGCCTGAACACGAGGATAAAAGGGAGGGAAGAAAGGCTTTTGATGTCTGGTGATAATAATCTCTTTTTTGCGTAGTTTTAACCCAGTTTATCACAGTTTAGAGTAGGAGGAAGGGTTGCTGGCTTGATCTTCCCCAAATGAACTGATCACATTTCCTTGGGCATCATATCATTGCATCTTCCTATTCGGCCACAGCTCCTAATACTTAGGATTTTCCTGTCCTGCTTTCTTGACTCCTGGCCAATGAGATAGTGGTGGTGGTGGTGGTGGGGAAAGAAGCCTGTGGTTTAATCATTTGCATCTAGATGCCTCCACGGCTCTGAAACGAAGAGGTCATTTCTGTTTCATTGTGACTCTCTAAACGCTGCAACTGACGCAGGCCGCGGAGTGCGGATAGTGAGCTGTCCGCCCGGCGCAGCGCCAGGCCACACCCCCAGCCTTGGAAACAAACCCCCCCCCCCCCTTAAAAACAACCCTCCATTACTTGAAGACATAATTAGGCTGTAAGTGAGCGCACGCTGCAGGGGAGGGCCTTCGGTGAGCCATGACGGGGCGTCGCCGAGGGTCAGGAGGACAGCTCACGAGCGCGCACACACTCCGCGGGGCCTTAGCGTGCGCGCGGGGGGGGCAGGGCGACAGAGCAGGGGGCCGCTTGAAACTCCCTGGAGCTTCTCCCCACTCCTGAACCCCCCTCTAGCACCACATAAGATGGCCTTTAAACCACAGAGACGACTCCACGCCTTTAGTGCTCGACCCAGTCTGGGGATGGTGAATCCTTATGGATGCTACATGAAATAAATACACAGAAAGGAAACTGTGCTAGACAAAAAAATAAAAAAACAAAAAATAAAAAAAAAGGTAGGTTTTGCGCTGAGACAAAGCCAGCGTTACATATGTCCTATTTGGGCGTACATGGCAATTAGTGGAGTACATCGTTATGGCTAGAGACCATCTTATCTGTTGGATTGCATTGATGAACTAACTTCAGTTCATTTATACCTCAAAGACCGAGCCAGCGATTTTCCTCCAAGGTGTGCTTCATTTTACGTAGAGAACGGCTATTCAACACTATGATGTGGCACTTTAAAACACGCATTGATTTTGTAAGCTCGAGCCTTTCTTCCGAAAAGGGGGCGGGGCAGACCCAGTTAAAAGGTCAGGGGGGAGGGGAACAACAAAAGGATTTTGAGACTAAGGCAGCCAGTGGTGGAGGTGGAGAGGAAGGCAATGTGCCCATTACAGTTAAACTAAATATATAAAGAAAAAATGTTGGTTGTCTGAGAAGACAAGACAAAAGGGTATGGTATAGACATGTGGGGTGGAATAGATTAAAAACAAAAAAATGTGTAGATCAGTTAGCTTAGTCCTGTAATGCGCCTGAATGTTCCTGTGTGAACTAGGGGGGTTTACTGTAACTTGAGTAGCAGCAGAATGCTACACTTCCGGGTTGTTCTGAGACTAGCTATTAAGCCTGTGAGAGGTCATGGAGGGGGTTTGGGGGATGGACAATTAGGCTGCAATAAGATGCCTGAGTAATACAAATGAAATCCTTCTTTGAGAAGAAACTTAAAGAAAAGAAATTAAAGAAGAAAAGAAAAATAATAAAATGGCTTTGCGAGTGTAACCCCGGACGACATACCTTGGCCTCTTCCAAACGCCCGAGGGCTTTGAGCAAGTTGCCCAAGTCACTACGGACACAATAAAGATCCTGGACGAGGGAACAAACAAAAAACTAAAATCAAGATTTAAACAGGTGATTATACAATCTATTATATTTAGATGTTAAATTATAAAAGTGTGTGTGTGTGTGTGTGTGTGCGCCACTTACAGGGTTATACTGTAAGGCGGACACGTAAGCCTGCACCGCTCCCTCCATGTCACCTGCGGCCACCAGCGCCGCAGCCAGGTTGATGTACCCATCGATGAAGTCCGGCTTCAGTCTAAGGGCGTGGCGGTAGTGCTCTATGGCTTCCTGCAGTTGTCCGCGCTCCTTGTAAACATTGCCGAGGTTCGAGTAAGCCTCTGCCAGCAATGGGTTCTGCTTGATGGCCAAGGAACTGAAGTGCGCAGACCTGGGGGGGGGGGGGATTGATTGGAGGTTGGTGTCCAACCAATTGGTACACAATATGTGCAAAATACAGTTTTAATAAATTGCATGGTACATAGATTTGATTGTCATCCCAATGGACTTGACAGAACAGAAATCAGCAATTTCGCTTGAATCATCTCAATTCATCATTAGACACCCAGGTGCAAGAATCAACGGAAACCACCGAAAGTGTTAGGCTGAAACCTGGGAAGAGAGTGAACAACACCTGTGAAGAACGTGTAGGACAGGAAGGGGAAAGACCCAACCAACAGAGACAGATCTCAGGAAGCCAGGCCGGCCAGCTGCATCTGACTCCCCAGAGCACCAACCCACCATGCGGTCAGTGAGGTCTCACAGTGGGCCCAGAGGCAGCACAGCTCCCATGGGGGGGGGGGGGGCCACCAACCTGACGCACCTCCCGCAAACCCCACCTCACCTTTCCAGTCTACGGCATTGGAAGTGGATGGAGGACAGGAGCAAGAGCACGCCTGTGTTGTCAGGCTCCTGCCGCCAGAGTTGCATGCAGTGGCGCTCTGCCGCCTCAAAGTCCCCTGACTGATACTCCCGGTGCGCCAACTCTGCCAGCCCTTGGAAGGAAAGAATATGTTTCGTTGGTTCTGGAGCACCAACACAACCCAAACAGGGGGGGGGGAAATCACATGTTAGAGGTGATGGAAGAACATGGGCCAGACAAATTAAAATAAAGAATGACAGACTGATGAAAATAACTAAGTACAAGGAAAATAACTGTGTAAAATAACTAAGAAATGGAAGAAAACTATGAAGAAAGACAAATGGGGGAAAAAAAAATTGGTGCAATGTTTCCAAAACTTTTAATATTGTCGCATTTAATGCAAGTAGGCCTATGTTATATGGTCAGTTTATTAGAATTGAAACCAATTTCACCAAAGTAACCAAACTGATTTAATCCATTGAGTGAGTGAGTGAGCCTCATGACCGATAAAGGCTCAGAGATACTGACAGGAGTTGCCTCCAAAATCAATCCGCGTCACCGTGCTTTATTCTCAGATCGACATGTTTTCAACCATGTGCCACCATTTTACTGAAGCGTGATGGTCCATCTATCCTGCGGTGTATATGTTTATAACCTCATTGAGGTAATCAAAACACACAAAAAGGACTGCATGTGGAGTGCATCAGATTACATAATCCGTGTGTGTGTGTCGGGTGTATTTACACATGCCTGGTGGTGAGGTTACATAATAAAGTAGCACGCAAATGCTCCCATTTCTACGAAAATGAAACGTGAAAACAAAAGTGATGCAGTAGCCCCACTAGTACAGTCATCAATACCCCATAAAGATGTACGGCCATGATAATGATAATAATAATAATAATAATAAGTCCGCAACGCCGATCAAATCAATCAATCAATCGCAGCGTGTGGCTAAATGTATGCGGCGTGTTACAGAATGTAGTTTTAACATAAACTGAGAAGCTAGACGCAGTGAATGGGGCCCAAATGGCGACGATGGTGAACGAAGACATTGCGGTATTCATAGCGGCGGCGGCCACCACCAGCAAACCCGCCATAAGCTGACGCTAAAGGTGGGGGGGAGAAAGAGAAACTTACCTGTGCTGTCGGCCACGTTCCCCACGGAGGTCGTCATCGCATCGGTCTTCTTCTTCGCCGCCGGGTCGTCGTCGTCCTCCGCCGCGGTGTTGGTGGTCAGCGTGTACTGTTTAAAGTGAGGCTTCGGAGGAGGAGGAGAAGCGTCGACCGTCTCGGACGAACCTAGAACCATTACCGAGGAGGCCCGCTGCGACCTTTAGAGACCGTCGACGTTACAACACCACCACAACAACCACCACCACCACCCCCGGCGGGAAAGGGAGCCGAGAGAGAGCCAAGCGCCGCACTATCTATCATATATATATAAATGCTCGGTTAGCCGACAGCCTAGTGACTCAATACGTTTATAGTTGATGGATGCCGTTGCGACACGTGTGAAGAGACTCGCTGCGCTATCTTCTCCTTCTTCTTCTTCACAACAATAAGGCAGCGGGAGATGTAAAATGGCGGAGTGGGTGGGCGGGCGGGTTGGCACTCATTTTTGATGTAGAATAGATCCTCACAGCATAATGGGACGCTACCTCTACAGCCAACCGGCGGTGCAGTTCGTTGCCTGTACGTGCGCAGCAGCACATAATACATAATACATAATACATATAAAGTTGTTGTCTTCCATCACATTGACTTAGTTTGAATGGGGGGGGGGGGGGGGTAGGATTGCATTGGAGGCCCGCTGCGCGCATTGATATATGTTGGTGCAGTGAAAGCATTGCGGCCAAAGCACTCACGTTCTTCTCCGCCCACTGACTGCGCGTCTTGTCGCTTATTCTAGAAAAACTCGTTTTGAAATACAGCCTTTCATTTACCCCTAGCGAAACGAATCACAGTTGTTATACACGTATTATATAGGCGAGCCTATATATATTGTGTCTATGTTGTACATTTATTGATTAGTGTCGAGGCTTTTGGGGTAAACTGCATGGTGGCATGGAGACATGTCTGTGACGCGCATCATTTCATTTCATTTCATTTCATTTCATTTCCAACAGGTGGCGCTCTCTGCACACGTGTTCCAGAGAGGAGCTCCTATGCAGCTCTTATGCTGCAGCCATAGATGAGCCTGCACCTTGTTCACACTTGGGATTTATGCTGTTGCTGTCATGGAATAAAATAGAACAGAACATACATTTGTTTGCTATTTTTATTTGGCGCATTCTCACATTGGCTCTGCTCTGCTGACTGCAGTTTTACTATAGGCCTCCTACAGTTCATTACAGCCTACAAGGCCTATGATGTCATCATAAGACACCAACAAATGAATTGACCGAGAACCATCTGGGTATAGTTTGGCAAATATATCCAATGCAAATATGAGTCACAATAAATCTTGCCTGTGCGTGACTTTATGGATGTGTCAAGTGTGAGCGTTGATGATGTGAAACTCATTAACTTCCCCATCTTGTTTAAAGATGGTGAAAGCAGGGGCCCTCGCTCGGCCTCATGTCCCCCGTTTTTTCTCACCGTTTCTCCTCTGGCGAAATTGGTGACATCATTGCCCATGTTGGCCTTTCGCTCGGGTGCTGGTAGCATTCATTTGCTTTCACTCACGGCTCGGTGGTGGCGCAGAGAATGATGTCATGGCACTGTGTCCATGGCGATCACAGCTGACGTGCTTTATCTTTGTGCAAAGCCACAACAACAACAACAACTACGTCCAAGCTGCGGGATGGATGGACGCACATACCCCTTCATAAAGCGTTAGAGGCAGCTTGCCACAACAGAGGCCCACTCTGAAAGAAGCTATTTTAGGAAACACGTGAGAGTAAAAAGGGTATCACTCACTGGGTCAGATCAGGCTGTGTGTACACTAGTCCCGAGAGGATATTGAGGGACTGGGGTTTTTTGTTTGTTTGTTTTTACCTACTAGGCAAGAATATGCAACATTCTGATGAGTAAACAAGAATTATCTCAGCCCAATTGTTTTAGGACGTCCAATTTACGCCGATGACCCAGATTGTTGTGGCGGGGTTTGTGGATAGAATGGCAGTTCTTTTCCCACTAATTGACAATGAATGTGCAGCTCTCTACCCCGCGGCGTTTGAGCAGAACCCTAAATCTCTAAATCTATTGAGACCTTAACAATCCTGTGGTTGACATGTTCCACAAAGGGAACCTTGTTCAATGGATTTAAAGCAATTCAGATGCATGGAAATCATAATTGTACATCATTGAACGTGCACTGAAGGACTATTCACGCTACTGAAATACTGTAGTTATGGGGGGGGGGGGGGGGGGGTGAGGACTCCCAGGTGAAAGTTTGGGAGTCCTATGGCAAACCTGTGAATATCTTGGAGGATGGTGCTTTTTTGGGTGTTTAACCCGGTGTTCCGATAAGCTTGTGACTCAGAAAGAGCCATTTGGTTGCAAGAGCATTTCCACCATTAATGATCATACCAGGGCACGTTGTCTGCTGACACACAAGCCAGATCCCTGACACACTGACACAGTGCAAGTGTGTGTGGTTGTTTATTTGTGTGTGTGTGTGTGTGTGTGTGTGTGTGTGTGTTTGTGCAATTGTGTGGTTGTGTGTGTATGTGTGCATGCGCGCGTGTGGACAACAAAATAGTTACCAAAGAAGACCAAAGAAGACACCGTGGTCCCAGTTCCAGACTTCCAGACGGATCTTAACAGCCAGGTGCTTGGGGCTTGATTCACCAGCCTGGCCTTTATTTAAGCGCTTCGTCAGGTGCCTGTGTTGCACATCGCTTTTATGACCAGACATTCTGTGGTCGAGTGTTCTACGCATAAAAAAACAGCTCCGTGGAAAGTTATGCACAGCTGTGAGCCGTGGGGTGGGTTGGTTTGATGTTTTCTATTTTTTTTACACACACTCATCTTGAAGCAGAGAGACCAGCACCGTGGAAAAATACAACACAAAACGCTTTGAGTCTCAGGTTACTTTATTACGCAATGAGTTTACTTTAATGGAGTACGGATTAAGTTATCCAGCACAAGTGGATCCCAACACATGTAATGAATCACTCCTTAATTAATCATTGATTACATTTACATTGCAGTGTGAGGCCTTTTTTTTTCAAATCTCTTTTCTTGCATCATCGTCGTAACGCGGCCCGTAGAGCTGGGGGATCCAGTCGCGGTTTGGCGAGTTTTTTTAGGAGGATATTTTTAGCAAGTTGTCCAGACAGTTGTCACAGTCAGTTTGTCTGTGATGAAATGGACCTTTTCTTGTAAAACCTTAACGTGTGCAGCCGGTCTGCCATAAAAGAGCGCACTAGGTAACGTGTCAGGGCTGGCTCAAACACGGTCTAAGTGTGTGTGTGTGTGTGTGTGTGTCAAAAGGTGTCAGAACCTGTCCGGTGCGTGTCTTTAAAATCTTTTCACTCATCACCTCGTCTTCCCACTCATCTTCCTTTACTCTCTGACCTCTCTCCTCCCTCCCTCTCTGCTCCTTCATCCCTCCCTCCGGCCGTCTCTCCGTCCATCTTCCTTGGTCTTTCTTCTCCTAGGGGGGAGGGAGGGGGAGGAAAGGGGGGGGGGGGGGGGCTTGGGAGGAGTGGCATCACGGCAGACCCCCGATAGCAACACTGGTCATGACAGCAGCTGTCAGTGCATGACTATCGATTACTCCGTTTGACTGACACCCTCTCCTCCCCCCAGGTCCCAGCATTCACCCTATCTCACCCTAACCCTCTGGGGACCTCCTCTCTAACCACGGCAGAGCTTCCTGCACCCACTGGTACTCTCAGCACCCCTTCTGCCCCAATCCTCCAGATTCCCTCCCCCCCCCCCCCCCCCCGAGACCTCCAACACCCAGTGATCCGTGGGGAGCATGTTGAGGCCTCTCGCTGCAGGTGCAGAGCTGCAGAGCAACATGCAGCTAATACCAATCTCCCAGCCACTTTTGGCCCCTTTTCTTTCATGAAAAAAATGTATGCGTTTATGATGAAACAGATGAGCTTCTGACGGCATTCGATATGTGTGTTCTGCCAGGCATGGGTGGCACTGCCAGTGAATTTGTAAGGTTAATGTGGCTTTTCCAGGGCTCCTCCAAAGTTGGTGTTCAATAATCCAGTTTATTGTAGAGTTTGCAGTTGGTAAACAGCTAGCATGCTAGCACACTCTCCTGAGTGTATTAGGTGATGGCTGGTTTAACCTGTGGGCATTGATTGGCCAATACACCTCGGGTGTGCAGCCTCACCCAACCCCAGACTAACCAGCCTACTCTGGCCAGGTGAGGCTGCTTAAACCAGCCACCAACCACATACTCTCCAAGTGACTCTCTTTAGTGACAAAACGCATGCCATTGAACGGTGGAGAAGACAATACTGCCTGAGGTGCACTGAAACCAAGGGGTGTTTATTAAGGGAGATGGGACAACGGTGATTAGACAACTAATGAATGACAATTGAGAGTAATTATTGAGGTGATTAGCTGGGGGTGTGGCTCTGTGGAACAAAGGTGTGGTAGTTGTGACAATCTGCCTGATCCTGTCTTATTTAGATCCATTGGCGGGGTCAGCGGGTGCAGAGACGGTATGTCTACAGTAGGTCAGGATTAGAGGAGAATACATCTGATCTGTGGGAGGAAGCCCTCGGGAAGGAAAAAACTGTTTTAATCAACTAGTCCCTTTTGGCGGAAATAGTGAAGAACCATGCCCACTTCTCTGTTGTTCTGTGGTTGGACTGCTCCTGTATCTTGACTCCTTTCGTTCATCGTAAACAGTGCATGCGCTAGCATGTCCTTTTTGTTTGGTTAGGACTCAGTAGGCGGACCAATAACATTTACAGACATAACACCTTAACTCCTGTGTCAAACACATAATTGCCAATGACTAATATCAGGGACAGAGGAATACTTTTTCACCCACCCAAGCAGCTTCACTGCTCCATGTCCATGCTTACTTCAGTTCATTCTTCCTTACTTTCATCCTTTCTTTGTTTCTCTCTCTCTGTATCTCTCTGTCTCATTCCCCCCCCCCTCTCTCTAAATTGACAGTGTATGTATATATATCGTTCTCTCTTCATATCTCTCTCTCTCTCTCTCTCTCTCTCTCTCTCTCTCTCTCTCTCTCTCTCTCTCTTTCTCTTTCTCTCTGTCTGTCTCATTTCCCCTGACTCAGACGGTGTCTCCAGTCTGCCACAGTTGCAGTGTAAATTGACTGGCCGCCAAATAGCATTAGTGTTGTTTTCCTTCCTCACACACAAATCACTCACTTTGTGCGCTGGGCACTATTTATCCACAAAAATTAATCACCCATAGTGGATCTTCTCCCCGCCTCCCCCCTGCCACCCCCCCTCCCGTGAAAGCCCTCCATGTTGCGTAACAGGCCAGCCTGTAGGCTACCTTGTGAGGAGTGACGGAGGTTACGCTGTTGAGAACGAGGGTCAGCCTGGTACTGCCAGGGACTTTTCTGTGGGGCCTGCGGTACACAATACTTCCCTGTTCGCCCTCAAATCAAAGTCAATGATGTTAGCCCCACCCCCGCCACATTAATACACATGTTTTGCTGTAAATACTGTAAATATTGTGTACATTCTGAACCTCCAATTTGTGTTATTTGTATTGTATTGTTCTTTAGCACATTCAGCTGGGCATTACCACTTTATCATTTCACTGCACATCCTGTATGTGTACGTGACAATTAAACTTCTTGAATCTTGAATCTTGAATCTTGAATCTTGAATGTCTATGTAGATCTTGTTTGTCGAACCACCCCTTTATTGCACCTGTTCTTTTTATGATGATGATGATGATTGATTATTATTATTATTATTATTATGAGCTATCGGGCTATCACGGGACAACTCACCACATTAAATCATCCGTGTGGGAACGTTTCCCTGTGTGACTTATTGACGCTGTTCCAAGTTATGTAACAGCCCACTGTGCCACAATAAGGGATTAGAGCCGCTCTGAGGAGGAAAGCTGTGTAACAAGGACACGCACCAGATAGGAGAAACAAAGTGTTCTTGATATGACGGTGTTTGTTCTTATTTGAAGCCTTGTTGTCACCGTACATGCATGACTCATTAAGGCTGAACTTTAGTGGAGTAGGTGGGTGAATACAATCAGAAACAGCTTTATTGCCTTAGTTTTTCCAAACAAGCAATGTGCTTTTGTGTAATTGGTGCCTAACATTGAACATTGAACATTAAACAGAGTAAAAACATGCAAAAAATGCAAAAAATACATGTAAAAAAATGTATACAAAATTATATTAAAGAGATTTATGAGCTGTTATTACCATGCATGACCACGTGTTTGCACCCTGTTCCTCCTCCCACAGGCGCACTCCTCATAATAAAATCTTGCTTTTGGTAAAAATACAGATAGTGTTGTTGTAGGGCGGGGTGTGGAAGCAGAAATAAGGACCTATCCTCCTATCTTGGATTAATGACATCATGATTTACTTGACACATCTCAGGGTAGCATCCAACGGGGGGGGCGGGGGGGGGGGGGGCATGAGCTGGGGTCTGTTCCCACCCAGCGCTCTCTTCCTCCCCAGGTATCCTGTTTACACGGCACAGGCAGTCATAGAAGTATTGTGGAAACTGGGACCCATTTCAAGAAATACACAATAGTCCAGTCATCTGCATACAGTATGTGCTGATGAACAATGACCTAATCACATTGGGTGTAGTGTTTTTACATAGTCTGGGGTGTTAATGTGCATGTGTATGTGCATGTGTGTGTGTGTGCATGTGTGTGTGCGTATGTGTGTCTGTTTGTGTGTGCATAAGCTTGTGTGTGTGTGGTAGTGTGCACGTGTGTAGCTTAATATGGAAGGGTGTGGCTCTAGCATGAGTACAGAATGAACTACAGGAACATTAGTGGGTCGGAGAAGCCGCGTGTGGGGGGCCAACCCTCTAGAAGTCTCTGGAAGCACACGGACCACACCGCCGTCAATGAACCGTTTTTATTTCTGACTCTGACAGTGTGAGAAACTGTGAGGCAATGTCACGGAGAGTTTGGTGGGCTTGTTATCACAGCTGAAAGACATAGTGGTAGACATAGTGGTGGTCGCTAATAGAAATGGTGTTACGAATACTAATTTGCGAGTTGCTAATGTCAATAATGCTGTTATTACTCTACTAAGCTCACATCTAATCCATATCATGCTCCTTAAAAAGACATGGTGGTCGTCGATAATAGAAATGGTGTGACGAATACTGCATACTAATTGCTAATGATAATGCTGTTATTGCTCTACTAAGCTCACATCTAACTCATATGCATACGTGATCATTGATAACAGTTGATAAAGTTCCATGACTGGGAAAATAAATTAATTAGTCTAATCAGACACAGCTGTGATGGTTGAGAGCCAAGCTAGCCAGAATATGAGAGAATAACACTATTGCGTTACATTAACACATAAACGCACATCTTTTCTTTTCGTTAAATTGCACCTTTTTATTGCTTATTTTGTAATATTTTTTTGTAATATTTTTTTTTTAATTTGTAGAAGAACTATTTCTCTCTGTTTAATGTTCAATATTATGCACCAATTTCACAATAGCACATTCCTTGTTTGTAAAAACTAAGGCAATGAAGCTCATTCTGAATGGGTTACGTCTTCTCATTGGGGAGCCAATAGCAATGCTAGATTCGTTTTTGTTGTTGTCAGAGTAAAGATAAGTCAACGGGAGTGCGATCTAAGTGGGTTTCATCCAGACGTTTATCTTCATGCTGTCAGTTTGAGGGGAATTCTTGTGGTCTGCTCATCCTGTTTTATCTTGCATCAAACAATTACAGGAATAACGCAGCCGTTTGTAGTTCTGTCTGTACGAATGAGAAAGTGAAATCCCTCAGGAAAGAACCCCTCAGGAAAGAACCCCCACCTCCCTCCCGCCACCCCTACGGTCCATAATCACCAGGTCTAAATAACAAGTTTGGATTTTGACACGTAAACCTTTTGTTTTGGGGACGTGGTGTCTGTGCATCTAATGTTGTTTGAAACCAAACACCAAAGTGACCCACTCAACAGATAGACATTCACTATTCTCTACCAAACTCAGAGGCAATCATGATAAAAAAAAACCGCTATAACCTCCACGTGAAGCTTGTAGTTTAACGCATCCTGAATGGTCTCCTGCCTGCGGGGGCTATACGTCCTGGGCGATGGGACAAACCAGGCGAGGTTCAGGGGTCAAAGGTCACCGAGGGTGAGAGGAATGGGGTTGGTGACCTCTGACATCCCTGCCAGAAAGACGCAGACGCGCGGTCTGAGTTCTTGACAGACCCAAACATTAGACCCCCGTCGAGTTCAGAACACAACAAAAAACTGCAGCTCTGAACGTTTCTGGATTTGTTGTCCTCCATACACCATTTAGGGAAAGCTTGTAAGCATTTTGTTCAATGGTTAATTTACATATTGAATAGTTAGCAAATATCCCACGAGTACATAGCATAAACCATCTAAGTTAGCTCACAGGGAGTTCATCAAGTGTAGACTAAGAGTAGTCAAGTGCTCTGATGTGCCTGCTTAGTGTGGTTGAACAAGCAAGCATCTAGGTGGAGATTCACACTGCTGTCAGTGAGTTCAGGGCTGGAGTCGAGCCCAAGTCCAGATCGAGTCATTGGTGAATCAAGTCTGATTCACGACCTAGATGGGTATGACCAAGACTCCAAAAATGATGAGTCGAGTCCAAGACCACATGGCTATCATTTCGAGGTTGCCTAAAAAGGAAGGTTTCTAAAAGGCATATTTACAGGCATGTTTTGAGAACCTCATTTGTTGTAGCAGTAATGGTGCAGCTATATCCAGAACATACGGTAGCTGCACCATACCATACCTTAACTACGATTGGACGCATCTATTACATTTATAAAAGCAGTAACAACAATACACAGCTATGCAATTTCAAACACAGCTTTGGTCTTTGAGTCTTCAGAGACCGATTCATCCAAGACCGATTCAGGACAGGGTCAAATTCACTCCAAGTCTGAGGCCAGACTGTACTCCAATAGTACGACAGCCCCACAGGAGGTTTAAGAGCTTTTGACGAGAGCCAGTAGGGGAAGTGCCAGCCCATTACAAGCGAACATGTTTGCTGTAGATAAAGTCCATTATTTTTCTGATTAATTTGTTATAAAAAAAACAGGGGATGAAGGATTTTTGGCGCCTTAAGACCACTTCATGAGCACATTTTGCAATCACAATCGCATGGGGAGGACAGATAACAAATGTTGACAGGAATCTGAAGTGTTATATGTTGTGGCTTTGCTTTTTTACCACGCAAAGAAATTACAGAGCGGAAAAGTGTTTTTTTGTGGGCCAATTTTTCACCATTGGCAAGGACGTTTGCTATGGTTTGGTTAAGAATGTTGGCAAGACAGATTTGGGCTGGATAAGATCCAGGATTGGCAGATACTACGGCGCCAAAACCTATTTGCTCTTAAATTAACTGTAACTGACTTGTTTTCCACAATTTAAAAAACAAATCTGTCTCAACAAATCTGTCTTAACTTTTCCACGACGACTCAGACACAGAGCACTATTGTATTGTACATTAAACAAATTGTATTGTATTTCTTTTATTATTTGTTATTCTGCCTCTTCTTCTATTCTTTTGTCCTCGTAGCTATATAGTCTGGCAGCCTTACTGTGTTTGCATAACCTTTCGTCTGTTGGTTAAATTGTTTGTTCATTCATTGCTTTGTGCAGCCCTGTTCAGAAGGACAAGTGGCCCAAGCCCAACCCAGCTGACAATGTGAATGAGACAGGTGGACATCTTGGGAGGTATAGCCTACTAGTTAGCCTACCATTGTTAGGTGGCGGCAATTTATTCCATTTATGAGCACATGGATTTAAACTAGTATCACTATAACTGGTAATAGTAATTTCACTACCAGCAGATGATGCTGATGGTTGCATTAATAGAATAGTAGGATGAAAAAATCTAAATAAAACTTATTTTCTCTCATGTAAATTGCAGCAGTGAGGTAACATAATCCCTGACAAACCCCACAAACAGGTACTGTATGCACATGGTGGAAGCGGGGAAGACTTATTCTATCCGGTTGTTAAGTCGTGACGTATAATACCGTTTCCGGGTCCAAGCAAGGTCCATTGTGGTCTGCTTTGGGACCTGAAGGAGTGTTTGGACCCGGAAATTAACGTTAAGTTACGCGGGGCATCAGACTTAACAACCAGATGGGGCTTAGACACAGTGCACTGCAAGATGCTGGTTCTAACGATGGCAATTATCAATGCTGGGCTAAAGACTAACCCACCGGGCGGGGTAGGAGGAGAGGAGAAAGCATAACTGGATGGATGGATGGATGGATGGATTGATGCTCAAAAGTCATCAGAATCATGTGTACATGTAAACATACTAACTATGGTAATTTGTAACTTCAGTGATCTGGTTGAGGCGATGTTGACATGTGGTTTTTCCACATCCCGACATGGAAAGATGTAAATAAGACTTTGTGTGCCGCGCGCCCTGTCACGGCACACAAAAGAAAATCACAAATCAAACCATGAATTACATTTAAACAACAACAAACTGTGCCTGGAGCACACAGGGCTTGTTGGCCGCTTCAGGCTTTATCATCTGTTGTCACCTATAATAAGCAGGCTAAACTGAATCTGCTGTTTTTATGAGGGCAACGTGTTATTATAGTGCAGCAGGGCTCTGAGTCGGGCCCTCCTCCTCTGTTTTTATACACCTGGTGGGAATCGCTCGCGTAGTCAAACGTAGTCATTACGACACGGGTTGCCAGAACCCCCCCCCCCGCCTTCCTCAGCTGATATCCACCTTTACACAACCGGCAGCCACCAACCCACAGATTATCACTCAACTCATAAACGCGGAGAGTGAAAATGATTTGATGAGTTTTCTTCCATCCGTCTCTGCCAACCTCTTCCCATCATGTGATCGCCGAGTAAAAGGGCGACGAGGGGGGTGTGGGGGCGGGGGTGGGGAGGTGGGGGTGTGGCGACAAAGGGATCCGTTTCCACGGCGGGTTCAAACGCAACTTCTTCTTTAGTTCAGGAGGTTAGGCCCGGCCGCGCAGCACTTCAAAAGCCGCCCGCATGTCAATCAGGGGTTCAAAGGGGCTCACGTATGAAAGACCCCAACTGTGCCCAGGACTGTGCCCCAAACTAGCCCCCTCCCCTGCCGCCGCCCCCCCCCCCTCCACCTACCTCCCCCGCCCCATCACATCCCCACCCACATGCCCGGGGAGGAGGGGGAGGAGCCTCTCCACCCGTTGTTGTCGATGCCCACATTGTGACTTGGCCCTATGTGTGCGACCCCTCTGCGGGTCACCGGACGCGATTCGGGGGGGGGGGGGGTCAACCGCCAGATCTCACAATCGGGGGGTCTCGCGTCGTATGGAACAAGACGCAAAAAACAAAAAGTGGTGGTGAGAGGCCATGCCACACAGTGGAGAGGGAGGTACGACCTCCATGCCAGCACCTGTCGGGACTGTAGTGGTGAACGACCACCGATCAAATGGGAAGGAGTTAGAATTCTATTGAATGAAATACATACATATTATACTCTCCTCTACAGTAGCTCAGGAGGTAAGAGCGGGTCTAACAGGAAGGTTCCTGGTTCGATCCCCGGGCTCCGCCTAGCTAAGTGTCGAGGTGTCCCTGAGCAAGACACCACCTAACCCTAACTGCTCCTGACGTGTTGGTTGTTACCTTGCATGGTTGACACCACCGTCGGTGTATGAATGGGTGAATGTGAGGCAATACTGTAAAGCACTTTGGATAGAAGCGCTTTATAATTGCAATACATTTACCATTTATCCTCAGCACAAAATAAATGCAATGATTGAAATTCTCACTATTGTCCCATTCATTGGGACAATCATAGTGATGCAAACCCCCAACTGACCCATGCAAGATGGAAACAATTCAGGATTTAGGCTCCTCCCACATCCCCCTCCCACACGTCTAGTACCCTCCCCTCCCCCCTCTAGTCTATGCACCCATCCACACTTCTGCAACTGCAGGTCACAGCTGGAAGGCTGTTGAGGAGACACTGGGAGTACATCCCTCCTGCAAGGCCCACCAGGCAGCACGTCAAGAGACTTAACATTATCATTTGAACACACACACACACACACACAAACAAACACAGGCACACACACACAAACAGAGGCAGGCACACACACACACACAGGCACACACATACACACGTATGCAAGCATGCACAAACCCTCTCTCACACACACAGGCACACACACACAAACACACACACACACACACACACACAGACAGGCACACACACATTCACACACACACACACACACACACACACACACACACACACACACACACACACACACACACACACACACACACACACACACACACACACACACACACAGGCACACACACACACACAGTGCCATTTATTGTCATATTAACACCCAGCATATAAAAGAACCGACTTCCGTGTCTTGTCCCTTTATTTCCTTGGGGGGTTACAATAGACTTCACTGCCAAGCAATGTTCCTCTCCGTTGCTCTCCCAATACACAAACACAACGCTTTACTGGGCTCCTGGCCGGGCTCCTGGGCCAGCAGACAGGTGTGACCGCTAACAACAGGATGACAGGGTTCAACACCTCCGCCCCCCACCACCGGCTTCCTCTCCTTAACACACCCTGGCTCCACACACACAGGCACACCCAGGGCTGGCCGGGGTGCATGACGTCACACTGCAGGGCCCGCTGGGTTTGTATGTTACTGGTTATGTTACTGGTGTGTACGTGTTCACATATGAGCAGGGATATGCATGGGTTTATGCATACTTTATCATCACATGTTGCTGCTACTATCTATTATTTATTTACTACTCTTACCTGTCACTTTTTACTTTTACTTACTGTGCTTATACTATCTGATACTATCTTACTAATTGCTCAGTGGTTTTAGAATTTATGTTTAAAAGAATAATGTTTACTCAATACTTTTTACTGTCATTATTAGATACTATCTTACGAAGAGTTTAGAGTTGTTGTAGAATTATGTTTAGAAGAATACTGCAGGAGTGAATGGGGAGTAAGCATTCCATTGTACTAGTTACATATGGCAATAAAAAGATCTTGAATGAAATGTCAGCCTTTTTGAGTTTACGTATGTGTGTGTGTGTGTGTGTGTTTTCTGACGTGTGTGTGTGTGTGTGTGTGTGTGCTGACGTGTGTGTGTGTGCGCCCACGTATGCGTGTGTGTGAGTGCACATGTCCATGTGTGTGTGTGTGCTCTGATGTGTCGACGCGTGACATTGTATCTTACAGACAAGCCTCATCGTGGCCTTGGGTTTAACCCCTGAATGCCAGCGCTCTCTGCTTTAAGCCGCTTAGCCATATAAGTGCTCATCTACAGCTGGCAATTGTAGTTAATACCAAGCAATCGGTGATAACCTCAGAGCCTAACCCTGCGACCTTTGACCCTTACTGCAGGGCTCCTCAAACAAGATATCGGTCTCTGGGGACTCAACACACACATATCCCAGAGGGTAGCTCTTCCCCTCTTTATTTCTCTTGGCATTTCTGTCTCATCTTATTCCCTCCCGGCTCCTGCCTGGCCGCTGGGTTGTGTGTTTGGAGAAGGATGTCTCGGAGCCTCTAGGTCCTCGGCATTCTGCAGGCCTCCTCCCCCCTGAGCTTGCAGAAACACAAAGACAGCAGGCTGCTGTGGCATCGTTGACCCAGGGGGAGGGCAGACAAACAGTGTGCATCAGATCTATTATTGGAGTCTTTTCTGGGCCTATAGTGATACTGATTTCACTTTGGCTTATTACATCGGTGACAGAAGTCCTGGTGATGTGCAATATTACTTTTCAATACCATTGCCAACTTTTTTTTTAAACTTATTTTTTTACGAAATGTTTCTTAGATTTATTGTTATTCTATTATACACTTATACTACATTCTTTGTTTTTATTGTTATGTTTTTATGTTTTTTGGCAACCTCTGGCTCAACAATTTCCTTCGGGATTGATAAAGTTGTATCTTATCTTAACTTATCTGTTCTGAGTGGTTTTGGTGGAAAAATACACACGTATATGTTGATGTGCGTAACAGTGTTTGAAGCAGTGATTGTAAAAGAAAGAAAGAAATGCCGTGTAAGGTAATGAACACAATAACAAGCAGTGTTTTACTCTTAGTGTCACTCCAACTGTACTGTCTCAGAGCACATGCTGTTTTGCATGTGTTTGCGATTCTACTTACGCATTTGTAAAGCTATGGAGAGTACTTCAACTTCGAGAGGACGAATAAGTGGAGGGTGTGAGTTTCTATCGCGTGACCCAGCCCCCCCCCTCCCCCCGTGTGTATGTGTGTGCGTGTGTGTGTTCTGGCGGTGTGCATTTCTATCGCTTGACCACCCGTGTGTATGTGTGTTTTGGTGTGTTGTGGTTGTTTTTGATCATGTGATCGCGGTGGACACCGTGACATCACCGGTCAGACTTTTCTTGGTTTGACACTTTTTTGGTTTTGTTTTTTCCATGCTGGATCACTTTCACATTTTCCACAGGTCGGCTAAAACTCCCAAGGCACGTTCTCCGCTGGTGTGGGTGGGTAACACCCAAATAAAACAGATAGAACGAAGAGCGCCGTGCATCGTTTCACCGGTCGGCGCAACCCGGACACCATCCCACCGCCAGCCACCGCATGTTTAAAAGAACAAAATGTAGAACCTCACTGTGTGTGCGACGGTCGTGATATCGGCTTTTTCGCTCCTGTGTGTGTATTTGATTTATCGTCAGCGGCCAGTATTTCCTCCTCCGTCGCCTTTTTAGAAGTAGGAGTCCAAATATAAACATCCTCACCTCCTCACGTCCGCTCTGGAGGAGAGGAGAGGATAGCGTTCAAGGGCCAAGAGGGGGGTTTTGGAACATCCACTCCGCCAACCTCTTTGTCAAGTCATTCAGACCCCCCTTGACAGACAGACACAGAGCGGCGGCTAATTGAGACTCAGAGAGAGTGATGGGAGGTAATAGTGGTAATAACACTAATTAGTGATTGCACTGCTTCTGAAAGCGGCATATCTGTGTGAGTAAACAGAGGGCCGTTTCCTTTTTGAATGGGCTCGGCCAAGCAGTACCACCGCCCCCCCCCCCCCCCCCCCCTCTCTCTCTCCATCATCACAATGCGCAGCCTAGCAACAGGCAACAGTCCGTCCCCATCTGGGTTTTTCTTTTTAAATGTTATTTTCTTTTTAGTTTTTACTGGGTTTTGACCAAATAACTCAGCTTGCCGTCTCTGCACCACTTCAGCCACTCATCCCTTTATTCCGCTTTCCTTTCTCTGTCTGCCAAAGCTGCCAGTTAGTCCTCCTTGTGTCAGGCAGGCAGGCAGGCAGGCAGGGCAGAGACCGAGGAAGGAAGAGAGGGAGAGCCGGGGCGGGATTCGGTCGAACAGTTAGAGAACTCGTGCACAAAACTCCTGCTGTCTTCCCTTTCATCGTTCTTTTCCAGATGACGGTTTTCTGTTTGAGAATGGCGGAAGAAAAAAAACGAATGCTGACAGATGTCTACTCGTACCGAATGTATTCCCCTGTCGATATGACGTGGAGCATGGAAGCAACATGGTCCTAAAGTTCAAAACCGGCTCCTGCTAGCCATCATCAGCCACATCATCAATGTTGAGCATCGAGCGCATCGAGTCCCAGAATCGTTAAAGTGTTGATAGATGGAGTGGATTGTGTGTCCAGGTCTAGACAGAAAACCATTGGCCAGCGATGTGCACTCATGCATGCATGGTAGAGTCGTGCATTAGTAAGCAACTATCAAACAAACACTGTCAATTACTGTATATTAGCATGGACTCCCATGGATACACTGCCTCCACCTATATGATTATTATTATTATTATTATTATTATTATTATTATTATTATTAATAATCATAATTTATTTATTTGTAAGCGACAAGTACAGAGAAACATTGTCAGTTGCAGAAGCAGTGACAGATGTACTGTACATGTGTTTATAGCTGAAGCTCAAACCAGTCCCTTAGTGGGCATTGGTAGTTCACCGAACACGTCCAGTGTGTCACGCAATGGACCCTGTCCAGAACCTTTTCCCACCGGAGAAGAAGGGTCCCCTAGAAGCCCAAGGTGCCAAGGTCCCCGTGTTTAACCAACAGCTCGGGGACCTCGGCGCAGGGCCGGCCACATTGTTACGCAACAGTTTAGCGGGAAATGAATAGGACTCGGAAAGCGGCCCCATGTGAGAAGGTAGTGGAGAGCAAAAAAGAGAAGCTCTAGGGGTTAATCCCAGAGGCGGGCCCCTAGGTGCCCCTGGCCCTCACCCTAACTCAGCCATAACTCCGCCATTCAGTGTTAAACAGGCTGGCTCCATTTGAACCGCAGAAGAAGACAGAAGGGAATTTGGAGAGCGCTGGATGCTAGGGGGAGGCAACACACACTCCCCAAGACCACGCACGCACACACACACACACACACGCACACACACACACACACACACACACACACATGCACATACAAACACACACACACACACACACACAGGCAAACATGTGCACTCCACCGCAGTTCTAGGATGGGCCATAGGAGGAGCCTTGAAGGAAAGGGTGCTTCCTTATCTCCTTCCTTATCTCCTTCAGACCTCTCCTTCCCTAAGCTCTGAGGCTTACTTCTCTTCTGCCTGCCTGGGTTTCCCGGGCATGGGGCCAGCATCTCCTGTCTCCCTGGGAGTGACATCACCGGTTGGCACAGAGGAGGCGGGGGTGAGAAAGGGGACTAATTAGATTTAGCTGGTTGAAGTAACAGCGTTTGTGTGCATAGAGAGAGAGAGAGTGTGTGTGTGTGTGTGTGTGTGTGTGTGCAGCCCATGACACAGAAAGGGAACAGAAGAGAATGGGAATGCTGTACTCGTCTGTGTGAGGCAGATGCATTTTTTTGGGTAACACTCAAGCAGAGATCTGCTTGACAGTGGCTGCCATGTTTGCCCAAGGACACTCGCACAATCAACAGTTCAACCATTTTGCTTTTCATGAACATTTCTGGGCTCGGTGTGAAAAAATATCACACATTTCCAGCAAAATAAATAAAAGAAAGTACTCTCTGAACTGTGAACCGTTCACAGCTCTGCACCATTGGCAGAAGCACATCCACGCAGCCACACAGAAGAGTACATTACACTTACATTTGATGGCATTTGGCAGATGTTTTATCCAAAGCGACTGACAAAGAGTACATTTGTTCAAAGAGAGACAGCAATATACCGCTGTGGTACTGGTACATAAAGATAAGAATAGAGGTGACTGACGTGGATGTGGCCCGTGATGCCAGGGGAAGACCAGGCCGCTATTTTGCTTTCCTGGCTCTCTATAGAGTCTATACATGATGACCACCCCGGTGAGGCCCCGCCCCTCTCTCCGCTCCTTGCTATACACACACACACACACACACACACACACACAGCCTATTTGGCGACAAGTCTTTGTCTGTAAGTCGCGCTTTGTGCTTTGCCTCTATTTAAGCAGGGCTTCTTTGACAAGCATCAGAGTCGGCCCTTTGAATATTAACCGTGTGATGGCCGTGCCACACAGACAGCCCTCCCCAAATCAACCAGTGCGAGTGACAACAACAGGCGCTCTACGGGGGGCTATATGTTCAACCCCCCCCCCATCCCCACACACACACACACACACACACACACACATGGTTAAACCCTTCGTCGGAGGAGGAGACCCTCGTCATCAACCAATTGAGGGTCTTTTGGCTTTGCGGTGAGCCTAACGCAATCATTTTGTTGTAGTTGAGATAGAAATAGGGGGATGTGAGAAGGAAACGCATTCAAATACATAGTGGAAGTATAGAGAAGGAGAGGGGAGAGGAGAGGGAGAGGAGAGGGGAGAAGGAGGGGAGAGGGGGAGGAGGGGTCTTTGCTGTGTCATTGTAAGCCTCTACTGGAGTGAGACTCTGACTAGTGTAATGACCATGACAACTGGGGGCAGGAAGAGGGTTGTGGGGGGGGGGGGGCGGGGGGGGGGGGGGGTGGGGGCAGGCTGTCTGTTTGCTGGCCCATAATCCCCTTTATGAGTCGCAGGAAATGCTGATTGGAATCGGAAGTGCTCCAGTGACCAGATGTGCAAAGACAAACGGAGTGAGGTGAGGTGAACCCCCCCAAGGACAGCTGACCACCAGGAGCACCACACACACACACACACACACACACAACACACCACACCACACACACCTCCTCTCTCTTCTCTCTCTCTCCGCTCTCTCCCATATACATTTACCAACTTCTATTGCTAAAAGGGCCTTGTGACCGAGCAGACTGCTTGGTAAATTATTTAGCTGCACTTTAAGGACTATTAAAGGACATGAAGGCCTATTCTCAGAATGACCAATGACCAATGCTTAGTCACAAGCACACCACCACCATTCTGCTACATTGTTTGGTTTTAGATAGGTAAATGATAGAAAGATAAGTAGATAGATAGATAAATGGATAGACAGATAGACATATATAGTTAGATGGATAGATGGACAGATGGATAGATAGATAGATGGATGGATAGATAGACAGATAGATAGATAGATACTGTAGATAGATAGATAGATAGATAGATAGATAGATAGATAGATAGATAGATAGATACATAGACAGGTAAAAAGACGCAATCCATTGCTTCATGCCTCCTGTATGGAAAATGCTGTCGCTGCTTATCAGTGCGCCGGTCTAACCAAAGCCAGAGATCCCGGTCGCTCTCTCTCTCTCTGTCTCCTTCCTGCACGTGACCACCACACCGCAGCCCCAGAATGCAGGAAGCTGGCTCGGATTAGGAAGGCCTCCCCGGACTTATTTTCCCAGTCTTAGGATCAAATACAGGTGTGTGTGTGTGTTCTGTGTATGTATGGTCAGTGTATGTGTGTGTGTGTGTGTGTGTGTGTGTGTGCATGCATGTGTATATAGTCAGTGTGTGTGTGTGTGTGTGTGTGTGTGTGTGTGTGTGTGTGTGTGCGCGTGTGTACGTGTGCATGCATGTGTGTATGGTTAGTGTGTGTGCGTACGTGTGTGTATTGTCAGGGTGCGTACTTGTGTGTGTGTGTGTGTGTGTGTGTGTGTGTGTGTGTGTGTGTGTGTGTGTGTGTGTGTGTGTGTCCACTAGTACACGTCTAATACCCCCCTATTTGCTCCACTCTTGGAACAGCCAAGCCCTGCGAGGTAAGAAAAGAGACACACCAGCAGACCGGCCTCCGTGAAGTCAATTCAGCGCTTGCTTCCTCAAAGAAAACATACGCAGCCGATACAAACAGAACATCTGTGCAGATAATTACAGCTTCAATGGTATTGATTGCCACCCAGTGCTGGAATGCGATGTGTTAAATGATGCAACCGGCGGGATTAAAAGATGTTTGAGGTTTGTGTGAGGTGTGTGTGTGCGTGGGGGCGATGAGGTAAACAGCTCCACAGGCGCGGCCTATTAGACACATAAAAGTCATCACCCATGCGCCGGTGGTACTCCTCCTTAATGTGGGTTTTAATACAACGTTTGAAGCAAGCAACCATCAATCAGATTTTTCTCAGAATTACATTTTTCTTCTTCTTCCTCTCCCAGTTCAGGCCAGCGAGGACAGCTAGCTAAGAGCCTTCACCTTTCCATAACCTCGGTGTGCTACTTCAAAGGGAGATTACCGGGGATGGGGAGACGGGACGGGAGATGGGGAGGGGGGGGGCGGGGCGCTCACTCATCGGACGGCTGCCTCCTCCGCTGCCACAAGAGGCCAGAGCTCCATGCAGAGGACATCGGCTTAAGCCTTGTGTGCTTACCTCTCACTTGTCCACCGAGAGAGAGGAAATACAGGGTGAGTGGTGAAGGGGGGGGTGAGGGCAGGGGGGGGGGGGGGGGGGGGGGGGGGGGGGGGTGAGGGCGGGGGGGCGGTGCTGAACACATCTGAGAACCCTCACCCTTACAAATCAATGGACTGTGTTTGGACCCCACTTCTTTTTCCTTATATACTCCAATGCCCCCCTCTCCCCCGCCCTCCCCCACCCTCCCCTCACCCCCCCCCCCCACTTCCCCCCTCCCTTGGGGCGTACACGCAAATCACTTTCACCCTGCACCGGAATTGTCTGGTCAAGGCAATGACAATGAAAGGGGACCTCCATCTCTCTCACCACTGCTGGTTTCACAGGAGGTCTTGTGTGTGTGTGTGTGTGTGTGTGTTGTGTGTGTGTGTGTGTGTGTACAGCCAGCCAGCCAGCCATCAGACTCTGAATACCGCCTTGTTTACAACCTTAATGTGATTCGCCATTGAGATGTCTCTTGCTCTTGCTGCTCGCACAAACACAAGCCTCCCTGCTTCGATCTTGAACACGTCATGAACAAGCCTGCTGCCGTGCACGCCACAGGGGGGGGGGGGGGGGGGGGGGCGGAGGCAGAAGAATGGGCACCGGTGAAACCCACAAGAACCAAGTGTTATGCAAAAGGACGGGGAATGGCAGGGGAGGGATCGTGAGGCCTGCTGAGAGACACACCAGAGTGGTTGGAGCTGTCAGGGCACAATGGCAATTAACTCCTCACTCTTCATACCGGTCGGTCACCGAGTCTCAGCAGTGCCCAGCACTCCTCCAAAGCATGAGGGCGACAGTAGCTTTGGAGGTAAGTGCGGTTGTCTGGCAGCTGGATGGTTGCGCTTCGATCCCCGGGCTCCACCTAGCTAAAGTGTCGAGGTGTCCCTGAGCAAGACACCACCTCACCCTAATGGCTCCTGACATGTTGGTTGTTACCTTGCATGGTTGACACTTTAAAGCGATTTAATCCACTTACCATTTATGAGTGCAAGCAGTACATGGCTTCACACACCACACACACACACTCAGTGGGTCACACACACACACACACACACACACACACACACAGTGGGTTTGTCCTTCTGGGCTGCAGCCATATCGCAGTGGCGGCAGCAGCATTTCCTTGCATTCTGATAAGAGCAGTCTGTGATCCGAACAGAGCGAAGGAAAAGGGATGGGGGGGGGGGGGGGGGGGGTTGTTGGAGGGCGGGAGGGTGCAGCGAATAGAAAGTGTCGCTTCCTGCATACAAGTGAGTTTATTCTGGCCCCACGGGGAGAGTACATCATAACATGACCCCGGTGGAACCCGGGAATACAATGGCCACATCTCGAGGGGTCATAACTCGCCCTAATTGCTGCTGCCGCAAGGATGTAGAGGTGCTGACTAGCGACTGCCCCCCCCCGCCCCCCCCCTCCCCCAAATCCCACCCTCTTGGGTGAATCACAGCTATCTGAAGCCTGCGCAGGACAGGACAGGACAGGACAGGACAGGAGAAACCAGGTGACCTGCCGCTCTCACACACTTTTGGGGGATTGAAAGGGTGGTGGCGTGATTATAATGGAGCCTCACGTCAAACAGAGTCCAGGGCCATTTCAGCACCCTCAGGGGGACTTCTGGCTTCTCTGCTTTCACTGCTGTCGCCGCCGGCCTCCGCTCTCCCCCCCCCCCCTCCCTCCTCTCCTGGAGGATGGAGGAGAGAAGAGCCGACATCACTTCTCCTGTGTCTGATAGCCATCTGCATGCCTCGCTGGGATTCTGTATCGTATATACTGCCCTCAAAGCGTGATCAATGCGGCAATGACAGATCACGTTCCACCCCAAAGACCCCCCGGCCGCGTGACAAGTCTGGAAAAAGCGGGCATCACAACCTCACAACAATCAGTTCAATCAGGGTCAATCTTCATCTGAACGCGTACGAGTGTTATACTGCGCCAGCCGAGCACACTGTGACAAATCAATGTTGTCCCTTGCCCCAGTAACCCACTGAAAATGCACTGGGACTGGGAGTGTGTGTTGAAAATATTCAGGGTCCCGAATTCACACATTCACAGGCGTGTAACGTTGTCGGTTAATCCAAGACCACATAAACATTTCATCAACATTTTCAAGGAATCCCAGGGAATCACAACATAGAGAGAAGAAGAATCATCCCCATGTACACTCACACAGGAAAATCCTTTAATTCCACCCCTGGGAAAACTGGAGGTGTGTGTGTGTGCGTGTGTGTGTGTGTGTGTGTGTGTGTGTGCGTGCGTGTGTGTGTGTGTGTGCCTGGTGCGCATGCGTCGTCCCGGTCTTTGGGAAAGTTTCTGCGCTGAAGTTGGGGGGAAAAAAAGACGCACTCTGAGAGAGCGGAGCGCTAGGAGCCGGGGAGGTGATAACAAGATAACAGAGTTGAATGAAACTAATTAGAAGCATAATATATCAATTACACACAAATAACACCAGCGGGACACTTGTTGTTTGTGATTCGTGGAGATATCAACCAAAAGGAGAGAAATATCACAGTAAGTATGGCTGAATTGAAAATAATGTGATTCCACTGGAAATATCTGATTTTAGTTCTTCTCTTGGCAGGGCTGGTGGGCAAGTGGCTTGGGTGACAACATTTCACAGCAGAAACGAATCTAAATTCATATTGTTCCTTTATTCAAATGCAGCCCTTGTCCACAAAGTTCAAAGTTAATCGTTTTATGAAATGTAGGCTGTGCTGTGGTCTACCATGGAACCCAAAAAAAATCTAATTAAAATGTTATATCTTATAAAGGTTTATCTTTGTTAAGCCCATATATACAGTATGTACAAGATGGAAGTTTGGCTCCTTTTACTTTTTTTGACGCAGTTTTATATTTGCCGCGCAGAATTGTTATTTCAATGACAAATAGTGACGCCAATAGTTTATACACTTCATACAGAGTTTCTTTAGACGAAACTCGCCAACAATGAATGCGATCAAAACTTCTATATACATTCTAATGGTCATATGTTAATTGGATTACAAGAGTGTTTGTAGCGCGTCCCTGTGGTTATCGGTGGAACAACAACACGTTTGAACGTGTGATTATAGTGATCTCAAGCAAATAAAACCATTATAACAACGCTTCTTAAACGTGTGTGTCCTACCCGGAGTCTTCTCCTCTGTAATTGCACCAACTAATTTTGCCCAAATCTATCTTTGGGCAAAATTATACTACCCAGGTATAGGACAGGTACCCTCCCTCAAGCCATTTCTTAAGATATCTTCATTGTGTCTAATTAGAAGGGAGAGGGTCAGGCAGTGAGTGGTGGAGGTGTGTGTGTGTGTGTGTGTGTGTGTGTACGGTGAGCTGACATTAAACAGGCTGGAACAGGCAGTAAAGAAACCCCAAAGTAAAGTAGAGGAGACGCTTATCTCACTAAATGGCCAGTACTTTCCCAAAAACGCCTTGAACTTCTCCAGACAGTTGAACCTGGGGGTACGTTGTCATGCGGTGGCTGCTGCTGCTGCTGCTGGTGCTGCGGGTGAAGGCCTGCCGATCGGTGAAGTTATGCTAATAAAAGGACGAGAGAGATTTGTGGCATCAGAAGAATTCTTGGAATATTGATGGCTTTCATGACAAAACAAGGCTGTTTCTAAACCTTCTATGTGTGCATATCTGCTTGTGTTCCATCATGTTCCCCTGAGATAAGAGTTTTTCTCTGCGTCACTTTCTAGACGACAACAACCGTGGATGGACCTTTGAACTGGATTCTTCTTGGCTAGTCGTGCGGACTTGCTGCATTGATCAGACAACGTCAGCCCAACAAGGAGGATTTTGACTTTTGCTCACGCGGTGGGTGGGTTCTGGCTTCTGCGCCACCCGTACAGCCGAGGGACCCAACCCCCAGCTCACCCTTCAGGTTCCAGCCCCCGATGATCATCGTCCGGTCCGTCGACGCCAGGGAGTCCCCGCTCGCCTTTCATGGAAAGCCGCCTGCCAGCCCACCTGTTGCCACACCCCCCCCCCCTCGTCGCCCCCCCCGAAGAGTACATTACATTTACATTTAATGGCATTTGGCAGATGTTTTATCCAAAGCGACTGACAAAGAGTACATTTGTTCAAAGAGAGACAGCAATATACCGCTGTGGTACTGGTACATAAAGATAAGAATAGAGGTGACTGACGTGGATGGTCGCTAAGGTAAAACACACGACCCCCAACTCAAAGATCTGAACATCGCACTTAAAGTACAAGTGAAATAAATGACCGGGACTGGCACGCTTGAGATGATGACCGTGATGCCAGGACCGCGCAAGCACCAAGGAAAGTGCCGTTAATATTTCGGCTATTCCTAAAGGGCTATCTAATTTGATGACTACAATACCCAAACTGATGACCCACCACCCGACGGTGAGGTCCAGCCCTCTACTCGCAGTTCTTGACTGTGATATTAAGTAAAATCAGACAAACACAACCACATGAATAACAAAAAAAAACACGAATCGATCACGATCGTATACAACGGAATTCACACAACACACCACGAAGAAACATATATACTCGCGACACTTTACCAATCTGGACAGGGCTGTGTGATCGATAACAGCCTATTTGGCGACAAGTCTTTGTCTGTAAGTCGCGCTTTGTGCTTTGCCTCTATTTAAGCAGGACTTCTTTGACAAGCATCAGAGTCGGCCCTTTGAATATTAACCGTGTGATGGCCGTGCCACACAGACAGCCCTCCCCAAATCAACCAGTGCGAAGTGACAACAACAGGCGCTCTACGGGGGGCTATATGTTCAACCCCCCCCTCCCACACACACACACACACACACACACACACACACACATGGTTAAACCCTTCGTCGGAGGAGGAGACCCTCGTCATCAACCAATTGAGGGTCTTTTGGCTTTGCGGTGAGCCTAACGCAATCATTTTGTTGTAGTTGAGATAGAAATAGGGGGATGTGAGAAGGAAACGCATTCAAATACATAGTGGAAGTATAGAGAAGGAGAGAGAGAGGGAGAGAGGGAGGAGGGGAGAGGGAGAGGGAGAAGGAGAAGGAGAGGGAGAGGAGAAGAGAGAGGAGAGGGAGAGGGAGAGGGGAGGAGGAGGAGGGGAGAGGGGTCTTTCTGTGTCATTGTAAGCCTCTACTGGAGTGAGACTCTGACTAGTGTAATGACCATGACAACTGGGGCAGGAAGAGGGTTGTGGGGGGGTGGTGGGGGGGCAGTGGCTGTCTGTGCTGGCCCATAATCCCCTTTATTGAGTCGCAGGAAATGCTGATTGGAGTCGGAAGTGGCTCCAGTGACCAGATGTGCAAAGACAAACGGAGTGAGGTGAGGTGAACTCCCCCAAGGACAGCTGACCACCAGGAGCACCCACACATACACACACACACACACACACACACACACACACACACACACACACACACACTCTCTCTCTCGCTCTCTCCCATATACATTTACCAACTTCTATTGCTAAAAGGCCTTGTGACCGAGCAGACTGCTTGGTAAATTATTTAGCTGCACTTTAAGGACTATTAAAGGACATGAAGGCCTATTCTCAGAATGACCAATGACCAATGCTTAGTCACAAGCACACCACCACCATTCTGCTACATTGTTTGGTTTTAGATAAGGTAAATGATAGAAAGATAAGTAGATAGATAGATAAATGGATAGACAGATAGACATATATAGTTAGATGGATAGATGGACAGATGGATAGATAGATAGATAGATAGATAAATAGATATGCCGCATATTGCTGGCCACCATCACTGGATAGAATAGATAGGAATTCTCGAAGATAACAGACATAATCAAGCCACAAACACAGAGTAGACAAATCAGTCTGGTAAAGACACATGCTAAGAGTATCCTACATAATCATAATAACCACCCTGACCTATCTATACTAGAATTAACATATCAACATAAATCCAACTAGCCATACTACACAAAAACTCAATGCTAGCAGTTAAGTCCACTAAGAATACGATAGAACACATAAGACCACGACTACCCGATATAAATAATAAGATAACGCACTAGGATTCATGACCAGGCACACATAAAAACCAAGATCGACAACATAGACCCAATTGTTCATGCAACTCTGCTCATGGGAAAAATAGCCTGTCTGCTCAGGCCCAACTGCGCTTATCATAAGTTGCGCTAACCCCGGGTCTAAGCAAGCAAGCAAGATCCACAAGGGCTCAATCATCTCTTATCTCTCTACAACTGTCTCTTCCTGCACCGTGCCCACCAACGCAAACAAAAAAGACCAAACCAAAACATCCCACCAACACACGAACAAAACAGGACAGACATCAACAGGCAATCAAGACACCAGGAAAGGCCTGAGTCCGGATTAGAGCCGCTACACCGGATTTTTTTCCCAGTTTCAGGATAACCAATAAAACTGGATCTGTATCCTGCGTCGCTCAAACGCTGACACCTGTAATCACCACTAGAACATTGCATATCAGAGCTATGGTCACCGCAATCCTGTGTCTAGTGACTGTCGTCAGCTTAGTCGTCCGGATGTGCCAGTGTGTCACAAACACACGTTAGATCAAAGCATCGGCAACCAGAATCGCGAATAAACTCACAACTAGTCCAAGTGTGATAGTGACCGTACGTGTAGACTAGGTTCGGTGGCTAGTAAGGTATGTCTGAATAACATCAAACGAGTGTCGATGAAACACAACTGCGCGTGTGGTAGCTGTGCCATACATGCAACAAACTCTCGCCTGCCAGAATGTAATGGACTATTACAGGCAGAACACATCAACGCTCATAAAGATGTGTGTGTGTGTGTGTGTGTGTGTGTGTGATCAGTGTGTGTGTGTAGTGTGTGTGTGTGTAGTGTGTGTGTGTGTGTGGTGTGTGTGTGTGTGTGATCAGTGAAGACAGCACACACAAGACAAGACAACACAAGACAACACAACACAAGACAACACAACACAAGACAACACAACACAAGACAAGACAAGACAAGACAAGACAAGACAAGACAACACAAGACAACACAAGACAACACAACACAAGACAACACAAGACAACAACACACAAGACAACACAACACAAGACAACACAACACAAGACAACAAGAAGCACACACACACACACACACACACACACACACACACAGACACTCAAATGCAACAAACTATCACAAACCCTGCTAATCGCGTAAACATATGATAACAGCTATCAACTGTGTATCAAATACTCAAAAAACCACACACAGATCGCAGCCTACAACAGACACAAACCCCGAGTCTCGCGACACATGCGTACATGCTGTTCAATAAACTGTGCAAACCCCCAGGACGATTCAGAATAGTTTCGACAGGTTCTGTGTGCAGAGAATAGCTCGCTGTGCACGCCACGCGAAGCGGACGAGAATGAGACGCTAAATAACAAACAGCTCGCACAGCGCGACGCTATATTGAACCATGAAAAAGTCATACCACCGACTATTCGCCGCGCGACCAGGTACAGCCGGTGGTACTCCTCCTTAATGTGGGTTTTAATACAACGTTTGAAGCAAGCAACCATCAATCAGATTTTTCTCAGAATTACATTTTTCTTCTTCTTCCTCTCCCAGTTCAGGCCAGCGAGGACAGCTAGCTAAGAGCCTTCACCTTTCCATAACCTCGGTGTGCTACTTCAAAGGGAGATTACCGGGGATGGGGACCAAAACCAACACCAACAGGCCAAAGCGACATCGAGTGGAGCACCGGCGAACGACGGGAAAGCGAGGCAACTCAACTTATATGGGGAGGGGGGGGGGAACGAGGGCGCTCACTCCATCGGACGGCACATGTCTCTTCCCCTGCACAAGAGGCGCAGAGCTCCATCGCAGAGAACATCGGCCTTATAGCCTTTGATGTGCTTACCCTCTACACTTTCACCGAGAGAGAGGAACATACAAGAGGTAGAGTGCGTGAGAGGGGGGTGCGCGCACAACGGGGCGGGGAAGGACGCGAGAGGGAGGAACCACAACCAAAACAGCACCGCAGGCGGGGGGTGAGCGTAGAAGGGGCGGTGCTGAACACATCTGAGAACCCTCACCCTTACAAATCAATGGACTGTGTTTGGACCCCACTTCTTTTTCCTTATATACTCCAATGCCCCCCTCTCCCCCGCCCTCCCACGTCCCCCCTCCCGTGGGGCGTACACGCAAATCACTTTCACCCTGCACCGGAATTGTCTGGTCAAGGCAATGACAATGAAAGGGGACCTCCATCTCTCTCACCACTGCTGGTTTCACAGGAGGTCTGTGTGTGTGTGTGTGTGTGTGTGTGTGTGTACAGCCAGCCAGCCAGCCATCAGACTCTGAATACCCCCTTGTTTACAACCTTAATGTGATTCGCCATTGAGATGTCTCTTGCTCTTGCTGCTCGCACAAACACAAGCCTCCCTGCTTCGATCTTGAACACGTCATGAACAAGCCTGCTGCCGTGCACGCCACAGGGGGGGGGGGAGGGAGGCGGAGGCAGAAGAATGGGCACCGGTGAAACCACAAGAACCAAGTGTTATGCAAAAGGACGGGGGAATGGCAGGGGAGGGATCGTGAGGCCCGCTGTGAGACACACCAGAGTGGTTGGAAGCTGTCAGGGCACAATGGCAAATTAACTCCTCACTCTTCATACCGGTCGGTCACCGAGTCTCAGCAGTGCCCAGCACTCCTCCAAAGCATGAGGGCGACAGTAGCTTTGGAGGTAAGTGCGGTTGTCTGGCAGCTGGATGGTTGCCGCTTCGATCCCCGGGGCTCCGCCTAGCCAGGTGTCGAGGTGTCCCTGAGCAAGACACCACCTAACCCTAAATGCTCCTGACGTGTTGGTTGTTACCTTGCATGGTTGACACCGCCGTCGGTGTATGAATGGGTGAATGTGAGGCAATACTTTAAAGCGATTTGGATGAAAGTGCGATATAAATGCAATCCACTTACCATTTATGAGTGCAAGCAGTACATGGCTTCACACACACACACACACACACACATACTCAGTGGGTCACACACACACACACACACACACACACACACACACAGTGGGTTTGTCCTTCTGGGCTGCAGCCATATCGCAGTGGCGGCAGCAGCATTTCCTTGCATTCTGATAAGAGCAGTCTGTGATCCGAACAGAGCGAAGGAAAAGGGATGGGGGGGGGGGGGGGGGGGGTTGTTGGAGGGCGGGAGGGTGCAGCGAATAGAAAGTGTCGCTTCCTGCATACAAGTGAGTTTATTCTGGCCCACGGGGAGAGTACATCATAACATGACCCCGGTGGAACCCGGGAATACAATGGCCACATCTCGAGGGGTCATAACTCGCCTAATTGCTGCTGCCGCAAGGATGTAGAGGTGCTGACTAGCGACTACCCCCCCCCCTCCCAACCACAACTCCACAACGCCCCGCCTCTTGGTGAACACAGCTATCTGAAGCCCTGCGCAGGACAGGACAGGACAGGACAGGACAGGAGAAACCAGGTGACCTGCCGCTCTCACACACTTTTGGGGGATGAAAGGGTGGTGGCGTGATTATAATGGAGCCTCACGTCAACAGAGTCCAGGGCCATTTCAGCACCCTCAGGGGGACTTCTGGCTTCTCTGCTTTCACTGCTGTCGCCGCCGGCCTCCGCTCTCGGACTTCTGGCTTCTCTGCTTTCACTGCTGTCGCCGCCGGCCTCCGCTCTCCCCCCCCCCCTCTCCTCTCCTGGAGGATGGAGGAGAGAAGAGCCGACATCACTTCTCCGTGTCTGATAGCCATCTGCATGCCTCGCTGGGATTCTGTATCGTATATACTGCCCTCAAAGCGTGATCAATGCGGCAATGACAGATCACGTTCCACCCCAAAGACCCCCCGGCCGCGACGACAAGTCTGGAAAAAGCGGGCATCACAACCTCACAACAATCAGTCAATCAGGGTCAATCTTCATCTGAACGCGTACGAGTGTTATACTGCGCCAGCCGAGCACACTGTGACAAATCAATGTTGTCCCTTGCCCCAGTAACCCACTGAAAATGCACTGGGACTGGGAGTGTGTTGAAAATATTCAGGGTCCCGAATTCACACATTCACAGGCGTGTAACGTTGTCGGTTAATCTAAGACCACATAAACATTTCATCAACATTTCAAGGAATCCCAGGGAATCACAACATAGAGAGAAGAAGAAATCATCCCCATGTACACTCACACAGGAAAATCCTTTAATTCCACCCCTGGGAAAACTGGGAGGGTACAATAAAGCGGTGTGTGTGTGTGCGTGTGTGTGTGTGTGTGTGCCTGGTGCGCATGCGTCGTCCCGGTCTTTGGGAAAGTTTCTGCGCTGAAGTTGGGGGGAAAAAAAGACGCACTCTGAGAGAGCGGAGCGCTAGGAGCCGGGGAGGTGATAACAAGATAACAGAGTTGAATGAAACTAATTAGAAGCATAATATATCTATTACACACAAATAACACCAGCGGGACACTTGTTGTTTGTGATTCGTGGAGATATCAACCAAAAGGAGAGAAATATCACAGTAAGTATGGCTGAATTGAAAATATTGTGATTCCACTGGAAATATCTGATTTTAGTTCTTCTCTTGGCAGGGCTGGTGGGCAAGTGGCTTGGGTGACAACATTTCACAGCAGAAACGAATCTAAATTCATATTGTTCCTTTATTCAAATGCAGCCCATGTCCACAAAGTTCAAAGTTAATCGTTTTATGAAATGTAGGCTGTGCCGTGGTCTACCGTGGAACCCAAAAAAAATCTAATTAAAATGTTTATATCTTATAAAGGTTTATCTTTGTTTAGCCCATATATACAGTATGTACAAGATGGAAGTTTGACTCCTTTACTTTTTTGACGCAGTTTATATTTGCCGCGCAGAATTGTTATTTCAATGACAAATAGTGACGCCAACAGTTTATACACTTCATACAGAGTTTCTTTAGACGAAACTCGCCAACAATGAATGCGATCAAAACTTCTATATACATTCTAATGGTCATATGTTAATTGGATTACAAGAGTGTTTGTAGCGCGTCCCTGTGGTTATCGGTGGAACAACAACACGTTTGAACGTGTGATTATAGTGATCTCAAGCAAATAAAACCATTATAACAACGCTTCTTAAACGTGTGTGTCCTACCCGGAGTCTTCTCCTCTGTAATTGCACCAACTAATTTTGCCCAAATCTATCTTTGGGCAAAATTATACTACCCAGGTATAGGACAGGTACCCTCCCTCAAGCCATTTCTTAAGATATCTTCATTGTGTCTAATTAGAAGGGAGAGGGTCAGGCAGTGAGTGGTGGAGGTGTGCTGTGTGCTGTGTGTGTGTGTTGTGTGTACGAGTGAGCTGACATTAACAGGCTGGAACAGGCAGTTAAAGGAAACCCCAAAGTAAAGTAGAGGAGATGCTTTATCTCACTAAATGGCCAGTACTTTCCCAAAAAACGCCTTGAAACTTCTCCAGGACAGTTGAACCTGGGGGTACGTGTCGATGCGCAGTGGCTGCTGCTGCTGCTGCTGGTGCTGCGGGTGAAGGCCTGCCGATCGGTGAAGTTATGCTAATAAAAGGACGAGAGAGATTTGTGGCATCAGAAGAATTCTTGGAATATTGATGGCTTTCATGACAAAACAAGGCTGTTTCTAAACCTTCTATGTGTGCATATCTGCTTGTGTTCCATCATGTTCCCCTGAGATAAGAGTTTTTCTCTGCGTCACTTTCTAGACGACAACAACCGTGGATGGACCTTTGAACTGGATTCTTCTTGGCTAGTCGTGCGGACTTGCTGCATTGATCAGACAACGTCAGCCCAACAAGGAGGATTTTGACTTTTGCTCACGCGGTGGGTGGGTTCTGGCTTCTGCGCCACCCGTACAGCCGAGGGACCCAACCCCCAGCTCACCCTTCAGGTTCCAGCCCCCGATGATCATCGTCCGGTCCGTCGACGCCAGGGAGTCCCCGCTCGCCTTTCATGGAAAGCCGCCTGCCAGCCCACCTGTTGCCACACCCCCCCCCCTCGTCGTCGCCCCCGCCGTCGTCGTCAAGGAAGTGACGGCCATGGATACGCCGCCTCTCCTGGCCCCGGGGCCACAGCCTCCCCCTGTCGTACCTCCGCCACCACCACCTCCACCTCCACCGCCACCTCCTCCTCCACCTCCTCCTCCACCACCACCACCACCACCCCACTCCTCCAGGCTCGTCGCCTACTGTGTTTGGCTGCACGAACAGCGTTCGTTGCAGCCGTCTGCGGAAGCTGAACTGGGAGCGGATCCCCAAGGAGAAGGTGGAGGGCCGCAAGAGCGTGTGGAGCGGCGCGGCGGCCGAGGAGGACGAGTTCCCCATCGACCTGCACTCCCTGGACGAGCTGTTCGGCCAGAGGGACAGCGAGGCCCAGCGACGGGCCTCCGCCTGCCGGAGGGGGAGCCGCGGGTCTCTGCTGCTCAGGTCCCGCTCGCCCCAGGATGGCGTCGCAGAGCAGGTCAGCGGGAGGAAAGGGCTTGACCTCTGGCTGCAAATGCATGATTGTATTATTCTTATTATTATTATTACATTTTCCTGATTAAAGGGTCCCCAGGTGTGAGTGTGATGTCAAGTGTCAAAATTGCGTGGGTCCATCCAGATGTATGATGGATGGAGACAAATTGTTATAGTCCACAGTGGGCAGGCTCGTAGACTGATCTTGACATCACAACATCTGGGTACTAGACTCCCCCGCTTGTTGTGATGAACACTGTAATTGTGGCTAATCACACTCAGACCTGGTGTGGTAAAATAGGGGCTCTTTAAACGGTTGATTCGGGCCATTGGTCAGCAGCACTCTGCTTAATCACTCACAGCTTTCTTTCATTCATTCCTTCACACTACAGATCTCCCTGTTGGACCCCAAGCGCAGCATGAATGTTGGAATCTTCCTCCGTCAGTTTAAGATGTAAGTTCCCCGATGTTCATTATTTCTGTCCTTTGTGACATTTGTGATGAATGATGAATGACTCCAGGTATTGGTGCTCGGTAACTGAAACTGGGGGCCCCATTTGGTGTTCTCAGTCTCCCCCCCCCCCCCAACACCCTTGTGATGGTAAGGATGTGTGTGTGTGTGTGGGGGGCAGACCCCATCCATCAAACGTGCCATTAACTGGAGAACAGGAAATGGTGGTGTGAGGTGAGGAAGTGTGCCCAGGGGAACTGCTCTTCACACTTGACAATGACTGCCGTAGTGGAGTGGGCCTTCTGTCAAGCAGGGGTGGTGTTGGCTCTGTGTGTGCGTGAGTGAATCGAGACTGGCTCAGCGGTCTGTTGGGTGGGGTGGGGGGGGGCGGGGGGTGACAGCTGATGGAACAGAAGATGGCAGGGAAGGAGAGCGAGCAGCTGTGTTCTGTAGTCCTATAGAAAGAGAAGGAAGTCCTCCTGGAGGTGGTGGTGAAGGACCACTCAGGAGGAGATGGGTCATCCTCCACCCTTGGCAGTGGGGGGAGACACGTCTGAAGTTTAGGAGGGCCCCCTGTTGAGATGGTGCTTCCTGGTTGTGGCTGCTCTCTGCTGGCTTTTAAATTTGGGGCTGGATTTGGCAGAACACAGTGTGATTACCATTGGGTCAGTGGTCCACACAAGAGGCAACAGAGAACCGGCGGGGTACACACATGAAGATTACTGTAAACCCTGAATACTCGCCAACATCTCTCGGTCCAGTCCCCTTTTCTTCCTCTCGACCTCACATCCCATTGGCTGTTCTTGACCTCAAACCTCATTGGCTGTTGCCGGCGTAACCGGAGATTTCAGTGCCCCTCTCAGTGCCCCCCCCCCCCCC